>JAINUW010000638.1:0-430421 GCA_020205615.1 Panax quinquefolius | reverse complement strand
AAAAAGTTCAAGAATGAGATTTTTAAAATGTTTAAGTCTAACAATGTTTTAGTGAACTAATGTAATGAACATGTAAACATGTTAGAAGTATAATGTGATGATAAAATAGTTGTTTAACATGTAAATAACATAATTATATGTGGATTGAATTATTGAATTCATAATTAAATTATTATTCATGAAGGGATATTATGTGGCGATAAATGTGATAAATTACTAAGTATAATCGATAATTAAAGTAGACAAAGAGAATGAGTTTATGATGATTAGTTAAGTTATAATTAATTGGTATTGTGAATATGAATGGTATGTAGGATTAAATTCAAAGAACGTGTTTAGTAAAAGTGTAATCTACACACGAGGCGAGTTTCTAACCTACTTGTCATTATTGTTCAAGTTTATTATTTAACCTCAAGTAATTATCATTACTATTATTCAAGTTCAATTATTATATTAAAGATTGATTATCTTCTCAAAGTATGATTTTGTTATACAATAATCGATCTATATGTGTATACTCCTTAAGATTATTATTCAATTTGAATATAATTATTATTGAACCCTATTAGACTAGCGAACTCTTATTGATTCGGACTAGTCCATAGTTGATAAGCGCTCTAAATTTGAGAACCTTGATGAATTATCCAAACCAAACTTCCTTTAGTGCGGACTCGAATGTCAAACCCGAGATGAACAACCCTGAAAGGATTTATTTATCACGTTAGCGTTAAGATATTATTACATGAGTGGGTACTAAGGCTGATCCCCCTAAGTCACGAGAAGAAAGGTCCATAGTCTTATAGGTATTAAGGGTTTCAAGTATAACCCTTAGTAACCTAGGACATAGTTCAGGTCTTATGATTCCTCGAAATTCTTTTGATTCTTATTATTCATTCTTGATTCAAAAGTTGAGCTTTTATTCGAGATGTCTATGATTTACTCGCATGTTATTATCTTTGTTATTTCATTATTATACTTGTGGCAATAGTGCTCACTCTTGCTTAATAATAACATTGTAGTTAAGAACGAAAGAAATGATGAACCTTCCACTAAGTAAGGCGAGGGCAAAGTTAGCAAATGATGAAGAATTGTTATTTTATTTGATGATGTATTTATATTAGACTTGAGTTAATGATGTTGTTTAAGACTTATTATTTATATTTCAGAGATGTTTATGGTTAGTTCAACTTTGGGATGATGTTTATTATTCGGATGTTGTAACCCCCCATAAAGGGAAGATTTTATTTCTATCTATCAGCATGGTTTGCATTTATTATGGGTAGATAGTTAGATGATATTTGTACAAAGGAACACCAAATCCCGTGGAATTGAAGTACCCAGATTGGGGGTGTCACATGTTCACCCAAGTAAGACTTACATATATACTAGCAAGATCAAAGTTTAAAATACACCAAGTTCATCATGATTTATGTTTCAAAACCTTACGATTTGATTTCAAAATCACTATAACAAAGCTAGAAACGACTTACTATAATCAAAAAAATATCAATCCATATGTTAAGGTTATTTACATGCATAATCAAACTAAAATAATAGGCTCGACAACACAAGGTAACCAACATCAGATTTGTAAGACAAGTAACTCCGTGCGTCAAGCGGTGTAGATTATAGAAGTGGCGGCGGCGCTTAATTTGAGCATAACAAAAAATGTCTCTACTTCTGCAGAGCCTTAACACAAGCAACACAAGCATTGCTAAATCCTGCAAACCAGACCAACTACAAAGCTCCTAGACATACATATGAACTCTTCTAACATAATGATAAGCCATTTCATAACAATTAACAGAGAATTTTAATCAGTTATAAGAATTCAACTAAACTCAAAATTAAGAATACAATGAAATGTTATACCTCTTGAAGCTTTGAATTGACAAAACTTCTTCTCAAAATCAAATTTACTCCTCACACTCTATAGCAACTTAGCAATTAATCTCATCAACATAGAAATGAAAGGGAGTGCTCAATTTATAGGAAACTTACTAACCATTGCCAAGCTATTGCCTAAGAAATTAAACCAAGAGATGGAAGAAGAATTCATTGGATTGAGAGAGTTTGGTGAAAAGATTTCACCACTCCTTCTCTCCCATCTCGATTCATCATCACAACAACTTTCTAGTAGGCTTGAGTTCACGCAATCGAGATTAAAGCTCTTGTTTGAGCCTTTGTTTGGTCACTTAAATTGGGACAAGGATCTTAAAACTCAGTAACTTGGTTATATAATGCTTAGTTTGGTTTCTTGGATTTCCAAAATGTGTATTTAATGTGTTTTTGCTACTACATAATAAAAAGTTAAGGATTATATATGTACACATACCATATAATCCATGTACATTTTAATAATACTGAATATAATCTAATTGGTATCATATAACCACATCATCATAAACTTTATTGTTCCAATTATACTTATTGAAATAATTATTAATTTGCAAATCATCGATTTAATATTACATAAAGTACATCTTTAATATTCTCACACATACATGTTGTCACATAAGCATTCTTTATGTAACTTATATTCATTCCATTTTACTATATAGTTTTATATATTATATAATCACATTCAAGTGTCACACTACACTTCCTTTTTAATTGAATGCGAGATACTATATATAATACTATTAATTATCACATATCTTGCCAACATCAATTAAATGAATAAATATAAATCTTATTATATTAATTATTTACTCATTAATATTTTATTACTCGCAATAACAATTAATTAACAATATGATATTAATTAATCATTCACTCCTTAATTAAATCTCTAATTTAATTAAACCATCATAATCTTCATTCTCGTGCCACACAAGACATTTCACAAGTCTCATCATATTTCACCACATTTTCTTAATTAACATAAATTCAATTTAATCTAATTGAGCTACTAATCTCATGACACATAAATATTTATATAAAATAAATATTCACATTCTTATTAATATCATTATTAATTTTTATTCATAAAATTCACGGTTCTTACAATAGTGCCATTGGTCATTCTAGATCGGAAGAGCTCCTTAGATATCTAATATCTATCAGTCTTACTTTCCTCACAATCAACTACTTGATGTGCAGGAATATAGTAGGAGCATCCATAGTTTCTTGCTGACGCTGAAGCTCGTTACTTATGGATGTGAGCATGATGTATTGAGCCAACAGTGCATCATCTTGCCACTTTCTAAAAGTAGCAATATCTTTCATAGAGGCATTATCTATAACCATTGTAGGGATAGGTGTATTAAGGACATAAGATAGCTTTTCAGCCATGAAAACTATTCTCAAATTCCTTAACCAATCCTTTTAATTCAGTCTGGTTAATTTAGCATTTAATATGCTACGCAGTGATAGTAATTTTAAACATTGTAAAATTCTGTAAATGAATTTGTAATTTAACAACATTATATCATACATTCTTTTATTAATTACCAAAATAACTTAGGTCTTGTTTTAAATTGGTATCTCTCACTATTTTCGTCAAACTATATTACCCTCACTTATATAGTTTAGAAAAATCTAATTAAAGATTTGCTAGTAAGAATAAGTGTGACGCCCCCAAAATAGGTATACATCACCTATTCTGAGTCGTCAAATACATGGTATAAATTACAATTAAAAACTTAATTATACAACTGTCGTGTAAAATATGATAAAATATAAGTTGTGAGTTTTAATACAACATTGTCTTCTAAAGAGTATTCAAACTCAAAATAAGTCCTCAATACATTTATTTTCACACTATTTCATAGAATAGTGAGGACTACTAATGCTATCATCTGAACTGTCACTCTGTTCCCCGACTAGTCCACGGTACGTTTTCATTTCCTGAAGAGAACAATTAAAGCAAAAGGGTGAGCTCAACTAGCCCAGTAAGAAATATTATGACTAAGATAATGCAAAATAATTTATCGTTAGCCTTCAACAGTGTTAAACTGATAAAATATAACAAACATCAAGTTTAACTGCAGTGGAACAAACAATCCATTAGAAGAGTCAAGTAGAGAACAAAATCAACTATCTTCTATGATTTAAAAGGGTTTTCATCACTTTTATCGCTGAGACTCAGCTTAACAAATAAATCACATCATCCCTGCACTACGACCAAGGATATTCATTAGTATCACGACCACAAATTATCCATGAACTACGGCCCAAGGATATTCGTGTATTCATCAATGGTCATGATCATGCCAACAACTATCCATCAATGCACTACGGTAAATGAGGATTTTTACCACATTATTTGTAACATTACGGTCATGATTATACCGAATAATCCCTGGTCATAATCATACCAAGTCCATCTATGCACTACAGGCCACAGATGACTTTCAACATAATATAAGCATGAGGATGATGACAATTCAATAAAATAAGTTCAAGAATAAATTTAAAAACTTTATAAGTTAATTTATCCTAAACTCAATAACGTCCACATTGTCAACACGATACTATTTTGTGGAGTAAAATTCAAGAATGCTCAGAAGAATATTTTCATGAAAAGATACTGGATGTAGTGCAAATATCAAGGATATTTCACTAATTTCAGGGAGTATAGAAGCCAAAACTTTAACCAACTGAGTATAATATAATATATGAAACCGCAAATGGATTTTTGCCGCCATGCGGTAATTCACGTGATGCATTATTCCAGAATAATAAAAAAATGGAATAATGTAAGAATTCACCAGCGTGCGTAATTAAGCAATTGCATGCATGTGTTATTCCAACGAATAATAAAGAATGGAACCAGTCCTGCGTAATCCGTATGCAGATGTGATGTTCCAACAGTATAATAAAGAATTGAACCCGAGTCATGCATAATCCGCAGCATGCGGGGATGTTCCAATGTAATAATAAATGGAATAACAATGAAATTTACCGGTCATATGATGATAGATCACAAGCAATAGGTTATTCCAACGAATAATAAAGAATGGAATAACAACCCTTACAGTATTGAAAGAAAATAACTCTCTTCATGAATACGAAAAGAATAATACCCTTACCTTAAAAAGAAGAGTATTCAAATTGGTAGAGGCGAGGATATTCTTGAAGAAAACTTATCTTTATTTTCTACGCTCAAAGCTTCTTAAAACTCTAAAGAAATACGTTCAAGATTATAGAAGAAGAATTCTCAAATTTTTGGTGTGATTTTCAATTCTAACTAAGCATCCTATTTATAGGAGAATGGAAAGGGTACTATGCAATAAAATATTCTAATAAAATAAAAACTTTTAAATAAAATAATATATATATATATATATATATATATATATATATATATATATATATCATGTGCAGAGAGAAAAAGAAATCACAATGGAAACTCATTGAACCCATCTCATTCTCCTCATTGATTTTTCAAACTTAACTTATATATATATATATAGTACTCCTTCCACCAAAATCCAAAATCAACATATATATATATATATATATATATATACAAATAACCACATGTTGGTTTGAAAACTAAACCACCCGTGAACATGCATTCAAATTTTTCCTCCACCAATTTCAAACATGTGCCCCACCTATTATTATACATATATAACTTTCTACCGATTATTTTGAAAAACGGGTAAATGAGGGTTCATAAAATAAGAAAAATTTACAACAACTACATAAAAAAAAATCCTCTCAATATTCTTAACAACATTTATTATCATTATTATAATTCACAATATTAATCGACCAGGTCATTCCCAGGAAAGAAGGAGCTTTCCAATAAGGATTTCTCCCTATTGGAGCGCAATTAGGTGACCAAACCTCTCATTGACAGAACTTCTAGACATCGTTAATATTGCAAATAATAATATTAATAACTTTGTCGTCTCAATTATTTATTTAATAATATATAAAATATTGACAATAATAGAATCAAATAATGTGAGATACTATGCAACAATTACTGTAGCAATAATTGAACAAAATTGAGTGACTTCTCACATAAGCATCAATAATCAATACTGCAGTGCTACTATGCAACCACGCGTATTCATCGTATGCTTTTAACACCGTGTGTTTCAACAATTAAGCATAAAACTTTCGTCGTTATTTTCATAAAAAGTATTTTTGTCGTTTTCAATCTCGACAATAATTCCGTTGTGGGGTCCACCAATGATGATTGTCTTTGTTATGCGAATATTCCTGTTAAAGCGAATATTCTCCGACCAATCGAATATTATATAACAACTTGCGTACTTTGCAAAATTTATAAATATTACCCATAACTATAACATTATATCAAATTCATTCCATAATATTCAAAAATGATATTTATAGAAAATTCATCTTTATTCATAAAAGTTGGGGTCTTACAACCTCCCCTTCTTTTGAAATTTTGCCCTCGAAATTAGGGTACGTACCTGGTATGTCGAAGAGGTAAGGATACCTTGATTTCATTTTAGAGTCTAACTCCCAGGTCATTTCCTCAACATCGTGGTTTCTCCACAAAACTTTAACTTGAGGTATAACCTTGGAGCGTAGTACATGTTCATTCTTATCCAAGATTTTAACAGGAACCTCTTCATACGTTAAATCTTCCGCTATTTTGTCCGGTTCTAACTCAATAATGTTGTTTGGATCTTTCATATATTTACGTAACATAGATATGTGAAAAACGTTATGAACACGAGACATACTTGGCGGTAAAGAGAGTCTATAGGCCACAGTTCTTACTCGATCGAGGATTAAAAATGGGCTAATGCATCTAGGATTAAGCTCTCTTCTCTTTCCAAATCTCGTAACTCCTTTCCATGGAGCAACACGTAACAACACATGATCTCCAATATCGAATTCTACGTCCTTTCGATGAAGATCATCATAAATCTTTTGTCGATCTTGTGAGGTTTTTATATGTTGTCGGATCGTTTGAATCTTTTCCGTAGTCATACGTACCAACTCCGGTCCCAACAACGTTGCTTCACCCACCTCATCCCAGTATACTGGAGAACGACACTTTCTTCCATACAACGCCTCGAATGGAGTCATGCCAATACTTGCTTGATAAATGTTGTTGTAGGAAAACTCCACCAATGGTAAGAACTTGTCCCAACTTCCCTTGAAGTCAAGGACACAGAGTCTTAATAGATCTTCAAGAGTTTGAACCGTCCTCTCCGACTTCCCGTCCGTCTGAGGATGATATGCCAAGCTAAATCGTAAATCCGTGCCCATAGCTTTGTACAAACTAACCCAAAATCTTGAAGTGAATCTTAGGTCTCGATCAGAAACTATGGATACTGGCATACCATACAATCTTATAATCTCGTTTATGTATATACTAGCAAGATGTTCAAGGGTATAAGTTTCTCGTATCGGTAAGAAATGCGAAGAGTTGGTCAATTTATCAATAATGACCCAAATCACATCTATGCCTTGAGAAACCTTGGGAAGAACGGTAAAGAAATCCATAGTAATGTGCTCCCACTTCCATTCTGGAATTTCAAGTGGTTGCAATGGACCTTTTGGTACTTGATGCTCCGCCTTGACTCGTTGACAAGTTAGACACCTTGAGATAAACTCCGCGATCTCTCTCTTCATATTGCTTCACCAAAATGTATGTTGAAGATCATGATACATTTTGGTACTCTCAGGATGGATTGCAAACGGTGTGTTGTGCGCCTCCATCATGATTTTATACTTTAAGTCAGAATCATTAGGAACACAAAGTCTAGAGTTAACTCGAAGTATTCCTTCTTCATCGATTCTTGCTTCCGAAATAGCACTTTCTTGCACTTTATTCCTCATATGCATCAGCTCCAAGTCTGTAGTTTGAGCAGCTTTAACTTTATCGATTAAAGTCGGTTCTACTCGTATATTCGCCATCATCACATGGGTCCCTGGAGTCTTTAACTCTATCTCCATCCTTTGCAAGTCACACAAAATGGGCCTTTGCATTGACAATATCGCACTCGTACCCGTATATGATCTTCTACTCAATGCGTCAGCTACCACATTCGCTTTTCCAGGATGGTATTGAATGGTATGATCATAATCTTTTAACAGTTCATGCCAACATCGTTGCCGCATGTTGAGTTCCTTTTGGGTGAAGAAATATTTGAGGCTTTTATGATCCATAAAGATCTCCACTTTCTCCCCATACAAGTAATGCCTCCAAATTTTAAGTGCGAAGACAATAGCTGCCAACTCTAGATCATGTGTAGGATAATCCCTCTCATATTCTTTAAGTTTCCGAGAGGCACAGCTATGACTTTCCCATGTTGCATGAGAACACATCCTAACCCTTTGCCCGATGCATGACTATAGATGAGAAATCCCTCTGAGCCAGATGGTATTGTCAGAACAGGTGCTGAAATGAGTCTCCTCTTGAGTTCTTGAAAACTCTTCTCATATTCCATGCTCCAACCAAATTTTATATCTTTCCGAGTCAGCTGAGTTAATGGAGTAGCGATTCGAGAAAACCCTTCCACGAATCTCCGATAATAACCAGCTAATCCGAGAAAGCTACGTACTTCGGTCACTGATTTAGGTTGCTTCCAGCTTTGAATAGCTTCAATCTTTTCCGGGTCAACAGATATTCCATGACTTGATACTACGTGCCCAAGGAATGCTACTTCCTCAAGCCAGAACTCATGTTTCTTCAACTTGGCATAAAGCTTATTTTCACGAAGCTTTTGGAGTATCAACCTCAAGTGTTGCTCATGATCTTCACGGCTTTTGGAATATATGAGGATGTCATCAATAAAGACAACCACAAAGTGATCAAAATATTCCTTGAATACTCGGTTCATCATATCCATGAAGGCAGCAGGAGCATTAGTTAATCCAAAAGACATGACTAAAAATTCATAGTGCCCGTACCGAGTTCTGAAGGCAGTCTTTTGAATATCCTCAATTTTAACCTTCAACTGATGATATCCAGAATGAAGATCGATCTTTGAAAAGAATTGTGCTTCTTGCAACTGGTCAAACAGGTCATCAATGCGAGGTAACAGATACCTATTCTTGATGGTGACATGGTTCAATTCTCGGTAGTCAATACAAAGTTGCATACTCCCATCTTTCTTCTTCACGAATAGTAACAGGAGCACCCCAAGGAGACGTCTTAGGGCCGAATGAAACCAATGTCTAACAATTCACGCGATTGGGTCTTTAACTCCACAGTTTAATAGGATCCATTCGATATGGGGCTTTGGAAATGGGTTTTGTCTGGGGTTTTGTGTCGATACAAAATTCAATTTCACGCCTAGGGTAGGCAGAAGTTCTTCAGAATACGTCGAAATTTATTAACAATAGAAATATCATTCAAATCTAACGTATTTTGTTTAAATCATGACATGAGCTAAGAAAGCTTGACATCCATTTTTCAATAAACAAATAGCTTTATGGCTTGAGATGACAGTGATTGATTTTAATGGGTTGGTTGCTTGAATTCGTATAATAGGTTGGTTAGGAATATGAAAGTTAACAACCTTACGAAAATAATCAATCCCTAGAATCACATCAAATGCAAGTATTTTCAATGAAATAAGATCGACATGTAATGTGAGTGTACCGATTTGAACCAAACAAGACTTATAAACAGTGGTGTAATGAAGGTTTCTCCCAACGGAGTTTCCATAGATAAGTCAAAGTCTAATTTCTCAGGAGTCAAATTTAATCGTTGAGCGCAAGTAGGAGAAATAAAAGAATGGGTTGAACCGGTATCAAATAAGGTATATACTTCGCTAGAGTTTATGATAAGCTTACCCGTGATGACCTCATTCAGGTTCCTTGCTTTTTGGGAGGTCACAACAAAAGCTCTCCCTTGAACTACTGGTTTTGACTTGTCTGGGATGGTATTTTTTTTCTCCGTTCCAACTGGACTTGTCTTCGGTGCACGACAAAATCGGGCTAGGTGACCTTCTCTTCCACAATTATAACACTCTTTGGATGGCATCACGTAGTTTGGACTGATATGTCCCTCCCCTCCGCATTTGAAGCATATGATAGGTAGTCGTTCGCCTTCCTTAACCACGGGTGCTGATGCTGATGTCTTTTCATCATTGTTGAACCTCCTCTTCTTGAAATGTCCATTCTTATTGTCTTGGCCATGATTACCACCGAAGTGGTTACCATTTCTGGCATGTTGATTCCCTCCACGTTTGTTATCACCGCTTCGATGACTGCTATGGTATTATCATTTTACCGGCTGCTTTCTCTTGGTTGAGTTGACTCGTTATCGCGCTCCAATAACTGAGCCCTATTTACAACATATGAATACAAACACAGTTTATGAGAAATTAGATATTGACGTATCTCGGGTTTCAAACCTCTTAGAAACATCCGCGTCATTCTTTCCTCATTATCAACCAAGTGAGACACAAACCGGGACAACTCGGCAAACTTAGCTTCGTACTGCGATACGGTCATATTGTTCTGCTCCAACTTGATGAACTCTACCTCTTTCATGTGACGAATACTTTTGGGAAAGTACTTGTCGTTGAATAGTTCTTGGAACTTCTCCCAAGACATCTTCAGTGCGGCAGGTTGAGTACACTTTACCGATTCCCACCAGTAATCTACCTCTCCTCGCAACATAAAGGTGGCAAAGGGAACCTTTTGCTCCTCGGAGCATCCCAAGACATCAAATATCTTGGTGATCTGCTTTATCCACGTCTCCGCCTTAAGTGGTTTTGGTTCTCCAATAAACTCTGGTGGTCCCAGCTCCTTGAACTGTTTAGCGATGACCGTCTGAGAGTTTCTAGTGTTTCCACCTGCATTTTGGACAGGAGTCTCTCTTGCCTGATGTTTTACGAATTGCAGAAAGCTCCTAAATATTCTGTCGTTCGCCATTTGGGCGGTGTTGTTGTTTACCTAAGGATTATTGCCTTCCTGATGCACATTATCCTGGGTGTTGATTTGTGGTGACTCAACGGTCTCCTGTGCTCCATTACTATTCTCAACATTCTCAGATGTCATTTTCAAATACTGTCAGAAAACAAGGGTTAATTGACATGCAACATATTATCTCTATACTCTGACCGACCAAATAAATACCAAATAAACTTAGGTAGGTCATACTAGCGAAGGAATTCCCCGTCTCTCCCCTCCTATTTCTTGTCTCACATCTCAGCCAGGGATCATATCCCTAAGCTTTGATACCAACTATGATGCCCCCAAAATAGGTATACATCACCTATTCTGAGTCGTCAAATACATGGTACAAATTATAATTAAAAACTTAATTATACAACTGTCGTGTAAAATACGACAAAACATAAGCTTTGAGTTTTAATACAACATTGTCTTCTAAACAGTATTCAAACACAAAATAAGTCCTCAGTACATTTATTTTCACACTATTTCATAGAATAGTGAGGACTACTAATGCTATCATCTGAACCGTCACTGTGTTCCCCAACTAGTCCCCGCTATGTTCTCATTTCCTGAAGAGAACAATGAAAGCAAAAGGGTGAGCTCAACTAGCCCAGTAAGAAATATTATGACTAAGATAATGAAAAATAATTTATCGTTAGCCTTCAACAGTGTTAAACTGATAAAATATAACAAACATCAAGTTTAACTACAGCGGAACAAGCAATCCATTAGAAGAGTCAAGTAAAGAATAAAATCTACTATCTTCTATGATTTAAAAGGTTTTTCATCACTTTTATCGTTGAGACTCAGCTTAATAAATAAACCACATCATCCCTGCACTACGGCCAAGGATATTCATTAGTATCACGACCACAAATTATCCATGCACTACGGGCCAAGGATATTCGTGTATTCATCAATGGTCATGATCATGCCAACAACTGTCCATCAATTCACTACGACAAATGAGGATTTTTACCACTTCATTTGTAACATTACGGTCATGATTATACCGAATAATCCCTGGTCATAATCATACCAAGTCCATTTATGCACTACAGGCCACATATGACTTTCAACATAATAGAAGCATGAGGATGATGACAATTCAATAAAACAAGTTCAAGAATAAATTTTAAAAATTTATAAGTTAATTTATCCTTAACTCAATAACGTCCACATTGTCAACATGATACTGTTTTGTGGAGTAAAATTCAAGAATGCTCAGAAGAATATTTCCATGAAAAGATACTGGATGAAGCGCAAATATCAAGGATATTCCACTAATTTCATGGAGTATAGAAGCCAAAACTTTAACCAACTGAGTATAATATAATATATAAAACCGTAAATGGATTTTTTCCGCCATATGGTAATCCACGTAGACAGATTATTCCAACAGAATAATAAAAAATGGAATACCAGAAGAATTCACCAGGCGTGTGTATTCCACACAGACAGGTTATTCCAAAAGAATAATAAAGAATGGAACCAGGTCCTGCGTAATCCACACAGACAGGATGTTCCAACAGAATAATAAAGAATGGAACCAGTCATGCGTAATCCGCATGCATGCGAGGATGTTCCAATGAGAATAATAAATGGAATAAAACAGAATTCACCAGGCATGCGATAGATCGCACAGACAGGTTATTCCAACAGAATAATAAAGAATGGAATAACAACCCTTACGAGTATTGAAGAAAATAACTCTCTTCATGAATACGAAAGAACAATACCCCTTACCTTAAAAAGAAGAGTATTCCGATTGGTAGGGCAAGGATATTCTTGAAGAAAACTTATACTGTTTTCTATGCTCAAAGCTTCTTAAAACTCTAAAGAAATATGTTCAAGATTATAGATGAAGAATTCTCTGAATTTCTGGTGTGATTTTCAATTCTAACTAAGCATCCTATTTATAGGAGAATGGAAATGATACTATGCAATAAAATATTCTAATAAAATAAAAACTTTTAAATAAAATATAATATTATATATATATATATATATATATATATATATATAACATTGCAGAGAAAAAGAAATCACGGGTGGAAACCCCGTGACCTCATCTCATTCTCCTTGCCAATTTTTCAAACTTAACTTATATATATACATATATATATATAATACATGTAGTACTCCTTCCACCAAAATCAAAAATCAACACAAAATATATATATATATATATATATATATATATATATATATATATATATATATATATATACAAAATAACCACATGTTGGTTTGAAAACTAAACCACATTCAGAACATGCATTCAAATTTTTCCTCCACCAATTTCAAACATGTGCCCCACCTATTATTATACATATATAACTTTCTACCGATTATTTTGAAAAACGGGTAAATGATGGTCCATAAAATAAGCAAAATTTAGAACAACTACATCATAAAAAAAATCCTCTCAATATTCTTAACAACATTTATCATCATTATTATAATTCACAATATTAATTGACCAGGTCGTTCCCGGGAAAGAGGGGGCTTTCCAATAAAGATTTCTCCCTATTGGCGCGCAATTAGGTGACCATTATAAATATTACCCATAACTATAACATTATATCAAAACCACACCATAATATTCAAAAATATATTTCGAGAAAAATTAATCTTTATTTATGAAAGTTGGGGTCTTACAACCTCCTCTTTTTATGAAATTTTGTACTTAAAATTAGGGTACATAACGGGTATGTAGAAGAGGTGAGGATTCCTTGACTTCATTTCAGATTCTAACTCGCAGGTCATTTCCTCAACATCGTGGTTTCTCCACAAAACTTTTACTTGAGGTATAACCTTGAAGCGTAGAATATGATCCTTCTTATCCAAGATTTTAACATGTACTTCTTTATACATTAAATCATTCGCTATCTCGTCCGGTTCTAATTCAAAAATGTGGTTCGGGTCTTCAACATATTTACATAACATAGATATGTGAAAAATGTTATGAACATGAGACATACTTGGCGGTAAGGCGAGTCTATAGGCCACAGTTCCTACTCGATCGAAGATTTCGAATGGCCCAATGAATCGAGGATTGAGCTTTCCTCTCTTTTCAAATCTTGACTCCTTTCCATGGAGTAACACGTAACAACACATGATCTCCCACATTGAACTCCACGTTCTTCGATGAAGATCAACATAACTCTTTTATCGATTTTGTGAGGTTTTTATACAATGTCGGATCATTTGAATCTTTTCCGTAGTCATAATGCATACCAAAATTATTGATTTAATAATATATAAAATATTGACAATAATTGAATCAAATAACATGAGATACTATGCATCAATTCTTCAGTAGCAATTGAACAAAAGCCGGTGACTTCTCACGTAAGCATCAATAATCAATCTGGTGTGTCTTCTATGCAACCACCTGGACATTGTACTTTTAACACCGGTGTTTCAACAATTAATCTAGTAAGTCGTTATTTTCATAAAAAGTATTTTTGTCGTTTTCTCAATCGACAATAATTCCGTTAGGGGTCCACTGAATGATTGTCTTAGTTGTCATTTAATATTCCCTCATTAAAACGAATATTCTCCGACCAATCGAATATTATATAACAACTTGCGTACTTTTGCAAAATTTATAAATATTACCCACAACTATAACATTATATCAAATTCATTCCATATTATTCAAAAATGATATTTATAGAAAATTCATCTTTATTTATAAAAGTTTGGGTCTTACAATAAGGATCTCATTTCAAATGTATATAGCCTTGTGGTGATCTGAACAAACTATATATAAATAAATAGGTAGACAACTCTTGTCAATTACATCATCATGCAACTCTTTTTATTTTGCCTCTTAGATTATTTTGATCAAGTTGTGGCACATCTGAATCAAAATTATCTAAGTTAAGTCCAACCTAGCACTTCCATATATTCAAAAAATAAAAACATTATCCTTGTGGTGACACAACAAAATAATATTGTTCAATTTTCTTTATAAGCATCAAATGTGATAAAATTAACATTTCAAAAAATTAAGATAAGCCTTGTGGGGACACAACAAACTTATAATAATTAATTGATACTATATTATTTTTATCATGCTAGAAGGCGACGTTCGATATTCCAAATATTTTTGAACGCTTAGGACTTAATATAAAATATTTGAGAGGTTTGTTATTAATTTTCTCATCTTATTTAGCGCGCATACACACATATATATAAAATACGCGTCATATTAAATAACTTGCAAATCATGTTTGCATTATATATATATATATATATATATATATATATATATATATATATAGTATAAACATGCATATATAGAATACTATATTCTACCTAGATTGATTATGAACTTTATTCTAGTTTGGTTCACTAGAGCCACCAAGTGAACCAAAAGGTCAAACTTAGGGTGCAAAAATTAAATTTAAATATAACTATTACATTAAAATCTCGGGCTCCATTACAAACAGGCCTTCAAGTGCTCCTTGCACCTTGATCTCCAATTCTTCAAAATTAATTCTAACTATTCATATTACAAAATTATTTAAAATAAATATAAACCTTGATCAGCAGTCAAGGGGAAGAACATAGAAGGGAGATAGAATTTATAACAAGAAAAAATTAGGGAAGACGAGGTACGCATACCCCATTTAATAAAACTCATACATTCATGCATTCAACTAAAATAAAATCCAATCACATTCATCAATAGTCCATAATCAATCCCATTTATTAACATACATATCAACATATGCATCAATAAATAATATTCATCTTAGGAATAATAAACATTCAATATATACATTGATATCGATTTAATGAGCAATTTTAATTAGCATAAAATCTAATTTTGAAATAAAATAAACTCCTTTATTTTTAATCAAAATCATAATAAGCTTCTTTATTTTATTTTGTCCAATTTTGAATAAAAATAAACTACTTTATTTTTAATCAAATTCCAAATTAAAATAAACTCCTTTAATTTAAGTAATAAGAATCCAATTTGAAGTTCAAAATAAACTTCTTTATTTTAACTTAAAATTGGTGGAAAAATATAATATGTTGAATCCTATTCCTTATCTAAATTAAACAACTTTAATTTTTGGAAACATAGAATCCTATTCCATATGTGAATAAACTCTTTTATTCAAGGAAACATGGAATCTATTCCATATATGAATAAACTGCTTTATTCTAGGAAACATGAAATCTATTCCATATGTGAATAAACTCTTTTATTAAAACGAACGTGGAATCTAATTCCAAGTTAATATAAAACTTTTGAATAAACTCTTTATTCAAATAAGCGTGAATTCAATTCCAATTAAAATAAACAACTTTATTTTAATCCAATTTCAAATTAAAATAAACTCCTTTATTTCTAATTTAGAATTACTGAAAAAACATTGTATCCAATTTTAATTAAAATAAACCTTTTATCTTAAATAAAATTCAAAAAAAAAAATATTTTTTGGGGAGTGGCTATTTAGCTTGCTACCATTAGTGAACTAGCCTTAGCGCATGATGCCCAATCGGTAGAGTGTGTTTTTCAGTTTCCGAATTGTGCAGTTTTTCTCCAAAAACTCTATTATATGCTAATAATTATGCCCAAAAAATTTATTCTAAACACATATCAACATATATACCTGTTAACTTGTGAATATTCTAACCTTATTGTTTTGATGATGACTTGATATTTTGTACTAATCTATTTATTATGAAATTTCAGGAATTTGATTAAAGGATCATTGTTGAAAGACTTTGAAGTTTTTGAGTCCTAAGAATTTTATGTAAGGTCATTGCAAATATTCAATTTTTCAATACAAGGCTCTAGGATATTTTATGTGTGCATTTAACATGATTATTTATTCATGCATGCTTTAAATTAAAATAAAATGCTAATTATTTTACTGTCCAGATTAATTGATTTATAATGCCATGTATCAGAAAATTTTATGTGTGGCTAGTATTATGTTGGGTGTGTCCTGATTCTATAAAAGATTATATAACATGGCACATGTGTAAGAAATCAGATTTGTTGGAGAAGTTTAATTTGTGACGGCATGATATTGATTATCTTCATTTAAGTGGTCTTATCACAAAAGTCTCGGTACTTACATGTTATCTTGGGAAAGTTGAAAGAGTTTGCATGTGTTAGTAATTATGAAATTAATATTCTTCTTGTAATTATTAATATTGGTTTACCCTACAAGTATGTTATGTGCCTTTAATATTTGTTACAAAAATTTCGAAAAGGCTGAGGCATGTCATTATTAGTGGATTAGCATTGGAAGTAGTCAACTGTTTATCCAAGAGTTTTTCACAAGATTTACTCTACCAAATATACTTATCCGCTTCCTAATAGACTTCATATTTGATCATAATTGGAGCGTTACACAAGGCTTAGCTGTTGGCAACGTAAATAATTTTTATACAATGGATATTTTATTTGCAACGGTTGTTTTTTTCTAGGCTATAAAATAAGAACTAAGATAACAGAGAAAAACAACACTTGAATTAATCTTTGCACTTACATACTTGAAAAAGCTATTTTTATACCTGGTGCAAATTCTTAGCTACTCTGCAATTAATATTCAGATTATTTCTCAGTTATTTTTCATGAGCTTCATTTTGGTGATAGCTTTCTTACTGTTCTTACTATTTTATCATTGCATTCATTAGTTGAGCCTTGCATTGTTAAATTTCTTATTTGCTTTGATCATTAATTAGAACTCTATATTTGTAATCTTATATTTTTAGACTAAGTGTTGTCTAAAGGAATTTAATCTAGGTGGATTAAGATTTGATTACAAACAGGTTCAAGGAATCATAGGTGCTTAAGGGGTGCATTGGTGCACAAGGAGCAAGAGTGCTCAAGTGAATTTTTGTAATTCAAATTTGATATAATCTGTTTTGTAATAAGGTTCAATTTAAAGAAATAATAGTGAGTCTCCAATACTAGTCCAGATTGGACGTGGACTAAATTATTATTATAGAGAGTAATAAATTTGAACCACGTAAAAAAATCTTGGTGTCGATTTTATTACTTGCTTTACTTTAGCTATTATTTGAATATTGGACGTATTTTGATTAAGTTTCAGCAACATATTTTCTTAAAATCAAACAGTCAATTCGGTAGGCCATATTCATTCAGCAAGTTGCATTCATTTATATAGTAGGCTGAATTAGGTAGTTTGGTTTAAAATATAAAATTGGTCATAGTTTGTTCCCACACTTATTCAACCCCCCTTCTAAGTGTGCCTTATCTGAATTTCATTTGGTATCAAAGCTTGGCTCTACTTATCTTTGTCTTAAAGGTGACTTATAGGGAAAGATTCTGACATGGCACAATTCAGAAACAACAATCAATAAGGTCAATCAACCAATAGACCTTCTCTGCTATATGGAACATAAAACTACAACTTCTGGAAATTCCGAATGATGATCTACCTTAAAAGAGATCCTTAGGAATGGTGGGGTCATGGAGAATGGACCGATTATTCCAAGAAAAGATGATGGTACTCAAAGACTTTGCTAGAGATGGACTCAACTTAGACTTTCATGGTTTCCTATGATTTAAGGGCTATGAACACATTACTTACTTAGCGACGTGGTATAATCCTAGATCGATAAAGTTTCCTCGCAACACAACTAAGGAAATTTGGGACACTTTAGTGGTGAGTCATAAAGGAACATCCAAGGTTCGAGAAGTCAAACTAAGCATACTCATGCACGATTATGAAATGTTCAAACTCGAAAAAAGAAGAAGCTATAAAGATGGCTCAAGCAAGGTTCCTTGTTCTTCTAAACTCCTTAAAGTTACTTGACAAATCCATTCCACAAAGTGAGATTAACCGTAAGTTACTTCGGGCTATGCCCAAGAGGGTTGCTTCTAAAATTACTACTCTTTAAGATTCCTCTACTATTTCTACTATGGATACACTAACTCTCGTTGGTGAACTTGAGAAATACAAACATCAGTTAAAGAGATATGATGATGAGGAAACTCCTCGAAGAAAGGTTTTAGCTCTTAATGCACGAAATGAAGAAGAGCTTGATGATGATTCGGATGAAGAGATAGTTATGATGTCAAGGAGACTCAAAGGACTACTACAAAGGAAGAATAAACGGAAAAATACCTTCAACTCGGATAAAGCCAAAGGAAAGAAAACCGAGGAGACATGTTTTGAATGCGGACGTCAAGGGCACTTCAAGAAGGATTGCTTTAAACTAAAGAACAAAGGAAAAACATGCTTCAAGGATAATAAAAGAAACAAGGCACTTGTCACTTGGAGTGATGAAGAAGAGTTTGAAGCTAAGGTCGATGCCAAGGATGAAATAGCTCAAGTATGCTTCATGGGAATAGAAGATGAATCAAACGAGGTATCTAGTTTTAAGTTTAATTCTTTGAAACAAGAAAATGAAAAGTTAAAAGAAAAGAATGCATCTTTGAAAGACTTGGTAAATACATTAATGAGTGAGGTTGATTCTTGAATACATGAAAAGAAAGATATTGAAAAGGAATCTACATGTAAAGAAGAAAAGGTTTTGATTGCTAAGATTGATTGTTTAGAAAATTATAACAAAATACATTTCAATAACGTAATTTTTTTGAATAATAAAGTCCATAAGTTGACTAATGGAGTAAAAATGAGAGATGTGTGTATTGATGCAATTAGTGATAAATCTCTTGTTAAAACCTTTCCTAATAATGAACTTCAAAAAGAAATAGATTCACTAAAATCATCTCTAGCTAAATTTGTTCAAGGTGAAGAAAATTTAAATGTTATATTGGGTAAACAAAGACCTAGTTTTGAAAGACAAAGAATTGGTTATCGTTTATGCATAAAAGGAGATATTAAAATACTAAAATCAAAATCACATTTTAGATTAAATTATTGCTCTCCTTTTACAACGTGTAGAAATTGTGGTATTAAAGGCCACTTGGACATAAATTGTTTAAAGAAAAATAAGATTAAAAGGTATGGGTTAAAAATAATGATTTACGTCTGACTAACATTAAAGGACCCAAAAGATGTGGGTTCCAAAAGATGAATTATCTTTTCATGATATGTATGTCTCAAGGCAAGGGTTCCATCTATAAAATTAATTCTTGATAGTGGATGCTCTCGTCATTAAAATCACAAGTCATTTGACCAAAATACCCTTTGTCACATTTTTTATTAAGCTTGCTTGCAAATCCTACCAAATTAGGAGTTGGTGACCAACTTAGTTGACATTTGTGACTTAAATAATTCCAGCAAATCAGTTCATGTATCAGTCATATGTAATATATCATACTATATATAGATTGAAGGGAGAAAAAAATCATTTACTAACTTGATTTTTGCACAACAATCATCCTAGACCCTTTCTCTCTAAAACCCACGAAATTTGGTAGCATTTTAGTCCCATATTCAAGCCCCACTATCACCATAACAGATCTACAAGCTCATAATCAAAAATTGATGCAAAAAGGTATAAAACCCTAATAAAAAAATTCGACCCTTGATCCTTTGTTAGATCTTGTGTTTTAATGTTAAAACTTGTTGTTTGTAGGGTTAAACAATGATCTGGGTTGGTACATAGGTGATCCATAACATCTAGATACTCGAAATAGGAGTTTTCAAGAATCTAGGAATTTTTATTTATGTCGTCTGACAATGAATGTCAGACCCTATAGATTCTTCTTTGTTTATGCTTTTTGTTGTTGTATGTGTTAGATCAATAGCTTGATATATGTTCTATGCTCTGCAAGTGAAATCACGATCATATGATCATGTACAGAATTCATGTTATTAATGGTCAAAACCGTTGACTGACATTGACCGGGAGATTTTTGGGCAACCCAGATTTCCCCAGATCGTGTCTGACACGTTTTGATAGCTCCAGATCTGATCATGTTTTGATGTTTTATTATGTTTATGGTATCAGTATTATAGTATGTTATATGGACTTCAATTTCATTCCTTTATATCACTTATACAATAAATATATTGGATTTTGTAGTTGGTCAAAGTGACTGGAATGACCACGAAAACATTTTCTGGAATTTCAAAAATGTTGTTTCTGACAGTCTTTGACCGGCATGGATCTAGCTATTGTGATATTGTAAGATGAATTTTATGTATTAGATATGTTATCTTGCATGTTATCTACAAACGAAAACGATAATAACACCAAAACTTTACCAGGATTGCAAGTTATTGAGATCAAAAGTAGCCATCGTCTGGGCTGTTTCTTCATTTCGGAAAACCCGAAATGAAGAAACGACTTCTAACATGATTTTGGAGGCTTCAATCTCTTTTGTTTTATATTGTTTTGTCATGTTTCTTGTTAGATCATGTAGTATTGCACTAAAGTACAAGATCCGATGGTTATATTTTCCGTAAATATCATGAGTTACAAATTATTGATGGTCAAACCGGTACCCCTAAATTGACGATATGTTTTATATGGTTTCATGAAGAAAAACTCAAGAACACCTATAACAACAGTTTAAATCATTATAAGGTCCTTTAGCGACAGCTTCATTACTAAAATTAATTATTTTATTAAATAAATAGAAAATTTAGTTTTTAATTATTAAAAATACAAAATAAATTATTAAAAATTATTTTAAAGTCCAAAATTAGTTTTAACTATTTTAAATATATTTCATAAATATTTAATATTTTTAGAATATTAAAGGTATTTAATTTATTTAATTATAATATTAAATAAATTATTTAAAATTTAATTTAATACATGAAAAATCATTTAAAATTATATTATGATATAAGAAAATATTTTAAGTTATTTTTAATGACTTTTAATATTTGTGAAAAATTTCATTATTAAATTAATATTAATGATAATTAAGTTATTTAATAAACGTATTAAATAAATTATGAAAAATAGAATTAATAATTTAAAAATCATATAAAAATTATTTAAAGGTTATAAAAATATTTGAAGTTATAAAACACATAACTTTTGATATTTTGTCATGAAAAATATTAAAATTTTAATATTAATGATATTAAAGTTATTTAATAATTATATTAAATAAATGAGTTTAAAAATGATTTTAATATTATAAAAATTATTTTAAATGAAATTAAGGTGTTTAAAAAATATTTTAAGTTATAAAATATAACTTTTAATATTTAAAGGATAATTTCATTAATAATTTAATATTAATTATATTAATTTAATATTAATGATATTAAATTTATTTAATAATTATATTAAATAAATAGTTTTAAAATGGTTTTATTTATTTAAAATTATTTAAAAAGATATAAATTAATTAAAAATATTTTAAGTTATAATTAAAGATTTTAATATTTTGATAGATCATGCATTAATATTTAAATATTAATTTTAATTATTTAAAAATGATTTCAAATGTTTTAAAAATCATTTAAGGGTAATATAAGTATTATAAAAATATTCTAAGTTATTATAAATAACTTTAAAATTACAGCAATGGTTTCATTAATAGTTTAATATTAATTAAATGTTAATGATAATAGAATTGTTTATTATTTAAATTATTTAATAATGATTTCGGTGTTTGAAAATGCGTGATAAATTATAATAAATGTTTAAAAAATATTATAAGTCATTTAAAAATAATATGACCGATACTTACAGATATTAAACTACGAGGATGAGTCTTAGACTCGATAATTACCCGATAAAGTCGTCGGTACACAGACATATTTCAGAAATTGATCTGGACTTAGATATTTTGACCGTATTAATGTTTGTTTGTGATTCAGTGACAGTTAAACTTATGTGCCAATGTGATTAGGTTATGTGGTGACTGCAATAAGCAGTGCTATGTGTTGCAATATATTATTCTAATCAGTAAAATGATCTTATTACTAATAGGTTGTTATACGAAAGATAAAAACTAAGTTGCGTATTGTAAGCAGCGTATCAGGCAAGTATCCTACCTTTGCATTTCTTTTATGCAATGGACATGAGTAAGAAACTTTCGGATTTATATTATTATTTTACTAGATTATTAACCCTATTGTTATATATAATATATCCGATCATTGTTTATCCACATGATATTATATTATATAACTCTTATATATATTCTGTTCGTTAATTTTGAAATATGGTTATACAAGTGTCCTCACTTGGATAATCATTGTATTTTAACACATGTTTATATATATACCTCTAAGTTATTTGACCAGTTAGACACAGATTTAGAAATATCGTTGAATATGATAAAACCTTTTTGTATCCAATCAAATTATTTTGGTTCGAATTCCAGACTAAGTATGAACATCCCGATCAAGGGAAAACTTTTATCGCTGGGCAAGTGACAGAGTGAACGATAACATCGTTCTTGCATGCAGTATTGATCAATACAGGGCCCATAGGATGTACACCCTCGCGCCCGTAAGTTATGACGGTTTGCAGATGAAGTTTTGCTAAACCTTATCAAAAATTTAAAACAATGTTCATAGTATGTCACCTTAACCCTATTTATAGTCAATACGTAGTTTCAAAAAATGTGATATAGAGTTGTTATGTTATTATTATCGTTTTAGTTTACTTCACAACTATTGAATCGTTGTAGAAGTGATGTATAAAGAAAACATTTAATTCTTTCAACTAATTATATTTATAATTGTTATTACTTGTTAGGCACTCAAATGCTCATCCTTGCTTAATTTAAATGTTTTCAGCTAAGTGTGAACAGCTAGAAGGTTCGGCCAAGAACAAGGGAAAAGGAAAGCAAAAAGAATATGTTTAATGGTATCTTTTGTAATAATTAAACTGTATTAAGACAATGATATGTATTATCTATCATGTAAAGAATTATAGTAAAGGTTGCGTACTTGGGATTAGACTCTGATATATGTAAATTAAGTTTGATTTTTATATTATTGTTATTATTATTAGTATTATTCCTCTCATAGAAATGGAATCATGAAGCACCGAGTTCGGGTTTCAAGTACCTGAATTTGGGTGCGTTCACAACATGGTATCAGAGCTTTAGGGTTAGAAACCTTACGTGGGCTAGACCTTAGGCTATAACCTTGGAACAGAGGGAAACGTTGAAAATATAAATAACTCATATAGAGTTTATAAGGAGATGAATTGGGTAAATTCATCGTCAAACAAAATAAAAGATAACGTATATAAAACTATTATTTGCTGTGTGTATATATTATATGCTAGTCAGGATAATTTATGTGTATAGATGTCAGATAGAAAAGAATTAAGATATACTCAGATTGTAAAGAAAGATTTAACCTTCATGACCGAGCCAATATCAAAGCCAATAGCTGAAATAGAGGTTCACATTGAAAGCTACCTCAATGAGGTGGTTATTTTTGGAAAATGTAGTATCGAACCCAGAAATGATAGTATAACTGATAGGTAGAGTATAGTTACGGGATATAAGGTCAAGCTCGAGTTCTTAAACTCATATGTTTGTGATGAGTTCTTAAAGTCATGATATGTAGTAAGTTTGACGAACTAGGTATAGTTAAGTGTGAATTGATTATTGAGGAAGAGGAGAATATATAGAATACTAAGTAAATGATCCTTAGTGAAGGCGTAAGGAAATAAGTAGTATTAGTATTACTTGAATATGTATGATTCTATGATGCGTATACGATAAGTATATTCGTGTAAGGTAATATTTTGTATAAGCTATGGCAGCGACTCCCGACTCTTGAGCCACAAAGAGATAGTGAATATTTAAAGCAATATGTGCTATGGTATGTCAAGTGCTATGAGTATGAATCTATGTGGGATTAACAAAATATGTTGATATAAAGATAATATCTATTTATCTGAACACTGGTTAATACAGTAAACCCAGCTTTCAAAATCTAATATTTTGAGTATATGACTATTTGATTAGAAAATTTTGCGTTATATGTTAAGCATATACGATAAGGTTTAGAATGCAAGTTAATAAGAATAATTTATGATAATGCCGCCTAGACGAAAACTAAATACACGGACAGAATAACCTGTCAACAAAGTTGGAAGACAACCAAACCCAATACAGAATTTTGCGAATATGGACGCTCAAGCTATGCAGAACAGAATACCAGCCGCGAAAAATTAGCCAGATAATCAAACGGCAAACGTCAAAGACTTCAAGGCAATCGGACCGCCAGGATTTAGAGGATTAACTAACCCGGTAGAAGCGTTTGTGATAGCTAGGATAACAGAGGGGCAAAAGACAGCTTTTGTCACCTATACGATGAAGGGGGGGAAGACGAATTTTTGGTGGGAGGCAAATCAAGCTAGAATCGGAGAAGGGAGAATGTTTAAAGGATAAGATTGTGTGTTACAAGTGTGGGCAGGAGGGACATATCTCTCCCAACTGCCCCAATCCAAAAATGTATAGAGGGTGTTTTATTTGTGAATCAGTGGATTATAAAGTGAAAGACTGACCAGGAAGGAGAAAAGAGGCAAAGAATGCGAATACGAGGAAAGGCAGCAGGACATTGGCGATAAAGGGACCCACTTTAACAAAAAAACCAACAAAACCAACCGCAGAAGTCTTCAGCATGAATGTATAAGATACGGTAGCAGCCGAGGATGCAACTCCAGGTATCATTCAAACTAAATTTATTTTCTTATATATTATTTTCTTATATATAGTAAATTATTTTATAAATTATTTTTAAGGAGGAATTTGAGTTCTTTTAGAAATCAAATTTCTGTTTAAGAAGATAGATAAGCTTTATGCTGAATAGTTAAAGATCTGTTCGATTAATTATGATCGAGATCTAATTACAATGATTGTGTATGCTATGTACTCGTGTATGTATAGGTTTTAAAATGGTGATTCTGGTGACAGAATCTTTATAAGGGAGGGTGAATGTAATAATCCGATATTTTCTATATAATTAAACCAAAAATTTTGCGTATAATTTTTTATTATTATTATTTTAAAGATTAGAATATGTGCCAGGTAATGTGTATGTATATTTGTGATAAATAAAAATTTATTTATTACATGAATATTTTAAATAATTTTATTTTAGAATTATTGCACATTATAAATTATATTCTTACAATAATTAATTTTACGAAGAAAATATTTTTTATTAATTATATTCTATGAAAATATGTTTATATATTATCTAAATAATATATGAAATAGGTATAGAATTATTATAATAACTATTTAATTATATGAATTTATTTCAAAATTAATTAAGCAAATTATTTAACTTAATTAATAATATGATGTATATGTAAGAAAATCGAGATATGAACCCAAATTTTGGATTTTGATCAAGGAATAAGAATAATAATATAATATTAATTATATTTTGATATTTCAGTGCTATAAATATGTATTGTATATGTTTGGACTGATAATGGTTGTTCAATTATGTTGTATCATGACCAAACCCTAGCATTAATTTGTTTCACCCTATTATGAAATTTAAAGGGGAAATTCAAGGTTGTTATATAACTGTGATATATGACGTAAGACTCCAACTTATTATAAATAAAATCGAATTTCCTCTATTTATTATTGTGAATAATAATGTATTAATTTGATATAATACTTTGGTTATGGGTGAAATGTGAAAATTTTGCAAAATAAGCAAGTGGTTATAAAATATTCATTGTTGCCGGAGAATATTCGTTTTGTCGTGAATATTCTTTCTCTCAGGGAATATTCGTACGACGGCGCAACCATTTGTGGCCCCATAACGGATAACGGTCGGATGAAGAAAACGACAACTTTGAGTTTTTACAAATAACTAGCGTAGTTATTCACAGATTAACACCGTTGGAATACACCGTGTTTAAAATACATGATGTCGCGTGGTTGCATAGTAGCACACAGTTTTGCACAGTATTTTTTATTGATTCTTACGTAAGAAGGCACTACTCAATAATTGTTACAGTAATTACTATTCAATATTTTATTTTATTGTTTCAATAATTGTCACCGCACAGTATTTCCCATTATCGGATCAATAATTCATATTATTTGAATAATATTATGAGATAACATTATTGGCAATGTCTAGAAAGTTCTGTCAAGGAGAGGTTTGATCACCTAATTGTGCGCCAGTAAGGAGAAATCCTTATCGGAAAGCCCCCTCTTTCTGAGAACTACTTAGTTATGCGTAATTGTGATTCTATAATATTATTTGTGAATAATTATTTATTGGTTTATATGATAAGGAAATATTTATTTTATGTGGATATAAATGATGGATATATTAATTTTTATGTGGATAAAATTGAAGGAATTAATGCTGAGGTGTTTTATCAGTATTTTGTCGGATTGGAGGTATTAAAAATCATCTGTTGGTGGATTTCGGATATTTTCTGTTTGGAATTTGGAAAAACTTAAAGCTACAAAGTTGTAGAGAATTATATTTCCTATGGAAAGCATATGAGATTTGAATTTTTCTGATAAAATGGCTATTTATTATGAATTGTTGAAGTTATAGAAAATAAAATAATTTTTATTAAAAACATGGGTGGGCCCCACTTTTGTTTTTTTGTGGAAAAATTTTGTTGGATCAAAAGTGGCGTGCGCGAATGTTGAAGAGTTGAGCAGCTGGTTACAAGTTAAGTCTTCTATGGCGTTCTGCCATTTTTCTATAAATAGGTGCTTAAGTTAGAATTGAAAATTACACCAGAAATAAGTTTTCTTTCTCTCTGTATTGTCAAGCGTATTTTTGTGAGTATTTAGATACTTTGAGAGTTGATGTTCGGTACAAGTTTCCTTCGTCTTTATATCCAATATTCCGATCAGAAGTACCGTTATTTTGAGATAAGGGATGTTATTCTCTTTGTAAATGATATTATTTCTTTCAATATCATTATGCCTAACTATTGGTCTGAAAGTTTTATCAAATTTGGAACTTTTTGTGTCGGGTTACTATTCACGTATACGACACTATTCACGAATACAACACTATTCACCGAAAAATAAAATTTTCTTCTTTTTATCCAAGATGTCTATTATGGTTACTATCTTTGATTGTATCCATTTTTTGATCATTATTTTTGAATTCTTCTTCAAAATTGGTTATTACGGAGTATTATTGAACTTGGATAAACTGTAATACGAATCCCTAATATTTGTTCTTTTATCTCATTGGATTCGTTTTCTTTAAGATATTTTTCATCATCCTCAGTCCTAAATGATGAAATTACTGAATATCTTTGGCCTGTAGTGCAAAGATAAATGATTACCTAATGAATATCTTTGGCCCATAGTGCAAAGATGAACAGGTGTTGAGATGAAAATGACCAACTGGTGATACAAATGAATATCTTTGGCCTGTAGTGCAAAGATGAATATTTGATTCAAGATGTATATTAATTGATGTTACAGGGATAAAATATTGATGATAGACTTTTAAACCTTAGAAGATAGTAGAATTCTTTCTCTACTTGACTCTTCTAATGGATTGTTGTTTCCGCTGTAGTTATTGATCTAAAACTTGTTGTCTATTATATTTAATCAGATTTTCCCTGTTGAAGACTAATGATAAATTGTTGTATATTATCTTAGTCATAATATCCTTTATTAATTAGTTGAGCTCACCTCTTCCTTTTTGTTCCATTGTTCTTCTAAGGAGAAGAGAATTTAGCGAGAACTAGTCGGGGTATGAAGTGATGATTCAAGATAATTGTTTAGCAGTCCTCACTATTTTTGTAAAATAGTGTACCAATAATTGTAATGAGGACTCCTTTTGAGATTGTATACTCTCTAGTAGACGATATTGTATTTAAACTCACAGTATATGTGTTGTCGTATTTTATACGGCAATTATATTACTGAAGTTGTATTTGTTTTTGTACCATGTATTTGGTGACTCAGAATGGGTGATGTATACCTATTTTGGGAGCGTCACATATGATTTATGTTGTATATTATATAATGTTATGATTAATTAGGTAAACCCTAATTAATAGTTAGAAACCCTAATTAGCAAATCAAGAAAACCCTAGTTTTAAGTTGTTGTCGAATGCCAGCTTAAGACTGTTATGTAATCATGTTAATATGATTAACGACCGGTGTTATAGATATTATCCCTAATTAGGGAGAACCCTAATTTTCAAAACCCTAATTTCTTAAATTACAAACCTTAAACAATAATTAACTGATTGATAAATGGAAACCCTAGTTTGAAACACAATTATGAGTTCGAGAAAGTTTTGTAATTGTATTATTATGCTTAAGGATAAGTATTATGGAATTTAAAGTTAATTAGGAAAACCTAATTTTTGAAACCCTAATTAATATTTATAAACCCTAATTTTCTATACTAACCCTAATTATCAAGTGGGGAAACCCTAATTATAAAATTAGAAGGTTTAATGTTAATTAGTGGACCTAAACTTAATTAACAAGTTTTGTTTATTTAGAAACCTAAACTATATTAAGAAACCCTAATTACAATTTTAGAAACAAAAATTTTTATTTTAAACCCTAAATGAAAACTTAGAAATTTATTTATTGGAAACCCTAAGGGTCAAACCTTAAGGGTGCCAAGATACCATTTTGCCATATGACAAGAATGTCCTTAAAATCACAAGTCATTTGACCAAAATACCCTTTGTCACATTTTTTATTAAGCTTGCTTGCAAATCCTACCAAATTAGGAGTTGGTGACCAACTTAGTTGACATTTGTGACTTAAATAATTCCAGCAAATCAGTTCATGTATCAGCCATGTGTAATATATCATGCTATATATAGATTGAAGAGAGAAAAATCATTTGCTAACTTGATTTTTGCACAATAATCATCCTAGACCCTCTCTCTCTAAAACCCACGAAATTTTGTAGCATTTCAGTCCCATATTCAATCTCCACTATCACCATAACAGATCTACAAGCTCAGAATCAAAAATTGATGCAAAAATGTATAAAACCCTAATAAAAAAATTCGACCCTTGATCCTCTGTTAGATCTTGTGTTTTAATGTTAAAACTTGTTGTTTGTAGGGTTAAACAATGATCTGGGTTGGTACATAGGTGATCCATAACATCTAGATACTCGAAATAGGAGTTTTCAAGAATCTGGGAATTTTTATTTATGTCGTCTGACAATGAATGTCGAATTCCCATGATTCTTCTTTTTGTTTATGTTTTTTGTTATTTTATGTGTTAGATCCATAGCTTGATATGTGTTCTTTGCTCTGCAAGTGAAATCACGATCATATGATGTACCGAATTCATGTTATTAATGGTCAAAGACCGTTGACCGACATTGACCGAGAGATTTCTGGGCAACCCAGATTTCCCCAAATCGTGTCTGACACGTTTTGATAGCTCCAGATCTGATCATGTTTTGATGTTTTGTTATGTTTATGGTATCAGTATTATAGTATGTTATATGGACTTCAATTTCATTCCTTTATATCACTTATACAATAAATATATTGGATTTTGTTGTTGGCCAAAGTGGTTGGAATGACCACGAAAACCATTTGCTGGAATTTCCAGAAAATTCAAGAACGCTGTTTCTGACAGCCTTTGACCGGCATGTATCTAGCTATTGTGATGTTGTAAGATCAATTTTATGTATTAGATATGTTGTCTTGCATGTTATCTACCAAACTAAAAATATAATAACACCAAAATTTACGAGATTAGAAGTTATTGAGATCAAAAGTAGCCATTCGAATCGTTCTTCATTTCGAAACCCGAAATGAAGAACGACTTCCAACATGAATTTTGGAGGCTTCAATCTCTTTTGTTTTATATTGTTTGTCATGTTTCTTGTTAGATTATGTAGTATTGCACTAGAAGTACAAGATCGATGGTTATATTTTCCGTAAATATCATGAAGTTACAAATTATTGATGGTCAAACCGGTACCTCCTAAATGAATCGACATGTTTTCTCGGATTACATGAAGAATAGCTCAAGAACACCTATATGATAGCTTTAATCATATAGGTCCTTTAGCGACGCTTCATTACTAAAATTAATTACTTTTATTAAATAAATAGAAAAATTAGTTTTAATTATTAAAAATTCAAAATAAATTATTAAAATTATTTTAAAGTCCTAAAATTAGTTTTTACTTATTTTGAGTATATTTCATAAATATTTAATATTTTTGGGATACAAAAGGTATTTAATTTATTTTATTAGAATATTTAAAAATTATTTAAAAAGATTTTAATACCTAAAAATTATTTAAAATTATATTATGATATAAGAAAATATTTGAAGTTATTTTTAATGAATTTTAATATTTTGTGATAAATTTCATTATTAAATTAATATTAATGATAATTAAGTTATTTAATAAACGTATTAAATAAATTATGAAAAATAGAATTAATAATTTAAAAATCATATAAAAATTATTTAAAGGTTATAAAATATTTTAAGTTATAAAATATAACTTTTGATATTTTGTCATGAAAAATATTAATATTTTAACATTAATGATATTAAAGTTATTTAATAATTATATTAAATAAATGAGTTTAAAATGATTTTAATATTATAAAAATCATTTTAAATGAAATTAAGGTGTTTAAAAATATTTTAAGTTATAAAATATAACTTTTAATATTTAAAGGATAATTTCATTAATAATTTAATATTAATTATATTAATTTAATATTAATTATATTAATTTAATATTAATGATATTAAATTTATTTAATAATTATATTAAATAAATAGTTTTAAAATAGTTTTATTTATTTAAAAATTATTTAAAAGGATATAAATGAATTAAAATATTTTAAGTTATAATTAAAGACTTTTAATATTTTGATAGATCATGCATTATTATTTAAATATTAATGGTAATTATTTAAAAATGATTTGAAATGTTTTAAAAATCATTTAAGGGTAATATAAGTACTTTAAAAATATTCTAAGTTATTATAAATAACTTTAATATTCGAAAATGGTTTCATTAATAGTTTAATATTAATTAAATGTTAATGATAATAGAATTGTTTAATATTTAAATCATTTAATAAGGATTCCGGTGTTTGAAAATGCATGATAAATTATAATAAATATTTTAAAATTATTATAAGTCATTTAAAAATAATATGACTGATACTTACAGATATTAAACTACAGGATAGAGTCTTAGACTCGTTAATTAACCGATAAAGTCGTCGGTACACCGACATATTTTAAAAATTGATCTGGACTTATATATTTTGACCGTATTAATGTTTGTTTGTGATTCAATGACTGTTAAACTTATGTGCCAATGTGATTAGGTTATGTGCTTACTGCAATAAACAGTGCTATGTGTTGTGATATGCTATTCTAATCAATAAAATGATCTTATTATTGATAGGTTGTTATACGAAAGATAAAAACTAAGTTAATGTATTATAGCAAAACAGATCGTGCAAGTATCCTACCTTTGTATTTCCTTTATCTGATGGACATGAGTAAAAAAGTTTGATTTATATTATTATTGTACTAGATTATTAACCCTATTGTTATATATAATATATCCTATCATTGTTTATATATCAACATTATATTATATTATATAACTTTATATATATATTCTGTTCATTAATTTCAAATATGGTTATACTGAAGTGACCTCACTTGGATAATCATTAGATTTAAACACATGTTGATATATATATATATATATATATATATATATATATATATATATACCTCTAAGCTATTTGACCAGCTAGACGCCGATTTAGAAATATCGTTGAATAAGATAAAACCTTTTTGTATCAAATCAAATTGTTTTGGTTCGGATTCCAGACTAAGTATGAACATCCTAATCAAGGAAAAACTTTTATACGCCCAAGGCGGATAGAGTGAACGATAACATCGTTCTTGCATGTAGTGTTGATCAATACAGGGACCATGGGATGTACACCCTCGCGCCCGTAAGTTATGACGGTTTGTAGATGAAGTTCTGCTAAACCTTATCGAAAATTTAAAACAATGTTCATAGTATGTCACCTTAACCCTATTTATAGTCAATACGTAGTTTCAAAAATGTGATATAGAGTTGTTATGTTATTATTATCGTTTTAGTTTACTTCACAACTATTGAATCATTGTAGAAGTGATGTATAAAGAAAACATTTAATTCTTTCAGCTAATTATATTTATAATTTTTATTACTTGCTGGGCACTCAAATGCTCATCCTTGCTTAATTTAAATATTTTTAGCTAAGTGTGAACAGCTAGAAAGTTCGGCCAAGAACAAGGGAAAAGGAAAGCAAACAGAATATGTTTAATGGTATCTTTTGTAATAATTAAACTGTATTAAGACAATGATATGTATTATCTATCATATAAGGAATTATAGTAAAGGTTGCGTACTTGGGATTAGACTCTGATATATGTAAATTAAGTTTGATTTTTATATTATTGTTATTAGTATTAGTATTATTCTGCTCATAGAAATGGGGGCGTTCACAACATGGTATCAGAGCTTTAGGGCTAAAAACCTTAGGTGGGCTAGACCTTAGGCTATAACCTTGGAACAGAGGGAAACGTTGAAAATATAAATAACTTATATAGAGTTTATAAGGAGATTAATTGGATAAATTCATCGTCAAACAAAATAAAAGAAAACGTATATAAAACTATTATTTGCTGCGTGTATATATTATATGCTAGTCAGGATAATTTATGTGTATAGATGTCAGATAGAAAAGAATTAGGATATACTCAGATTGTAAAGAAAGATTTAACCTTCATGACCGAGCCAATATCAAAGCCAATAGCTGAAATAGAGGTTCACATTGAAAGCTACCTCAATGAGGTGGTTATTTTTGGAAAATGTAGTATCGGACCCAAAAATGATAGTATAACTGATAGGTAGAGTATAGTTATAGAATATAAGGTCAAGCTCGAGTTCTTAAACTCATATGTTTGTGATGAGTTCTTAAAGTCATGATATGTAGTAAGTTTGACGAACTAGGTATAGTTAAGTGTGAATTGATTATTGAGGATGATGAGAATATATAGAATACTAAATAAATGATCCTTGGTGAAGTCGTAAGGAAATAAGTAGTATTAGTATTACTTGAATATGTATGATTCTATGATGCGTATACGATAAGTATGTTCGTGTTAGGTAATATTTTGTATAAGCTATGGCAGCGACTCCCGACTCTTGAGTCACAAAGGGATAGTGAATATTTAAAGTAGTATGTGCTATGGTATGTCAAGTGCTATGAGTATGAATCTATGTAGGATTAACAAAATAAGTTGATATTAAGATAATATCTATTTATCTGAACACTGGTTAATACAGTAAACCCATCTTTCAAAATCTAATATTTTGAGTACATGACTATATGATTAGAAAATTTCGCGTTATATGTTAAGCATATACGATAAGGTTTAGAATGCAAGTTAATAAGAATAATTTATGATAATGCCGCCTGCATTTAAAATGAAATACACTACGAAAGAACTCATCAACAAAGTCGAAGACAACTGCACCCGACGATATAATTTTGCAAATATTGACGCTTTCTAATACGCAATGAAATCGGAATACCTGCCATGAAAATTAGCCAGATAATCGAACGGAAAATATCAAAGACTTCAAGGCAATCGAACCGCCAGGATTTAAAGGATTAACTGACCCGGTAGAACCGTTTGTGAAAGCTAGGACAACAGAGGGGCAAAAAACATCTTTTGTCACCTATACGATGAAGGGAGGGGAGATGAATTTCTGGTGGGAGGCAAATCAAGCTAGAATCGAAGAAGGGAGAATGTTTAAAGGATAAGATTGTATGTTACAAGTGTGGGCAGGAAGGACATATCTCTCCCAACTGCCCCAATCTAAAAATGTTTAGAGGGTGTTTTATTTGTGAATCAATTGAGCATAAGATGAAAGACTGACCATGAAGGAGAAAAGAGGCAAGGACTGCGAATACGAGAAAAGGAAGCAGGACATTGGCGATAACGGGACCGACTTTTACTAAAAAACCAACAAAACCAACCGAAGAAGTCTTCAACATGAATGTACAAGATACGTAGCAACCGAGGATGCAACTCCAGGTATCATTCAAACAAAATTTATTTTCTTATATATTATTTTCTTATATATAGTAAATTATTTTATAAATTATTTTGAAGGAGGAATTTGAGTTCTTTTAGAAATCAAATTTCTGTTTAAGAAGATAGATAAGCTTTATGCTGAATAGTTAAAGATCGGTTCGATCAATTATGATCGAGATCTAATTGAATGATTGTGTATGCTATGTACCCGTGTATGTATAGGTTTTAAAATGGTGATTCCGGAGACGGAATCTTTATAAGGGATGGTGAATGTAATAACCCGATATTTTCTATATAATTAAATATGAAATTTTGCGTATAATTTTTTTATTATTATTTTAAAGATGAGAATATGTGCCAGGTAATGTGTATGTATATTTGTGATAAATAAAAATTTATTTATTACATGAATACTTTTAAATAATTTTATTTTAGAATTATTGCACATTATAAATTATATTCTTATAATAATTTATTTTACAAAAAAATATATTTTTTAATTATATTCCATGAAAGTATGTTTATATATTATCTAAATATTATATGAAATGGATATAGAATTATTATAATAACTATTTTATTATATGAATTTATTTCTAATTAATTAAGCTAATTATTTAACTTAATTAATAATGGGATGTATATGTAAGAAAATCGATATATGGAATCCAAACCCAAATTTTGGATTTTGATCAAGGAATAACAATAATAATATAATATTAATTATATTTTGATTTTTCAGTGCTATAAATATGTACTGTATATGTGTGGATTGATAATGGTTGTTCAATTATGTTGTATCATGACCAAACCTTATCATTAATTTGTTTCACCCTATTATGAAATTTAAAGGGGAAATTAAAGTCTGTTATATAACTGTGATATATGATTTATGTTGTATATTATATAATGTTATGATTAATTAGGTAAACCCTAATTAAATGTTAGAAATCCTAATTAGCAAATCAAGAAAATCCTAGTTTTAAGCTGTTAAACCCTAATTCAAAAGTCGAATGCCAGCTTAAGACTGTTATGTAATCATGTTAATGTGATTAACGACTGGTGTTATAGATATTAACCCTAATTAGGGAGAACCCTAATTTTCAAAACCCCAATTTCTCAAATTACAAACCTTAAACAATAATTAACTGATTGATAAATGGAAACCCTAGTTTGAAACTCAATTATGAGTTCGAGAATGTTTTGTAATTGTATTATTATGCTTAAGGATAAGTATTATGGAATTTAAAGTTAATTAGGAAAACCTAATTTTTGAAACCCTAATTAATATTTATAAACTCTAATTTTCTATACTAACCCTAATTGTCAAGTGGGGAAACCCTAATTGCAAAATTAGAAGGTTTAATGTTAATTAGTGGACCTAAACCTAATTAACAAGTTCTATGTATTTAGAAACCTAAACTATATTAAGAAACCCTAATTACAAATTTAGAAACTAAAAAATTTATTTTAAACCCTAAAAGAAAACTTAGAAATTTATTTGTTGGAAACCTTAGGGTTAAACCCTAAGGGTCAAACCTTAAGGGTCAAACCCTAAGGGTTTGCCAAGATACCATTTTTCCATATGACAAGAATGCCCTTAAAATCATAAGTCATTTGACCAAAATACCCTTTGTCACATTTTTTATTAAGCTTGCTTGCAAATCCTACCAAATTAGGAGTTGGTGACAAACTTAGTTGGCATTTGTGACTTAAATAATTCCAGCAAATCAGTTCATGTATCAGCCACGTGTAATATATCATACTATATATAGATTGAAGAGAGAGAAAAATCATTTGCTAACTTGATTTTTGCACAACAATCATCCTAGACCCTCTCTCTCTAACCCACGAAATTTGGTAGCATTTCAGTCCCATATTCAAGCCCCACTATCACCATAACAGATCTAGAAGCTTAGAATCAAAAGTCGATGCATAACGGTATAAAACCGTAATAAAAAAATTTGACCCTTGACCCACTGTTAGATCCTGTGTTTTAATGTTAGAACTTATTGTTTATAGGGTTAAACAATGATCTGGGTTGGTACATAGGTGATCCATAACATCTAGATACTCGAAATAGGAGTTTTCAAGAATCTGGGAATTTTTATTTCTGTCGTCTGACAATGAATGTCAACCCCCATAGATTCTTCTTTGTTTATGCTTTTTGTTATTTTATATGTTAGATCCATAGCTTGATATGTGTTCTTTTCTCTGCAAGTGAAATCACGATCATATGATGTACAGAATTCATGTTATTATTGGTCAAAGACCGTTGACCGACATTGACCGAGAGATTTTTGGGCAACCCAGATTTCCCCAGATCGTGTCTGACACGTTTTTATAGCTCCAGATCTGATCATGTTTTGATGTTTTGTTATGTTTATGGTATCAGTATTATAGTATGTTATATGGACTTCAATTTCATTCCTTTATATCACTTATACAATAAATATATTGGATTTTGTGGTTGGTCAAATTAGCTGGAATGACCACGAAAACTAATTTCTGGAATTTCCAGAAAATTCAAGAACGTTGTTTCTGACAACCTTTGACTGGCATGGATCTAGCTATTGTGATGTTGTAAGATCTAGTTTATGTATTAGATATGTTGTCTTGCATGTTATCTACAAACTAAAACGATAATAACACCAAAATATTACCAGGATTGCAAGTTCTTGAGATCAAAAGTAGCCATCTGGAACTGTTCTTCATTTCTGGAAACCCACGAAATGAAGAACAGCTTCTGACATAATTTTTGGAGGCTTCAATCTCTTTTGTTTTATATTGTTTGTCATGTTTCTTGTTAGATTATGTAGTATTGCACTAGAAGTACAAGATCTGATGGTTATATTTTCCAGAAATATCATGAGTTACAAATTATTGATGGTCAAACTGGTACCCCTAGCGACTGACATGTTTTCTGGGTTTCATGAAGAACAGCTCAAGAACACCTATAGCGACAGTTTCGTCGCTATAGGGTCCTTTAGCGACAGTTCATTACTAAAATTAATTATTTTTATTAAATAAATAGAAAAATTAGTTTTTAATTATTAAAAATACAAAATAAATTATTAAATATTATTTTAAAGTTCGAAAATTAGTTTTAAATTATTTTAAATATATTTCATAAATATTTAATATTTTTGGAATATTAAAGGTATTTAATTTATTTAATTATAAAATTAAATAAATTATTTTAAAATGATTATAATACATGAAAAATCATTTAAAATTATATTATGATATAAGAAAATATTTCAAGTTATTTTTAATGACTTTTAATATTTTGTGATAAATTTTATTATTAAATTAATATTAATGATAATTAAGTTATTTAATAAACGTATTAAATAAATTATGAAAAATAGAATTAATAATTTAAAAATCATATAAAAATGATTTAAAGGTTATAAAAAGATTTTAAGTTATAAAACATAACTTTTGATATTTTGTCATGAAAAATATTAAAATTTTAATATTAATGATATTAAAGTTATTTAATAATTATATTAAATAAATGAGTTTAAAATGATTTTAATATTATAAAAATCATTTTAAATAAAATTAAGGTGTTTAAAATATTTTTAAGTTATAAAATATAACTTTTAATATTTAAAGGATAATTTTATTAATAATTTAATATTAATTATATTAATTTAATATTAATAATATTAAATTTATTTAATAATTATATTAAATAAATTATTTCAAAATGGTTTTATTTATTTAAAAGGATATAAATGAATTAAAATATTTTAAGTTATAATTAAAGACTTTTAATATTTTGATAGATCATGCATTATTATTTAAATATTAATGGTAATTATTTAAAAATGATTTGAAATGTTTTAAAATTATTTAAGGGTAATATAAGTACTTTAAAAATATTCTAAGTTATTATAAATAACTTTAATATTCTCGACAATGGTTTCATTAATAGTTTAATATTAATTAAATGTTAATGATAATAGAATTATTTAATATTTAAATCATTTAATAATGATTAGGTGTTTAAAAATGCGATAAATTATAATAAATATTTAAAAATTATTATAATTCATTTAAAAATAATATAATTGATACTTACAGATATTAAAACTACGGATAGAGTCTTGCACTCGATAATTACTCGATAAAGCCGCTTGGTAAGACAATCGTATATTTCGTAAATTGATCTGGACTTAGATATTTTGACCGTATTAATGTTTGTTTGTGATTCAGTGACAGTTAAACTTATGTGCCAATGTGATTAGGTTATGTGATGACTGCAATAAGCAGTGCTATGTCTAAGACCCCGAATTTTATGAAATAAAACTATTCAATTTTTCTTATAATTACAATTCAGTAAATGATTAGATTGATAAAAGTTTAAAGTTAAGGGTGAGATATGAATTTTTTTTCAAAATACGTAAGTGGTTATAAAATATTCAATTGTCGAGGAATATTTGTTTGGTCGTGGAATATTCTTTCTGTCGCAGAATATTCGTACGACGGCGCAACCATTTGTGGGCCCCATAACGAATAACTGTCGTATGAAGAAAACGACAAAAATTGAGTTTTATAAATAATGGCGTAGTTGTTACCTCTAACACTGTTGGAATACCCGGTGGTTAAAATACGATGTCTGGCGTGTTTGCACAAAGAGTATTACGATTTTACATGATTTTTTGAATTATTGATCCTTACGTAAGAAGGCACTACTCAATAATTGTTATAGTAATTACTGTTCAATATTTTATTTTATATAGTTAATAATTGTTGCGTTGATATTTTATATTATTGTTGTTTCAATAATTATCACTGCACAATACTTCTCATTATCAGATCAATAATTCATATTATTTGAATAATATTATTAGATAGCATTATTGGCAATGTCTAGAAAGTTTTATCAAGGAGAGGTTTGGTCACCTAATTGCGCGCCAGTAAGGAGAAATTCTTATTGGAAAGCCCCCTCTTTCCTGGGAACGGCCTTGTTGTCCTAATTATGATTCTGTAATATTATTTGTGAATAATTAATTATTGATTTATATGATAAGGAAATATTTATTTTATGTGGATATATTTATTTCTATATGGATAAAAATGAAGGAATTAATGTTGAGGTGTTTTATTAGTATTTTGTCGGTGTGGAGATATTAAAAATCATCCGTTTCTGAATTTTGGATATTTTTGATTTGGAATTTGGAAAAACTCAAAGCTACAAAGTTGTAGAGAATTTGATTTCAGTCAGAATGGACATAAAATTCATATTTTTCTGATAAGTGGGCTATTTTCTATGAATTGTTGAAGTTTTGGAAAATAAAATGATTTTTATTAATTTATGGGTGGGACCCACTTGGTTATCAACATGTGGGTCTTTGAAAATTGGTTCAAAGTTTGTCGGTGGTGAGAATTTTCAAGAGGCATGCGTAGAAATGTTGAATAATAATAAATATATTTTATTATTTTAGTCTCCTTTTGGCTTCTAAAGATTTTCCTATAAATAGTGCTTATGTTAGAATTGAAAATCACACCGTAAACAAGTTTTCTTTCTCTCTATATTATCAAGCATATTTTGTGATTATTTAGATATCTTGAGTGTTGCTCAACGTTATATCCGATATTCAAGTCAAGTCTTGCTCGCTTTTGAGGTAAGGGATTTTAAGGGTTATTATGTTTTTCATTCAGATTTTTTTTTAATTCCTTCGTAAAAATTACGAAAAAAATTGAAATGATATTTTGATGAGTTTTATTGATTGTATCCAAAAATGGTGATTTTTGGATGTATATATTAAGAGTTATGAAGTTTATGAGAAAAAACTATTTTAAAAGTAACCGCTTATAACTCCTTGTGGTTAACTCTAAAATTGATGAAATTTTATTGGGAGTACATCTATATAATATCAGTGTACTCTGTGAATTTAGGAATTGTTAGATAAAAGTACAATTTGTGATAAATGTCTAAATATTCGGCGGTTTTGGCCATATGAAAAATAGTAAATGAATTTTAAAAATTCTGAGAAAAATATATGTTCAATATGGGACTATATTCTGCTAAATCCCAGAAAAGAAATATTTTTGGAACTAATTTGGTATTTTTCATGAAAATGGACTAATTATGAGTAAATGAATTAAATATGTTATGTAAAGTAAGAAAATTAAAAATAGGATTTTATGGCTTGAGAATCCTAAATGAGGTATATGCAGATTTTTGATGAGGGTTTTGGTTATTGGTGATGAAATCTTATGAGTTTGGCATTTTAGAATGATTAAATGCATTATTTAGTAAAGTGTAAACAATTAAAATAAATTGTTTATAAGCTTAAGAAATATTATTCTTTCAATATCATTATACCGAAATATTAGTATGGATTTTATTGTGAAATTTCTACCTTTTTGTTTTGGGTTTACTATTCATGAGTTACTATTCACGAGTTACTATTCATGAGTTACTATTCACGAAATTACTATTCATGGGTTACTATTCACGAGTTACTATTCATGACAAAATTAGTTTCTTTTTCTAACCAAATTATAGTTGAGTTATGAATATTACTCCTGAGATTAAATCTATATGTTGATTATATTATTTTTATTATCATATATAACATTTTAATAACCCTAATAATGATATAAATTTCTCTTTGACTTGAGTGTAAAGATGGGTAGATTATTGGTATGATCATGACTATGGGTTCTCTTTGGCCAGTAGTGCAAAGTTGAATTGTTGACTGATATGATCATGACCATTGAATTTATAATTGAATATCTTTAGCTTAAGTGCAAAGGTGAAATGATCAACATGGATATAATTATTGTTTATATAAATTCTGAAATTATTATATATTTTTTTGAGATATTAATATATTTGGTCATCTTTGCAAATATGAATCTGTTGATGAATATATTTGGCCTCAGAGTGCAAATATGAATCTGTTGAGGAATATCTTTGGCTTCAGTAGTGCAAAGATGAATTATTCATGAATATCTTTGGCCCGTGGTGCAAAGATGACATGTTGTTGAATATCTTTGGCGATGTGCAAAGATGAATCATTGATGAATATCTTTGGTAGTAGTGCAAAGATGAATTTATTAGTATGATTATGAGCAGAACTGTGATTTGGTATAACCATGATCTTTGATGTTTCAGGTAAAGACATGTGATGAAAATTATCTTCGTCCTGGATGCGAAGAGAAATTTAGAATCACAATTATGATTATGAGTTATTCATATGATTGTGGACCAGAACTATTGATTGATGTTACAGGGATAAAACATTGTTGATGGATTTTTAACATAGAGAAGATAATAGACTTTATGTCTATTCGACTCTTCTAATGGATTGCTTTCGTTCACCGCAACTATGGTTGAAAAGTTTTATCATATACCATATGTTCTAAATCTCTGATTTATTACTGATGAAGGCTATTGATAATTTAATTATCTTTGGTCATGATATTCTTTACTGGGCTAGTTGTGTTCACCCTTCTGTTTCACAATTCCTTTTAGGTAATAAGAGTGTAGCTGGGTCGAGCGGGGGTAACAGGGGAATAGAACGGTGGTCATCATTTAGTAGTTATATTTGGTGAATCAACTAGGGTGAGGCGAACCCAACGTTGGAAGGGTGGTTTGCCACTATCATACAAGATGTCTAATGACATACAACCTCGTGTCATCATAAGACAGGGTTGTGCTCATCCACTTGCTGAGTATATTTACGAGCACTACCTATATAATCTTAGTGTTTGTTTGAAGTATAATTCTCATTTAGAGACAGTGGAGATAATGATATGTCAAGAGAAGACTCGCCATTGAGAAGAATACGATAGTAATCTTCTCGTTTTTCTTTAGGGTCTATTGGGTCAACCAAGGATAATTCGTGGGCCATATGATTTCTATCATAACCTAGACGCATGGCCTCCCATGTACGAAGGTTTTCTTGAGCACTTCCCAAAGATTCTAATTTCTAAAATAATTTTTGACTATACCTTTATGTAAGGTGTCATTGTGACGTGTTATCCAAGGTTGGGATGAGAGTCACAGTTGGTATATATTTGTATCCAAACTCACAGCATATGTGTTGTTGTATTTTGCACAACAATTGTTGTAATAAAGTTGTAGTTGTTTTCTGTACCATGTATTTGGCGACTCAGAATGGGTTGTATGGAATGGACCTATTTTGGGGTTGTCACATTTGGTATCAGAGCTTAGGGATGTGGTCTCTAGCGGAGATCGGGGAATATAACTAGGAGGGGAGAGATGAGTAAATCCTTCGCTAGTATGTCCTACCTAAGCTTATTTTTTGGTCAGTCATAATATCGGGATATTATGTGATATGTTAATTTATTTAATTAACCCTTATTTTATGGCAGTATTTGATAATGGTTGCTGAGAATGTTAACAATGGAGTGAATGAGACCGTGGGGATACCTCTAATCACCAACCAGGATAATGTGATGTTAGGCGAAGAAGGAATTAAAGAAATCCATGTGGTGAGTGAAGAATTGATAGTTGCACCCGAGATGGTCGCAGATGTAATAGCTGAGAGTGAGGAAGAAGAGGAAGAAGAGGTACCTGAGGAGAATTTATTAGAGGTATTATATGATCAAAATGTAGAATTGCAAAATCGTATTCATGAGTTAGAAGAGCAGGCTGAAGAACGACAGGCGGTCGTGGAGCAAAAGGATGCAACAATTCAAGATTGTGTTACCCGATATGTGATGCTTGAATAGAAGCATTCTTTGGCAAAGTATAAGATGATAAAGATGGAATCTGTGCTAAAAGAAGAAAAAACTGAACGAGTGAGAATAAGTGATGCATGGGCAAAAGCCGCACGACACGTGGATATTGTGAAAGAGATGTCCGATCTAAGAAGGCTAAAATAGATGATATGAATTTCTCTTTTTGGAAAGCAATTGGGAGAACCCAACATCGAGTTTTGAATTACCCTGTACATAGCGGTCAACCTGAATTCGATATGGATCGAAGATTAATGATTTAGATCATGAAACAGGAGTACGACGAAGCAGTTGAGGGAGGAATATGTCCTATAGAAAAGTATATTTCAACGGTAGTGATGACGCCAAATGCTGCCCCAGACAAGTCAAAGTCGGGTAGTTCGAGGGATGGCGGTTGTCATAACTTCCCAACAAGTGAAGAACCCAAATGAAGTTATCATGTGAGATGAACAATGGAGAAATCATGATGATCCAGGAGATAGAATCTAAAATGAAAGCAAGGTATTCTCAACTCTTCAAAATACCAAGTACGTACGTAAATTTCGGGGACGAAATTTCATAAGGATGGGAGTTTGTAAGACCCCGAATTTTATGAAATAAAAGTATTCAATTTTTCTTATAATTACAATTTAGTAAATGATTAAATTGATAAAAGTTTAAAGTTAAGGGTGAGATATGAATTTTTTTTTCAAAATACGCAAGTGGTTATAAAATATTCAATTGTCGGGGAATATTTATTTGGTCGTGGAATATTCTTTCAGTCAGAGAATATTCGTACGACGGCGCAGCCATTTATGGGCCCCATAACGAATAACAGTCGGATGAAGAAAATGACAAAATTTGAGTTTTTATAAATAAAGATAGTTGTTACTGCTAACAACACTGTTGAATACCTTTGGTTAAAATACTGAAGTCTACGCGTGTTTTGCACAAGAAGAGCACACCTGGTTTTACACAAGATTTTGAATTATTGATCCTTACGTAAGAAGGCACTAGTCAATAATTATTACAGTAATTGCTGTTCAATATTTTATTTTATTGATTCAATAATTGATGCGTTGATATTTTATATTATTGTTGTTTTAATAATTATCACTGCACAATATTTCTCATTATCAGATCAATAATTCATATTATTTGAATAATATTATTAGATAGCATTATTGGCAATGTCTAGAAAGTTCTCGCTAAGGAGAAGTTTGGTCGCCTAATCATGCGCTTTTGAAGGAGAAATTCTTATTGAAAGCCCCTTTCCCCAGGAACTACCGGGTGGTTATAATAATTATGATTACGTAATATTATTTGTGAATAATTAATTATTGATTTATATGATAAGGAAATATTAATTTTATATGGATATAAATGATGGATATATTTATTTTTATGTGGATAAAAATGAAGAAATTAATGTTGAGGTGTTTTATCAGTATTTTGTCGGTGTGGAGGTAATAAAAATCATCCGTTTGTGGATTCTGGATATTTTTGGTTTGGAATTTGGAAAAACTCGAAGCTACAAAGTTGTAGAGAATTCGATTTCAGTCAGAATGGACATAAAATTCATATTTTTCTGATAACCGGGCTATTTTTTATGAATTGTTGAAGTTTCGGAAAATAAAATAATTTTTATTAATTTATGGGTGGGACCCACTTGGTTATCGAATGTGTGGGTTGCTGAAAAATTGGTTCAAAGTTGGCTGGTGGGTGAGAATTTTCAAGAGGCATGCGAAAAATGTTGAATAATAATAAATATATTTTATTATTTTAGTCTCCTTTATGCTTCTAAAGATTTTCCAATAAATAGGTTATTATGTTAGAATTGAAAATCATACCGAAACAAGTTTTCTTTCTCTCTATATTATCAAGCATATTTTTCTCGAGTATTTAGATATCTTGAGTGTTGCTCAAAAGTTATATCCGATATTCAAGTCGGGTATCGCTTTTTTGAGGTACGGATTTTAAAGGTTATTATGTTTTTCAGTTCGTACTTCTTTCGACCTTCATAAAATTCAGAAAAAATTTAAAATGATATTTTGATGAGTTTTATTGATTGTGTCCAAAAATGTTGATTTTTGGATGTATAGATTAAGAGTTATGAATTTTATGAGAAAAGACTATTTTAAAAGTAACCGCTTATAATTCCTTGTGGTTAACTCTAAAATTGATGAAATTTTTATTGGGAATACATCTGTATAATATCAGTGTACTCTGTGAATTCCGGAATTGTTAGATAAAAGTACAATTTGTGATAAATGTCTAAATATTCGGCGGTTTTGGCCATATAAAAAATAGTAAATGAATTTTAAAAATTCTGAGAAAATTATATGTTCAATATGGGACTATATTCTGCTAAATCCCAAAAAAGAAATATTTTTGGAACTGATTTGGTATTTTCATGAAAATGGACTAGTTATGAGTAAATGAATTAAATATTTTATGTGAAGTAAAAAAATTAGAAAATAGGATTTTATGGCTTGAGAATCCTACATGAGGTATATGTAGATTTTTGATGAGGGTTTTGGTTATTGGTGATGAAATCTTATGAGTTTGGCATTTTAGAATGATTAAATGCATTATTTAGTAAACTGTAAACAATTAAAATAAATTATTTATAAGCTTAAGAAATATTATTCTTTCAATGTCATTATACCGAAATATTGGTATGGATTTTATTGTGAAATTTCTACCTTTTTGTTTCGAGTTTACTATTCATGAGTTACTATTCACGAGTTACTATTCATGAATTACTATTCACGAAGTTACTATTCATGGGTTACTATTCACGAGTTACTATTCATGACAAAATTGATTTCTTTTTCTAACCAAATTATAGTTGAGTTATGAATATTACTCCTGAGATTAAATCTATATGTTGATTATATTATTTTATTATCATATATAACATTTTTATAACCCTAATAATGATATTAATTTCTCTTTGACTTGAGTGTAAAGATGGGTAGATTATTTGTAAGACCCTCACTTTTATAAATAAAGATGAATTTTTTTATAAATATTATTTTTGAATATTATGGAATAAATTTGATATAATGTTATAGTTGTGGGTAATATTTATAAATTTTGCAAAGTATGCAAGTTGTTATAAAATATTCGTTTGGTCTGGGAATATTCTTTTGTTTAGGGAATATTCGCATAACTACTCAATCATTGGTGGACCCTATGAAATGTAATTATTATTTGGATTGAGAAAACGACAAAAACATTTTATAAAAATAACGGCGGAGGTGTTACCGTTAAAACTGCTGAACTACCCTTTGGTAAAAGTACGATGAATACGCTGTGGTTGCATAGTAGCACACTGTATTGATTATTGATGCTTACGTGAGAAGTCACTTCACCATGCTCAATTATTACTACAATGAATTGCCGCATCATATCTCTTATATTATTGATTCAATTATTGTCACAAAGATCATCCTCAGTATAATATGTTATAGTATTAAATCAATAATTGAGACGACAAGTTATAAATGATTAATAATTGTTGAAAGATTAAATATGTGTTGATGAAAAAAAAATGATTTGTGGTAAGTTTGATTATTTTATGGGGGGCTCATATGTCATCATCTAAGAGTCTCTTCGTCAATAGTATTTACCTTCGTCGATAAGAATTACCTTCGTCAATAGTAATTACCCTTGTGAATAGTATTTACCTTCGCCAATAGTATTTACCTTCGTTAATAGTAATTACCTTTACCGACGTCGAACCACTTGTCGCTTCACATTACTGCATCAAACTACTTTTCTTTTTTCACATCATTAGTCGTCAAGCCACTCGCTTTTTCACACTAAGTGCTAAGCTAGAAATCTTCTATTAATAGAGGCCTAGGGCTTCATTATTTTTCACGAATTCATTCAAGCTATAGAGAGAGAAAGTATAGAGAGAATAAGAGAGAAAGAAGAAGAGTATTTTGTTACTACACTGCTGCAGTATTCAATCTCCTACCAAATGTAAGGGGTGTTATTCTTTCTTATTCATGAAGAGAACTGCTATTATTCCATCGCTTATTATTCTCACTTGAATAACTCAGATACGCTGCTTACCTATACTTGGTGACATTCTTCTATTATTCTCGTTGGAACATCCTGTCTGCATGTGTTTTACACCGACCGGTTACCGTCTTTATTATTATTATTCGCTGGAACATCCTCGCATGTGTTTTACAATCGACCGGTTCCGCTTTTTATTATTATTCTGCTGGAACATCCTCGCTCATGTGTTTTACACCCACCGGTTCCGCTTTTTATTATTATTCGCTGGAACATCCATCGCTCAGGTTTTTACGCCGGACCGGTTCCATTCTTTATTATTCTGCTGGAACATCCTGCATGTATGTGTTTTACGCCGACCGGGTTCCGTTATTTATTATTCTGTTGAATAACTCGCCTGCGCATGCGGTCTATCGCATGCATGGTGATTTCTTTTGTTATTCTATTCTTTATTATACCCAATTGGTTAAAACTTTGACTTCTATACTCCATGAAATTAGTGGAATATCCTCGATATTTGCGTTTCATCCAAAGATCTTTTCATGGAAATATTCTTCCGATCATTCTTGAATTTTACTCTACAAAACAAAGATCATGTTGATAATTTGGACGTTAATAATTCCTGGATAAAATAATTCTTGAACTTGTTTTATTGTATTCTTATATCATTGTCATCATCCTCATGTTTATATTATGCTGAAAGTCATCTCGTGGCCTCAGTAGTGCATAGATGGACTTGGTATGATTATGACCGTAGACTATTCTAAGTGTAATCATGACCGTAATGTTACAAATGATGTGATAAAAATCCTCGATGGTAGTAGTGCATTGGTGGATGCTTGTTGGCATGATCATGACCATTAATGAATACACAAATATTCTCGGCCGTAGTGCATGAATAATTGTGGTCGTGATACTAAAGAATATCCTCGGCCAGTAAAGTGTAAGGGTGATTCGATGATGTGGAATATTTATTAAAGTTTCTAGTCTCACCTATAACAATGATGAAAAACCTTTTAAAACCTAAAAGATAGTAGACTTTATTTTCTACTTGAATCTTTTAATGGATTGCTTATTCCGTCAGCTTAAACCGGTTGTCTCATTGTATTTTATCGCTTTAACATTGTTGAAGACTATTGATAATTTATTCGCATTATCTTAGTCATAATATTTCTTACCGAGCTAGTTGAGCTCACCCTTTCTTTCACCGTTTCTCTTCGTGAAATGAGAATATAGCCGGGACGAGCCTGGGAAACGAAGTGATGGTCCTCAAGATAGCATTAGTAGTCCTCACTATTCGTGAAATAGTGTGATAATAATTGTAATGAGGACTCTTTTTTTTCAGCCAGTATAATATCTAGTAGACGATATTTGTATTTAAACTCACGCTTTATGTCGATTGTACACGGCAGCTTATGTTAATAAGTTGTATTTAAATTACATACCATATAAGTGGCGACCCAAGATGGGTGATGTATACCTAATTTTGGGGGCGCCACAATTAATATCGTAGCTTAGGATATGATCCTGGCTAAGATGTGAGAATAGTACTAAGAGGGGAGAAACGGGAATACCTTCGCTAGTATGACCTACCTAAGTTTATGTGCTATTTTATTGGTTGGTCGGAAGATAGGATAATTTGTTACATGTCAATTAACCTTTTGTTTTGTGGCAAGATCTCTGAAAATGACATCTCGAGAATGTTAAGAATAGCAATGGAGCGCAGCGCGATCGCTGATTCACCACATATCAATAATCGTGATAATGTGCATCGAGAAGGCGACAATCCTCATGCAAACAACAACACCGACCAAATGATGAATGATCAAATGTTCGAGGCTTTATGCAATTTATGCAACAAAGAAAGTAGAGCGACTCTCGTCCCAAAACGTAGGTGGAAACACGGAAAACTCTCGGGCGGTCACCGCTAAACAATTCAAGGAGATGGGACCACCGAGTTTAAGGGTGAGCCAAAACCACTTCGCGGAAGCATGGATAAAGCAGATTACCAAGATATTTGATGTCTTGGGATGCTCCGAGGAGCAAAGGTTCCCTTTCCGCTTTTATGTTGCGCGAGAGGTAAATTATCGTGGGAATTCCAGAAACGACTCAACCTCATTGTCTTCAAGATATCTTGGGAGAAGTTCCAGAGTCGTTTCAACGACAAATACTTTCCCGAAAGTATTCGCCACATGAAGGAGGTGGAGTTTATCAAGTTGGAACAAAATAATATGACCGTGTCGCAATACGAGGCAAAATTTGCGAGTTATCACTAGTTTGCGTCCCCACTTGGTGGATAATGAAGAGAGAATGGCGCGAATGTTTTTAAGAGGTTTGAAGTCGAGATACGCCAACATCTTATTTCTCATAAACCGTGTTTGTATTCGGATGTTGTAAATAGGGCTCGCTTAGTGGAACGCGATAATGAGTCAACACAACTAAAAGAGAGCAAATTTCAAGAAATTATAATACCGGTGAGAGTAGTCATCGAAGCGGTGACAACAAGCGTGGAGGGAATCAACAGGCGATATGGTAACCACTTTGTGGTAATCGTACCAAAACAATAAGAATGGACATTTCAAGAAACAGAGATTCAACAATGATGGAAAGACGTCAAAGACCAAAGACCCATTGTTAAGGAAGGAGAAAGACCACCTATCATATGCTTCAAATGCGAGGAGAGGGACACATCACCAAATCTGCGCCATGCCATCCAAAGCATGTGTTATAATTGTGGAAGAGAAGGTCACTTAGCTCGATTTTGTCATTTATCAAGACAAATTCAAATAGGATGGAGGCACCAAAGGCCATCCCGAAAATTCAAAACCCAGTAGTGCAAGGGAGAGCGCTTGTTGTGACCTCCCAAAGAGCAAGAAAATCCGAATGAGGTCATCACGGGTAAGCTTATCATAAACTCTAATGAAGTCTATACTTTATTTGATACCTGTTCTACCCATTCTTTTATTTCTCCTACTTGCGCCATCGATTAAATTTTACTCCTGAGAAATTAGACTTTGACTTATCTCGTGGAAACTCCGCTGGGAGAAACCTTCATTACATCCACTCGCTTATAAGTCTTGTTTGGTTCAAATCGGTACTCTCACATTACCCCGTCGATCTTATTTCATTAAAAATACTTGCATTTGACGTGATTCTAGGGATTGATTGGTTAACTACTTATCATGCAAAAATTGATTGTTTTCGTAAGGTTGTTAGCTTTCATATTCCTAATCAACCTATTATGCGAATTCAAACGACCAAACCATTAAAATCAATCACGATCATCTCAAGCCATAAAGCTATTCATTTATTGAAAAACGGATGTCAAGCTTTCTTAGCTCATGTCACGATTTAAACAAAAATACGCCGGGCTTTTGAACGATATTTCTATTGTTAATAAATTTCCCGACGTATTCCCAGAAGAACTTCCCCGCCTACCCCGTAGCATGAAATTGAATTTTGTATCGACCTTGAACCCATGATAAAACCTATTTCCAAAGCCCCATATCGAATGGCTCTATTGAACTTCGTGAGTTAAAGACCCAACTGCAGGAATTGTTAGACATCGGCTTTATTCGTCTAGTATTTCTCCTTGGGGTGCTCTGTTCTATTCGTGAAGAAGAAAGATGGGAGTATGCGACTTTGTATTGATTATCGGAGTTGAATCATGTCACCATCAAAAATAGGTATCCATTGCCACGTATTGATGACCTGTTTGACCAGATTGCAAGGAGCCAAATTCTTTTCAAAGATTGATCTTCATTCCGGATATCACCAATTGAAGATTAGAACCACGACATTCCAAAGACGGCTTTCGTAACTCTAAGACGGGCATTATGAATTCCTAGTCATGTCCTTTGGATTGACTAATGCTCCTCGCCGCCTTCATGGATATGATGAACCGAGTATTCAAGGAATATTTAGATCACTTTGTGGTCGCCTTTATTGATGACATCCTTATTTATTCCAAAAGCCGTGAAGATCATGAGCAACACTTGAGGTCGACACTCCAAAAAGCTTCGTGAATATAAGCTTTATGCCAAGTTGAAGAAATGTGAGTTCGGCTTGAAGAAGTAGCATTCCTTGGGCACGTGGTATCAAGTCATGGAATATCTGCTGACCCAAAGAAAGATTGAAGCTATTCAAAGTCGGGAACAACCTAAATCGATGATCGAAGTACGTAGCTTTCTTTCGGTTTAAGGTTATTATCGGAGATTCGTGGAAGGATTTTCTCGAATCGCTACTCCATCGACTCACCGACTGACTTTTAAAGATACAAAGTTCGGTTGGAGCGAAGAATGTGAGAAGAGTTTTCAAGAACTCAAGAGGGACTTATTTCAAAGACTGCTCGACAATACCATCCGCTCGGAGGATTTGTCATCTACCGTGATGCTTCTCGCAAAGGGTTGGATGTGTTCTTATGCAACATGGAAAAGTTATAGCCTTATGCCTCATGACAACTCAAAGAATATGAGAGGAATTATCCTACTCATGATCTAGAGTTAGCAAATATTGTCTTCAGCACTTAAAATTTGGAGGCATTACTTGTATGGGGAGAAAGTGGAGATCTTTACGGATCATAAAAGCCTCAAATATTTCTTCACTCAAAAGGAACTCAACATGCGACAACGACGTTGGCTTGAACTGCTGAAAGATTATGATCATACCATCCAATACCATCCTCGAAAAGCGAACGTGGTAGCCGACGGCGATTGAGTAGAAAATCATATGCAAGTACGAAAAGCGATATTGTCAACGCAAAGGCCCATTTTGTGTGACTTGCAAAGGATGGAGATAGAGTTAAAGACTCTGTGGATGCATGTGATGATAGCGAGTATACGAGTAGAACCGACTTTAATCGATAAAGTTAAAGTCGCTCAAGCTACGACATTCGAGTCGATGCGTTATAAGGAAGAAAGTGCAAGAAGGTGTTATCTTAAAGCAAGAATCGATGAAGAAGGAATACTTCGAGTCAACTCCGGACTTTGTGTTCCTAACGACCGATTTAAATTATAATATCATGATGGAGGCGCACAACACACCATTTGCAATCCATCTCGGGAGTACCAAAATGTATCATGATATTCGCTATACATTTTGGTGGAGCAATATGAAGAGAGAGATAGCGTTGTTTATCTCAAGGTGTCTAACTTGTCAATGAGTTAAAGCGAGCATCAAGTACCAAAAGGTCCATTGCAACCACTTGAAATTCCGTAATGGAAGTGGGAGCACATTACCATGGATTTCAAGCACGGCCTTCCTAAGGTTTCTCAAGGCATTGATGCGATATGGGTCATTGTTGATAGATTGACCAAGTCTGCTCATTTCTTACCAATACAAGAAACTTATACACTTGAACGCCTTGCTCAGTATGTACATAAACGAGATTGTAAGATCGCATGGTATGCCAAGTATCCATAGTTTCCGATCGAGACCCAAGATTCACTTCACGATTTTGGGTTAGTTTGCAAAAAGCTATGGGCACAGACTTCACGATTTAGCTCGGCATATCATCCTCGATTTTACGGACACAAATGGAGAGGACTATTCAAACTCTTGAAGATCTATTAAGACTCGTGGTCCTTGATTTCAAGGGGAGTTGGGACAAGTTCTTACCATCGGTGGAGTTTTCCTATAACAACAGCTTATCAAACAAGTATCGGCATGGCTCCATTCAAGCATTGTATGGAAGAAAGTGTCGTTCTCCAAAGATCTTTGGGATGAGGTGGGTGAAGCAACGTTGTTGGGACCGGAGTTGGTACGTATGACTACGGAAAAGATTCAAACGATCCGACAACGTATAAAAACCTCACAAAATCGACAAAAGAGTTATGCTGATCTTCATCGAAAGGACGTGGAATTCGATATAAGAGATCATGTGTTGTTAAGAGTTGCTCCATGGAAAGGAGTTACAAGATTTGGAAAGAGAGGAAAACTTAATCCTCGATTCATCGGTCCATTTTAATCCTCGATCGAGTAGGAACTGTGGCCTATAGACTCGCTTTACCGCCAAATATGTCTCGTGTTCATAACGTTTTTCACATATCTATGTTACGTAAATATGTGAAAGACCCGAACCATATTATTGAGTTAGAACCGAACGAAATAGCGGAAGATTTGACGTATGAAGAGGTTCCCTGCTCAAATTTTGGATAAGAAAGAACATATTCTACGCTCCAAGGTTATACCTCAAGTCAAAGTTTTGTGGAGGAACCACGATGTTGAGGAAATGACTTGGGAGTTAGAATCAAATGAAATCAAGGTATCCTTACCTCTTCGACATACCAGTATCGCACCCTAATTTCGAGGGCTAAATTTCATAAGAAGGGAGGTTGTAAGACCCCGCTTTTATAAATAAAGATGAATTTTTCTATAAATATTATTTTGAATATTATGGAATAAATTTGATATAATGTTATAGTTGTGAGTAATATTTATAAATTTTGCAAAGTATGCAAGTTGTTATAAAATATTCGTTTGGTCCTGGGAATATTCTTTTGTTAGGGAATATTCGTATAACTACTCAATCATTAGTGGACCCCACAATGTAATTATTGGGATTGAGAAAACGACAAAAATATTTTATAAAAATAACGGTGGAGGTGTTACCGTTAAAACCGCTGAACTACCCTAATGGTAAAAGTACAAGAATACGCTGTGGTTGCATAGTAGCAATACGGTATTGATTATTGATGCTTACGTGAGAAGTCACTCAACTATGCTCACTTATTGCTACAAGAATTGTTTGCATCATATCTCTTATATTATTGATTCAATTATTGTCACAAAGATCATCCTCAGATAATATGTTATAGTATTAAATCAATAATTGAGACGACAAGTTATAAATGATTAATAATTGTTGAAAGATTAAATATGTGTTGATGAAAAAAAAAATGATTTGTGGTAAGTTTGATTATTTTATGGGGGCTCATATGTCATCATCTAAGAGTCTCTTCAATCAATAGTATTTACCTTCGTTAATAGTAATTACCTTCGTCAATAGTAATTACCCTTGTGAATAGTATTTACCTTCACAAGAGTAGTTTTACCTTCAAGTATAGTAATTACCTTTACCAAAGCGTCCGTACCACTTGTCGCTTCACATTACGAACATGCATCAAACCACTTTTCTTTTCACATCATTAGTCGTCAAGCCACTTGCCTTTTCACACTAAGGCAGTGCTAAGCTAGAAATCTTCTATAAATAGAGGCCTGTGGCTTCATTATTTTTCACGAAATTCATTCAAGCTATAGAGAGAGAAAGTATAGAGAATAAGAGAGAAAGAAGAAGAGTATTTTGTTACTACACCGCTTTGCAGATTCAATCTCCTACCAAATGTAAGGGGTGTTATTCTTTCTTATTCATGAAGAGAACTGCATTGTTATTCCATTGCTTATTATTCTCACTGAATAACCTTTGATACGCTGATTTACCCTATACTTGGTGACATTCTTCTATTATTCTCATTGGAACATCCTCGTCATGTGTTTTACACCTGGACTTCGGTTCCGCTCTTTATTATTATTCTGTTGGAACATCCTGTCATGCATGTGTTTTACACTTTGACACCGGTTCCGCCTTTTATTATTATTCTCGCTGGAACCTCCTGCTCATGTGTTTTACACCTGACCGGTTCCGCTCTTTATTATTATTCTCATTTGGAACATCCCGTGCATGTGTTTTACGGCGGACTGGTTCCATTCTTTATTATTACGTTGGAACATCCCGTTTGTGCGTTTTCTACGGACTTGAATTCTCATTATTTATTATTCTCGTTGGAATAACTTCGCTTGTCTTGATCTATCGCATGCATGGTGATTTCTTTTGTTATTCTATTCTTTATTATACCCAATTGGTTAAAACTTTGACTTCTATACTCCATGAAATTAGTGGAATATCCTTGATATTTGCGTTTCATCCAAAGATCTTTTCATGAAAATATTCTTCCGATCATTCTTGAATTTTACTCTACAAAACAAGATCATGTTGATAATTTGACGTTAATAATTCCTCGGATAAAATAATTCTTGAACTTGTTTTATTGAATTCTTATATCATTGTCATCATTCTCATGTTTATATTATGTTGAAAGTCATCTCGTGGCTCAGTAGTGCATAGATGGACTTGGTATGATTATGACTGAGACTATTCGGTGTAATCATGACCGTAATGTTACAAATGATGTGATAAAATCCTCGATTAGTAGTAGTGCATTGGTGGACAATTGTTGGCATGATCATGACCATTAATGAATACACAAATATTCTTGGCCCGTAGTGCATGAATAATTGTGGTCGTGATACTAAAGAATATCCTTGTCAGTAGTCGTGTGGGTGATTCGATGATGTGGAATATTTATTAAAACCGAGTCTCAAATTTATAACAAAGATGAAAACCTTTTAAAACCTAAAAGATAGTAGACTTTATTTTCTACTTGACTCTTTTAATGGATTGCTTATTCATTGCAGCTTAAACCGGTTGTCTATTGTATTTTATCGGTTTAACATTGTTGAAGACTATTGATAATTTATTCGCATTATCTTAGTCATAATATTTCTTCTTTGGGCTAGTTGAGCTCACCCTTTCTTTCACCGTTCTCTTCGTGAAATGAGAATATAGCCGGGACGAGTCGGGAAACGAGTGATGGTCCTCAAGATAGCATTAGTAGTCCTCACTATTCTGTGAAATAGTGTGATAATATTTGTAATGAGGACTTTTTTTTTTTTGAGTTTGTATAATATCTAGTAGACGATATTTGTATTTAAACTCACAGTTTTATGTCGTATTGTACATGACAGTTATGTTAATAAGTTGTATTTAAATTCTGTACCATGTAAGTGGCGACCCAAGATGGGTGATGTATACCTAATTTTGGGGGCGTCACATTATTGGTATGATCATGACTATGGGTTCTCTTTGGCCAGTACTGCAAAGTTGAATTGTTGACTTGTATGATCATGACCATTGAATTTATAATTGAATATCTTTAGCTTAAGTACAAAGGTGAAATGATCAACATGGTTATAATTATTGTTTATATAAATTCTGAAATTATTATATATTTCTTTGAGATATTAATATATTTGGCCTGTAGCGCAAATATGAACTGTTGATGAATATATTTGGCCTGTAGTGTAAATATGAACTGTTGAGGAATATCTTTGGCTTGTAGTGCAAAGATGAATTGTTGATGAATATCTTTGGCCCGTAGTGCAAAGATGACATGTTGTTGAATATCTTTGGCCAGTAGTGCAAAGATGAACTGTTGACAAATATCTTTGGCCGTAGTGCAAAGATGAATTTATTAGTATGATTATGAACAGAAACTGTGATTTGGTATAACCATGATCTTTGATGTTTCAGGTAAAGACATGTGATAAAAATTATCTTCGTCCTGGATGCGAAGAGAAATTTAGAATCACAATTATGATTATGAGTTATTCATATGATTGTGGACCAGAACTGTTGATTGATGTTACAGGGATAAAACATTGTTGGTGGATTTTTAACATAGAGAAGATAATAGACTTTATGGTCTATTTGACTCTTCTAATGGATTGCTCGTTCCGCTGCAACTATGGTTGAAAAGTTTTATCATCTACCATATGTTCTAAATCTCTGATTTATTACTGATGAAGGCTATTGATAATTTAATTATCTTTAGTCATGATATTCTTTACTGGGCTAGTTATGCTCACCCTTCTGTTTCACAATTCCTTTCAGGTAATAAGGACGGTGGTCATAATTTAGTAGTTATATTTGGTGAATCAACTAGGGTGAGGCGAACCCAACGTTGGAAGTGTGTTTTGCCACTATCATACAAGATGTCTAATGACATACAACCTCGTGTCATCATAAGACAGGGTTGTGCTCATCCACTTGCTGAGTATATTTACGAGCACTACCTATATAATCTTGGTGTTTGTTTGAAGTATAATTCTCATTTAGAGACAGTGGAGATAATGATATGTCAAGAGAAGACTCACCATTGGGAAGAATACGATAGTAATCTTCTCATTTTTCTTTGGGGTCTATTGGGTCAACCAAGGATAATTTTGTGGCCATATGATATCTGTCATAACCTAGACGCATGGCCTCCCATGTACGAAGGTTTCTTTGAGCACTTCCCAAAGATTCTAATTTCTAAAACAGTTTTTGACTATACCTTTATGTAAGGTGTCATTGTGACGTGCTATCCAAGGTTGAGATGAGATTCACAGTTGGTATATATTTTTATCCATACTCACAGCATATGTGTTGTTGTATTTTGCACGACAATTGTTGTAATAAAGTTGTAGTTGTTTTATGTACCATGTATTTGGCGACTCAGAATGGGTTGGATGAAATGGACCTATTTTGGGGTTGTCACACTATGTGTTGCGATATATTATTCTAATCAATAAAATAATCTTATTACTGATAGGTTGTTATACGAAAGATAAAAACTAAGTTGCGTATTGTAAGCAGCGTATCAGGTAAGTATCCTACCTTTGCATTTCCTTTATGCAATGGACATGAGTAAGAAAGTTTCAGATTTATATTATTATTTTACTAGATTATTAAGCCTATTATTATACATAATATATCCGATCATTGTTTATCAACATGATATTATATTATATAACTCATATATATATTCTGTTCGTTAATTTTGAAATATGGTTATACAAGTGTCCTCACTTGGATAATCATTGTATTTAAACACATGTTGATATATATATATATATATATACCTCTAAGTTATTGACCAGCTAGACACAGATTTAGAAATATCGTTGAATATGATAAAACCTTTTTGTATCCAATCAAATTATTTTGGTTCGAATTCCATACTAAGTATGAACATCCCGATCAAGGGAAAACTTTTATGTGCCCAAGGCGGACAGAGCGAACGATAACATCGTTCTTGCATGCAGTATTGATCAATACAGGGCCTATGGGATGTACACCCTCGCGCCCGTAAGTTATGACGGTTTGCAGATGAAGTTCTGCTAAACCTTATCGAAAATTTAAACAATGTTCATAGTATGTCACCTTAACCCTATATATAGTCAATACGTAGTTTCAAAAATGTGATATAGAGTTGTTATGTTATTATTATCGGTTTAGTTTACTTCACAACTATTGAATCGTTGTAGAAGTGATGTATAAAGAAAACATTTAATTCTTTCAACTAATTATATTTATAATTGTTATTACTTGTTGGACACTCAAATGCTCATCCTTGCTTAATTTAAATGTTTTCAGCTAAGTGTGAACAGCTAGAAGGTTCGGCCAAGAACAAGGGAAAAGGAAAGCAAACAGAATATGTTTAATGGTATCTTTGTAATAATTAAAATCAGATTAAGACAATGATATGTATTATCTATCATGTAAGGAATTATAGTAAAGGTTGCGTACTTGGGATTAGAATCTGATAAATGTAAATTAAGTTTGAGTTTTATATTATTATTAGTATTATTCCGCTCATAGAAATGGTATCGTGAAGCACCGAGTTCGGGTTTCAAGTGCCTGAATTTGGGGGCGTTCACAACATGGTATCAGAGCTTTAGGGTTAAAAACATTAGGGGGGGCTAGACCTTAGGTTATAACCTTAGAACAGAGGGAAACGTTGAAAATATAAATAACTCATATAGAGTTTATAAGGAGATGAATTGATAAATACATCGTCAAACAAAATAAAAGATAACGTATATAAAACTATTATTTGTTGTGTGTATATATTATATGCTAGTCAGGATAATTTATGTGTATAGATGTCAGATAGAAAAGAATTAGGATATACTCAGATTGTAAAGAAAGATTTAACCTTCATGACCGAGCCAATATCAAAGCCAATAGCTTTAATAGAGGTTCAAATTGAAAGCTACCTCAATGAGGTGGCTATTTTTGGAAAATGTAGTATCGGACCCAAAAATGATAGTATAACTGATAGGTAGAGTATAGTTACAGAATATAAGGTCAAGCTTGAGTTCTTCAACTCATATGTTTGTGATAAGTTATTAATGTCATGATATGTAGTAAGTTTGACGAACTAGGTATAGTTAAGTGTGAATGGATTATTGAGGATGATGAGAATATATAGAATACTAAGTAAATGATCCTTAGTGAAGGCGTAAGGAAATAAGTAGTATTAGTATTACTTGAATATGTATGATTCTATGATATGTATACGATAAGTATGTTCGTGTAAGGTAATATTTTGTATAAGTTATGGCATCGACTCCCAACTTTTGAGTCACAAAGGGATAGTGAATATTTAATGCAGTATGTGCTATGGTATGTCAAGTGCTATAAGTATGAATCTATGTGGGATTAACAAAATAAGTCGATATTAAGATAATATCTATTTATCTGAACACTGGTTAATACAGTAAACCCACCTTTCAAAATCTAATATTTTGAGTACATGACTATTTGATTAGAAAATTTCGCGTTATATGTTAAGCATATACGATAAGGTTTAGAATGCAAGTTAATAAGAATAATTTATGATAATGCCGCCTAGACGAAAATGAAATACACGGACAGAAGAACCTGTCAACAAAGCTGGAAGACAACCAGACTCGATACAGAATTTTGCGAATATGGACGCTCAAGCTATGCAGAACGGAATACTAGCCGTGAAAAATTAGCCAGATAATCGAACGGAAAACATCAAAGACTTCAAGGCAATCGAACCGCCAGGATTTAGAGGATTAACTGACCCGGTAGAAGCGTTTGTGATAGCTAGGATAACAGAGGGGCAAAAGACAGCTTTTGTCACCTATACGATGAAGGGGAGGGGGAAGATGAATTTCTTGTGGGAGGTAAATCAAGATAGAATCAGAGAAGGGAGAATGTTTAAAGGATAAGATTGCGTGTTACAATTGCGGGCAGGAGGGACATATCTCTCCCAACTGCCCCAATCCAAAAATGTATAGAGGGTGTTTTATTTGTGAATCAATGGAGCATAAGGTAAAAGACTGTCCAAGAAGGAGAAAAGAAGCAAGGAATGCGAATACGAGGAAAGGCAGCAGGACATTGGCGATAACGGGACCGACTTCAACAAAAAAACCAACAAAACCAACCACGGAAGTCTTCAACATGAATGTACAAGATACGGTAGCAGCCGAGGATGTAACTCCAGGTATCATTCAAACAAAATTTATTTTCTTATATATTATTTTTTTATATATAGTAAATTATTTTATAAATTATTTTGAAGGAGGAATTTGAGTTCTTTTAGAAATAAAATTTCTGTTTAAGAAGATAGATAAGCTTTATGCTGAATAGTTAAAGATCGGTTCGATCAATTATGAACGAGATCTAATTGCAATGATTGTGTATGCTATGTACCCGTGTATGTATAGATTTTAAAATAGTGATTTCGGGGACAGAATCTATATAAGGGATGGTGAATGTAATAACCCGATATTTTCTATATAATTAAATCAGAAATTTTGCATATAATTTTTTTATTATTATTTTAAAGATGAGAATATGTGCCAGGTAATGTGTATGTATATTTGTGATAAATAAAAATTTATTTATTACATGAATAATTTTAAATAATTTTATTTTAGAATTATTGCACATTATAAATTATATTCTTACAATAATTAATTTTACAATAAAATATTTTTTATTAATTAAATTCCATGAAAATATGTTTATATATTATCTAAATAATATATGAAATGGATATAGAATTATTATAATAACTATTTTATTATATGAATTTATTTCGAATTAATTAAGCTAATTATTTAACCTAATTAATAATGGGATGTATATGTAAGAAAATCAGATATGGAATCCAACCCAAATTTTCGATTTTGATCAAAGAATAAGAATAATAATATAATATTAATTATATATTGATTTTTCAGTGCTATAAATATGTACTATATATGTGTGGACTGATAATGGTTGTTCAATTATGTTGTATCATGACCAAACCCTAGCATTAATTTGTTTCACCCTATTATGAAATTTAATGGGGAAATTCAAGGGTGTTATATAACTGTGATATATGATTTATGTTGTATATTATATAATGTTATGATTAATTAGGTAAACCCTAATTAATAGTTAGAAATCCTAATTAGCAAATCAAGAAAACTCTAGTTTTAAGTTGTTAAACCCTAATTCAAAAGTGGAATGCCAGCTTAAGACTGTTATGTAATCATGTTAATGTGATTAATGACAGGTGTTATAGATATTAACCCTAATTAGGGAGAACCCTAATTTTCAAAACCCATAATTTCTTAAATTACAAACCTTAAACAATAATTAACTGATTGATAAATGGAAACCCTAGTTTGAAACTCAATTATGAGTTCGAGAATGTTTTGTAATTGTATTATTATGCTTAAGGATAAGTATTATGGAATTTAAAGTTAATTAGGAAAACCTAATTTTTGAAACCCAAATTAATATTTATAAACCCTAATTTTCTATATTAACCCTAATTATCAAGTGGGGAAACCATAATTGCAAAATTAGAAGGTTTAATGTTAATTAGTGGACCTAAACCTAATTAACATGTTCTATGTATTTAGAAGCCTAAACTATATTAAGAAACCCTAATTACAATTTTAGAAACTAAAAATTTTATTTTAAACACTAAATGAAAACTTAGAAATTTATTTGATAGAAAACCTAAGGGTTAAACCCTAAGGGTCAAACCCTAAGGATTTGCCAAGATACCATTTTGCCATATGACAAGAATGCCCTTAAAATCATAAGTCATTTGACCAAAATACCCTTTGTCACATTTTTTATTAAACTTGCTTGCAAATCCTACCAAATTAGGAGTTGGTGACCAACTTAGTTGACATTTGTGACTTAAATAATTCTAGCAAATCAGTTCATGTATCAACAATGTGTAATATATCATACTATATATAGATTGAAGAGAGAGAAAAATCATTTGCTAACTTGATTTTTGCACAACAATCATCCTAGACCCTCTCTCTCTAAAACCCACGAAATTTGGTAGCATTTCAGTCCCATATTCAAGCCCCACTATCATCATAACAGATCTAGAAGCTCAGAATCAAAAATTGATGCATAAAGGTATAAAACCCTGATCAAAAAATTCGACCCTTGATCCTCTGTTAGATCTTATGTTTTAATGTTAAAACTTGTTGTTTGTAGGGTTAACAATGATCTGGGTTGGTACATAGGTGATCCGTAACATCTAGATGCTCGAAATAGGAGTTTTCAAGAATCTGGGAATTTTTATTTATGTCGTCTGACAATGAATGTCAGACCCCATAGATTCTTCTTTGTTTATGCTTTTTGTTGTTTTATATGTTAGATCCATAGCTTGATATGTGTTCTTTGCTCTGCAAGTGAAATCACGATCATATGATGTACAGAATTCATGTTATTAATGGTCAAAGACCATTGACCGACATTGACCGGGAGATTTCTGGGTAACCCAGATTTCCCCAGATCGTGTCTGACACATTTTGATAGCTCCAGATCTGATCACGTTTTGATGTTTTGTTATGTTTATGGTATCAGTATTATAGTATGTTATATGGACTTCAATTTCATTCCTTTATATCACTTATACAATAAATATTTTGGATTTTGTGGTTGGTCAAAGTGGCTGGAATGACCACGAAAACCATTTTGTGGAATTTCTAAAAAATTCAAGAACGTTGTTTCTGACAGCCTTTGACCGACATGGATCTAGCTATTGTGATTGTTAACGCCAAGATCTTCTGCCACGTCCCAATCACGTAAGACGTCCTGATCCTCACAGTAAACACAATCAACACCACACGCCTGACGGCTTCGACCGTCGAGGGATAGCTCAGGCGTGAGAATTAGTATAGGCTATATCAAGGTTAACAATAGAGGATAAAATATCTAGTGTATTGAGAGAGAGAGAGAGAGAGAGAGATCGCTACCTTAACTTGGATGACCTCCTTGCTATGATATACTATCAGGCCCGGTTTACCGTGCCACCCACTACCTACTGACACCACCCATCCCCATGACCGGTGACTCACCTGCCACTCCATAACCTTTGTTCACTCGCTTTTCACCACCAATAAAAATCATCCCATCCACATTAATGATTTGCAGTCAAAACAGTCAACCATTACCTTTTTCATCATTACAAGTCAAAGATGGATATAATTAAATGTATGATGGGTTAGCCCATTGACCCGGTCCAGTATTGTAAAAATATAACAAAGATAATGTAAGGACTAAGCCCAACAACTTTAGGACTTAATAGCAAAGACCAAATGGACTAATTAAATAAATAGGCCCAATCCATTCGGCCCAATAGTTGAAATATCATGACCCAACATTGCCCCCTAGTTTTTTATCAAATAAGATATTTAATGGAAAACTATAGATGGTCCAGGATATTATAAGATCTAACAGGATTGAAATGGGCCCAAAATAAGATTTACCAAAGCCCAAACGGAAATGAATTAAAATTATAAGACAATTCAAGAACTGGAAACCCAATTGAAAAGCCTAACCCGATTAATATCTGAATCTCGAATTGGACGCTGCCCGTTTGAATTCTTGATTATTACTGTCAATTAATGTGCCGCCCTCGTGTACCGTGTAACCGTCAGTATAAAAGATAAACTTTACCAAATTTGACAGTTTTACCTGCCAATTTGAATTTTGGACCTTTGAGCTCTCTTCTTCTCTCCAGAATTTTTCTTCCCATCTCTGCGAAATCTCATCAATGGCTTCCCAAGATTCTGAACAAGGTTCGCCTCTTCTAGTGACACCGATCAGTGTCATTCCACCAAACCCAAGCCCCAACAAGGGAGCCTCAAGCTCCAATCCGACAGCTGCAACTCCTAGTAAGAATCCAGTAACGAAGCCCCTTCCCAACCCTTCTGCATTCTATAGGAGTAAGGAACGATACTTCCATGCCAACACTCCATCGATAGTTACAAAGATTGATTTGAAGAGGATTCGAACTCATTGTCACATTCTGGATACCCATTTGGTGAGAGCTCCCAGGTCTGAAGAACGAATGTATCAACGTCCTGAAGGATGGACATCTGTTCCGGTGACCATCTTGGAGAAGGGGGTTCGGTTACCTCTCCATGTCTTCATAGTGACTATCTTAGGGTTTCTGGGTGTTGGGTTCAGCCAATTGGTGTCGAACTCTTACATTCATATCCTAGCATTCATCGCCTTCTGCCAAGAACTAGGTGTCGAACCTACACTCGACTTCTTCTTCACCGTGTACAAGATCGTCCAATCCAGAGAGAAAGGATTTAAGGCCATAAGCAAGCATCCTTCGAAGACAGGAGAGAAGTTCGAGAGACGTTCGTTGGTAAACACTCCTTCGAGCAATAGGGGGTGGCATGACAGGTGGTTTTTCGTCAAGGGACCTGAAATCACCTCTTTACCGAACTAGGCCACTGATGAGAAGACTTCTATTGACTTCGGAGACATTCCTGAAGAACGTAAGGCCGAAATGATAGAACTTTTTGACAATTTCCCGAAGGAGGAATGGAACTATGGACTTCTTTCCAAGCAGGCGTGGTTATACGACCACAAATGTAAGTACGGATTTATTTTATGAATATTTGAAAATTGATGTGATATGGATTCTGATGTAAAACTGTTAATCTTTTGTAGTAACTTTGATTAAACCATCGTCTTCGGAGGTGAAGGACTTAGAGGATTTTCTAGCTGGAAAGTCTGTAGATGCCACTGCCAACCCCCCACAACAGGAAGTCCCATCCGAAGATAATATGGCAGGAAAATCTGCAGAAGTCGATGCTAATCCTCCACAATAGGAAGCCCCCTCCGAACTCAACCCACCCACTGAAACACCTACATCTGAACCCCTAGTTCATAAACCAGAAGATGATGAACCCGTTCTTCCGGAATAAGTTCTCCAACCTCGCCGAAAGAAAAGAGCTACCCAAAAACCCAAACCAATCTCCATCCCGTCAGATTCAGAACCCCTCTCTGAACCTGAACCAATTATCAACCCAACACCTGCTCGAAGGAGTTTACTCGATCTATCCGTAGACGATCGTAAACAGCTCCTTCGAGTCAAGAAATTAAGAACCAAGATTACTTCTTTAACCCCTGATGAACTCAGAGTGACTTCTTCCATCGTTCTTCCTTCATCAACCCTAGTGGAGACTCAAACTGCTAATGAAGAAGAACAAATCGAACCCACTGTAGCACCATCTCGAAAGAGAAAACAACCATCTAGTAGTAAACCAGATTTGACATCTGTACCTTCACCAGTTCGTGATCCCACTCCAGTCTGATCTCCATCCCTCGAGAATATATATATATGGACCCTTCTCCAACTCGTGACCAACCTATGCCTTCCCCCCCCCCCCCCCAAGGCCTTCATCACAAGAATTTCAGAATGAGGCAATTGGAGCACTGACCTTGTGGCCTCGGTTCAACGCCAATTTTCCCTTTCAGCTCTTTGATGCCTTCGTTCGGTAAATCGACGATCATCGATTTGATAATCATTCGAACGAGAATTTTCTCGAAGAAGGCATGAGCTATTTGGCAAAGGTAAGTAACAGTTTTCTTGGTTATACATTTCTTTTCTTATTTAAGTATCTGAAACTGATTGGATACTGTCGAATATATGCAGGCAAATGCAGTCTTCGGGCGTTTACGTCCAAGACATGTAAATACTGAGGCCGATGAGGAGGCTATGAGAAGGGAAAATAATATGTTGAAGGCGTCGTTGGCTCGTGAGAGAAGCGAACACGAAAGTGTTCTTCATACCAATGAAGGCCTTCAGAGGGAACTTGCCCAAACCAAAGAGGGTCTGAGGGAGTCCAAGGATGAGCTGATCTCGGTTAAGGAAGAGCTGAAAGCGACTAAAGCCAATGAACAGAAGTTGGCTGACATGAACGTCAGTTTTGTTGAAGAGATCGAAGCTCTAAAGGCCAATAATGAAGAACTGGTTTTAGCCAATCAAAACTTGGCTATACAAGTCGACAATTTTCAACTGAAGTTCCGTGAAGAAAAAGAAAAGCATTCGGCCAAACATCGGAAGCTTCGTCATAAGCTGAAAGCCTTAGGGGATCGAAGTCCTCCTTTGACCGAAGAGATGCGTAAGCAAATACAAACTAAATACCGGGCGTCCGATGAGTTAAGTGCAGAAATACTTCGGGTGTATTCGGAAGGGTATGAGGAGTGTCGAAGCCGAGGTAAGGAAAAATTGGTGGCAGCCCAACTAGATCCGGCCTTGCTTGACTCCAAAAATAATGTTTAAATAGGATCTTGTTGCTTTTTATCTTTAGAATTTTGTGTAAAAATTTTAGTCTTTTTATGTAATCGCTTAAATATCAATGAAATATTAAGTTCGTGTCTTATGACTTCTATGCAACTACTTTTTATCAATATTTCAATATCAATAAATTTTGAAAAATGTACAAGCTCTTTATGAAATTAATTTAAATTGTGAATCAGATAAGGTGTATGACAGTTAAGTTTAAAAAACACTTATCGTTTCTGAATGAACCAAACCCAACACTTGGACAAAATAGAGTAATGCATACTTATCATTTCTGAAGTGTGAGACAGATTAGGCATAAGGTGAATTCGGCTGATCCTCCTTGCACCATCGGGATCTTATTTACCACTCGGGGTAAAACAAGTATATAAGGACCATGGAATTTGTCTACCACACAAAGTAAAACAAATTCAAAAGGACACAGCTATTAATAAGGCTACCATCGAATGGTCAACGAGTCCGACCGAACCTCCTTACACCATAGTGAATTTGTTTACCACACATGGTATAACAATGTTAAAAGGACTATGGAATTTGTTTACCACGCAGGGTATAACAAATCCATGAAGACACACCTACCGATAAAGCTGCCATCGAATGGTCAGGGAGTCCACCCGAACCTCCATACACCGATGAAGTTTGCCTACCACGAAGGGCCTGACAAATTCATAAGGACACACCTGCCAAAAAAGGCTACCATCGAATGGTCAGCGAGTCCACCCCGTCCTCCTTGCACCATAGTGAATTTTGGACCAATGAAGAGAAGATCAATATGAAGGAAATTGAATCTTTTATTGATAAGGATCTAAACATTTACAGACTTCTGGGACATTGACTCGATCTCTACTGAAAATACTTTCGAAGTCTACCAGCGTGCCAAGTGTTCTTGATCTCGGATCCATCCAATGCCCTTCCCTTAACCGATAAGTTCTTGGTTTCGGAACTTCAACTATTTCGTATGGTCCTTCCCAGTTTGGCATCAGCTTTTCGAAGTTCTGAGGCATAGAAGCTTTGACTTACCTAAGGACGAAATCACCCACTTCAAATTTACGAAGCTTTACCCCTTTATTATAATGTTTAGCCACTCTTCGCTGATATGCCGCCAGCTTTATCAAAGCTATCTCTCTAACTTCTTCTAATAAATCCAGGTTGTCCTTCAGTCCTTTATCATTGTAGATCTCTTTAAACTGACTAACCCGAAGACTGGTGGACCCGATCTCAATAGGAACTAAGGCATCAGTGCCATAAGCCAATCTGAAAGGCGAGTCCTCCGTAGTGGTCCTCGGAGTAGTTCTATATGCCCATAATACACTGAGGAATTCCTCTGGTTATCTCCCCTTAGCCTCATCCAGTCTACGTTTAATCCCGTTCAGCAGCGTTCTGTTGGTCACCTCAACCTGCCCATTTGACTGTGGGTGAGCTACTAAAGTCTTCCTGTGTTGAACCCCGAGTTCTTTCAAAAAACCTTCAAACTTTGATCCCACGAACTGGCGTCCATTGTCTGATATTACCACCTTAGGAATTCTGAAATGAAATACTACCGACTCCTTCATAAATTTCTAACATTCTTCTTCCGTAATTTGCCTAAGGGGTTTCGCTTCTACCCATTTGGTCATATAATCAATGACGACTATAACAAAACTGACCTAAACTTTGGCTTTCGGTAATGGACCCAATATATCTATCCCCCAGACAGCAAAGGGAATAGAAGATAAGGTCGAGTATATCTCTTCTGGTTGCTAATGAGGGATTGGACTATTCAATTGACATTTCTTGCATTTCTTCACATAATCCGTAGCTTCTTTGAAGATGGATGGCCAGTAGAAACCCTATCGAAGTACTTTGTAGGATAAAGACTTAGCAACCATATGGTCACCATAAATACCTTCGTGAACCTCCCGAAGGGCATATTCGGCCTCGGATGGAACTAAACATTTCAATAATGGGGACGAAAAAGCCCTTCGAAAAAGATTTCCATCAATGAGAACAAAATTAGCACTCTTGTACTTAACTCTTTTGGCCAACATTTTATCCGAAGGAAGGACGCCATCTGCCAGATATTCTATATACGGAGTCATCCAGCAGTTAGAACGTTCGACACACATCACCGCCTCGTGTTGGATACTGGGCTGCTGTAGAACCTCCAGATAAACCCATCCATCAAAGTTGTTAACATCTGTAGTGACCAGTTTTGACAATGTATCGGCAATGGAATTGTCGTTACTTTCAACACCCTGAAATTCATAGGAGGTGAAAAATTGAAGCCAATCTTTTAATTCTGCCAAGTACTTGATCATTTTTGGACCTCGAGCTTCAAACTCTCCTGAAACCTGCTTGACAACTATCTGAGAATCACTATAAATGACCAGTTTCTGAACTTCAAGACTCTTCGCCAATCGGACTCCGGCCAGCACTGCTTCATACTTTGCCTCCTTATTTGTAGCTCTGAATACAAATTTGATGGCCTACTGTACCTTGAATCCCTCCGGACTTGTTAAAATAACTCCTGCCCCACTGACGTCCAAAGTAGAGGACCCATCTACATATAACGTCCACGAGTTCGAATTGTGTTGAAGAACTACAACTGCTCGATCAGACGCTTCGGCTTCTGGCAGTACTGTATTTGCTTCAAAGAGCGAGCATTCTATCATGAAATCGGCAAAAGCCTGCCCTTTAATAGCCGTTCGGGGATGGTACTCAATAAAAAAATTGAGATAATTCCATCATCCAAGCAGTCAACCTCCCCGAAACTTTAGGTTTACTTAGAACTTTCTTCAAAGGCTGATCTGTGAAAACGATCAAAAGCCGACCTTGAAAATATTTCCTAAGCTTTCGACTGGCTATTATCAAAGCAAAGGCAGATTTTTCAATATTCGGGTATCTGGTCTCAGCATCCCTTAGAACATGGCTGACATAATAAACTGGATGCTGTTTTTCCCCCATTTCTCAAACTAAAACAGCTCCCACTGCTAACGAGCTAGCTGCCAGATATAAATACAAAGTCTCAGCAGGGGCAGGTTTCACCAATAAAGGAGCCGAAGACAAATACGTCTTTATGCCTTGAAAGGCATCTTCACACTCCGAAGTCCATTGAAACGTCTTTGCATTCTTCGGTCCCTTCAACGTATCAAAGAATGGTAAACATCTCTCTGCTGATTTGGACATGAATCTCCTCAAGGCTGCAATTCTCCCAATTAAACGTTGAATATCTTTGAATGACTGAGGAGTCTTCATGTTTAGAGTAGCCTGGATCTTTTCCAAATTGGCTTCGATACCCCTTTGGCTGATCAGATATCCCAGGAATTTCCCTGTACCAAGGCCAAAGGTGCACTTGGTAGGATTGAGTCTTAACTTATGATGACAGACTATCTGAAAACACTCCTCTAGATCATCTAAGTGCTTTTGGATGATCATTCTCTTCACTATCATATCATCAACATATACCTCCATATTCCTTCCTAGCTGCTTCTGAAATACAAAAATCATCATCCTCTAATAGGTAGCTCCAGCATTAATCAAGCCGAATGTCATCTTCTTGTAAGCGTACACCGAACGGTGTGTGATAAATGTTGTTTTCGGAATGTCCTCTCTACACATCGAGATCTGATGATAACCTGAAAAAGCATCCATAAAGCTTAGTAATGCATACCCCAAAGTCGCATCAATAAGTTGATCAATGTGGGGTAAAGGATAAAAGTCCTTAGGGCAAGCTTTATTCAGGTCTGTGTAATCAATGCAGACTCGCCACTTTCCATTATGCTTCTGAACTAATACCACATTGGCCATCCACTCAGGGTAATCTATTTCAAAGATGAAGTCAACGGCAATTAGCTTTGCAATCTCTTCATCTATGATTCGTTAACACTCCTGTGCAAATATCCGCCTTTTCTGTTGAACTAGCTTCTTTGATGGATCCACATCTAAACGGTGCTCGGCAATCTATCGGCTGATTCCAAGCATATCTTTTACTTCCCATGCAAAAATGTTCGCATAACAGCGAAGAAGTTCCATACGATTGGTTCGGAGAGGTTCCGGCAGACCCAAGCCTATCTTCACTGTTTTATCCGGCTTGCCAACAATCAACTCAATCTCCTCCGTCTCACCTGTCGGCATGACCAATGGCTCTGAATTGCTTTCGGTAAAGGGCTCAATATCTATCGTCATGGCTTGCTTGTGCTTATTGACGCTTACCCCCGAAGCAATTACAACATTCTTGTAACAGCGTCTAGCCAGATCCAAGTCCCCTGCTACCTATCAGATCCCATGAGCTGTTGGGAACTTAATCTTAAAGTGAGGAATGGAAGTCACAGCTTGGAGAGCTGTTAAAGTAGGTCTACCCAGTATGGCGTTGTAAACCGAATCTACATGTACAACATAAAATTTACACGTTATTTCTACCTGCCGAGGAGCTATGCCGAAGATTACTGGTAGTTCAATAATGCCTGCAACTTTGACTGGATCATTGTTGAAACCATATAAAGGGGCCTCCTGTCCAACTTCCATCTTTTGCCCATCAAGATGCATCCTTTGATAAGCATGGGCATACAGAATGTCAACAGAAGAACCATTGTCAATCATCATCCGCTTCATGTCCACCGAACCTACTTGAGCGGTTATCACCAATGCTCCCTCATGAGGTTCGATAGGTTCCAAAGGATAATCTTCGTCAGTGAATGCTATGATTGTCCCAGGAAATGGTCTGTCAATCTTCGGGAGAACACCCGCAACGCACATAAACGAATCCAGATAACTCCGTCTCTTCTTCCCTACTAATTTTCTTGTTGTTCCACCGGTGATCACATCCACGACGTGCCTAGGTGGTTAATTTGGAGCAGGTTGTACAGGTGGTACTGGTTGAACCACTTGAACAGTACGGTCATCATTTCGCTGCTCTTGCTGTTGATCCCTTCCGGCCACATACTGAACCAACACACCGTACTGAACCTTCCTCTCCACAAAGTCTTTCAGACTACAACATTCATTTGTATCGTGACCAGTGGCTTGATGATAGCCACAAAATTTCCGAGTATTGCCCTGCCTAGGTTTAATATTGTCACGAGGTGGTTCAAAGTACGGCTGATTTCTGATCTGATCCAGTATTACCGATCTATCCGTATTCAACTTGGTGTATACCCTATTCACCTTCTGAGCAGAAGCAGGTGGGCGATTCCCTCCTTGTCGCCAGTTATTATTATATTTCTTTGAACTACCTTCTGGCCGATCATTATTTCCCCCACTCTTCTTCTGGTCACCTTCAGTTTTAACTTCTGTCTCCTTTATCTTGTCTGAAGAAGGACGCTTTAAGCTATTCATAGCTTCCTCTACTACAATATAGCCTTCCGCCTTGTCAAAGGCTTCGGACAAGCTCTTCGGATGATGAAACATCAACTTCTTCACTAATTTTTCTGACTTCACTAGATCTAAGCCATTCTGAAACAAACCAACAGCCTGAAGATCATTGAGGTCTGCCACTTGACCAACTGCCTCCCTGAACCGCTTCACATACTGACCCAAGGATTCATTTGAGAATTGTCGGACTTATGCCAAAGAACCTGTAGGCTTTCCTCTTCTTCGGTTGCTCCCAAAACGAGCATGAAATTTGTCACAAAGTTCTGACCACGACGAGACAGAATTTGCAGGTAAAGTCCCCATCCACTACCTCGCAACTTTCCTTAATGTTGTAACAAACGTATGACATTTAGCAACATCAGTGAAATCATAGTAATCCATTAATCGGTCGAATGTCTGGCTATGGTAGTAAGGATCCCCTGATCCATCATAACTCTCCATATGAGGCAACTTCTTAGTGGTATCTGCCTTCTCCTTGAGAATATCCGAAGAAAAAGGAGACGTTTTCTTCCTCGAAGTATCCTTCACTTGCTGGACTTCAGCCAACTGCTTTTTAAGTTCTTTTAACTCTTTAACCAAAAAGTCCACATCCTCCCGCTTCGAAGAGACTTCTTTCTTCGGAGATAATTTCTTCTTGTGAGTAGATCGACCCCTTCCGTCAGAGCCTACTGCTCTCGATGGACTCCTGGATCTACTTCTACGTGTGGCCCTGTCATCACGGTGAGAATACTCAGTTCGATGTACCTTCTTTGTATTCTTCGGAATATTGTCCCTTGATCTATCTCTTCGCTTGCTGTCATCATGACCCCGAGAACCGATAGGATGAAGTGATTTCTTTGATACCTCAAGAGTTTCAGTTCTAGATCTTCTCCGGGCCTGAGAACGACCTCGAGAGACCTGACCGGAATGTTCTAGTTCCTTCCCTTCTTGCCGCCGTACATCCCCGGACTTACTGCGTCTTTCCGATTGCACATAGACGGACGACTCATCCTTCAATTCGGCTAGTCAAAGCATCTGTTCAGCTATATCTTCCTTCTGCTACAGAAGAATTTCCAAAGCTTTATCCGCTTCGTTAGCCATCTTTGCCAACTTGGCCGCTTTATCATCCCGGCCACTTCGGTGATGGGTTCTAAGCGAAGTGCCTTCCACCCTCTTTCGGTCACGCTCTCTACCCTTCTCAGCAGCAAAGACCAATTTTCGTCTGGCGTCACCATTAGCTCTCACTCGAAAACCTTCAGAACCATGCTTAGAAGCAGTGCTCTCATGAGCACTCTTTAAAGGACCTATACGATCCTTAACAGAAATATGTGGAACAGACGGGCTCACATCCCTCGGCTGTCCTTCTGGTGTATCTGCTCTACTCTTCCCCATCGCTTATAACGTAGAACAAATAACTATTTGTGATTGCAAACTCTTAAACAGTAGAACTCAACCCTCCTTCTAGCGCCAATGTTAACGCCAAGATCTTCTGCCACATCCCAATCACGTACGACGTCCTGATCCTGCACAGTAAACACGATCAACACCACATGCTTGACGGCTTCGACCGTCGGGGGATAGCTCAGGCGTGAGAATTAGTACAGGCTATATCAAGGTTAACAATGGAGGATAAAATATCTAGTGTATTGAGAGAGAGAGATATCAGTTACCTTAAGTTGGATGACCTCCTTGCTATGATATACTATCAAGCCCGGTTTACCGTGCCACCCACTACCTACTGACACCACCCATCCCCACGTCTGGTGACTCACCTGCCACTACATCACCTTTGTTCACTATTTTCTACCGCCGACCGAAAATCATCCCATCCACATTAATGATTTGCAGTCAAAACAGTCAACCATTACCTTTTTCATCATTACAAGTCAAAGATGGATATATTTAAATGTATGATGGGTTAGCCCATTGACCCGGTCCAGTATTGTAAAAATATAACAAAGATAATGTAAGGACTAAGCCCAACAACTTTAGGACTTAATAGCAAAGACCCAATGGACTAATTAAATAAATAGGCCCAATCCATTCGGCCCAATAGGAGAAATATCATGACCCAACAGTGATGTTGTAAGATCTATTTTATTTATTAGATATGTTGTCTTGCATGTTATCTACAAACTAAAACGATAATAACACCAAAACTTTACCAGGATTGCAAGTTATTGAGATCAAAAGTAACCATTCGGCTCGTTTCTTCATTTCGAAACCCGAAAATGAAGAACGACTTTCCTCATATGATTTTGGAGGCTTCAATCTCTTTTGTTTTATATTGTTTGTCATGTTTCTTGTTAGATCATGTAGTATTGCACTAGAAGTACAAGATCTGATGGTTATATTTTCCAGAAATATCATGAGTTACAAATTATTGATGGTCAAACCGGTACCCTAGCGGTAGACATGTTTTACGGGTTTCATGAAGAATGTACAAAGAACACCTATAGCGACAGCTTTCATCGCTATAGGGTCCTTTAGCTGACAGCTCATTACTAAAATTAATTATTTTTATTAAATAAATAGAAAAATTAGTTTTAATTATTAAAAATACAAAATAAATTATTAAAAATTATTTTAAAGTCCTAAATTATTTTTAATTATTTTGAATATATTTCATAAATATTTAATATTTTTGGAATATTAAAGGTATTTAATTTATTTAATTATAATATTAAATAAATTATTTAAAATGATTTTAATACATGAAAAATCATTTAAAATTATATTATGATATAAGAAAATATCTTAAGTTATTTTTAATGACTTTTAATATTTTGTGATTAATTTCATTATTAAATTAATATTAATGATAATTAAGTTATTTAATAAACGTATTAAATAAATTATAAAAATAGAATTAATAATTTAAAAATAATATAAAATGATTTAAAGGTTATAAAATATTTTTAAGTTATAAAACATAACTTTTGATATTTTGTCATGAAAAATATTAATATTTTAATATTAATGATATTAAAGTTATTTAATAATTATATTACATAAATGAGTTTAAAATGATTTTAATATTATAGAAATCAATTTAAATGAAATTAAGGTGTTTAAAAATATTTTAAGTTATAAAATATAACTTTTAATATTTAAAGGATAATTTTATTAATAATTTAATATTAATTATATTAATTTAATATTAATGATATTAAATTTATTTAATAATTATATTAAATAAATATTTTTGAAATGGTTTTATTTATTTAAAAATCATTTAAAAAGGATATAAATGAATTAAAAATATTTTAAGTTATAATTAAAGACTTTTAATATTTTGATAGATGATGCATTAATATTTAAATATTAATGGTAATTATTTAAAAATGATTTCAAATGTTTTAAAAATCATTTAAGTGGTAATACAAGTACTTTAAAAATATTCTAAGTTATTATAAATAACTTTAATATTCAGCAATGGTTTCATTAATAGTTTAATATTAATTAAATGTTAATGATAATAGAATTGTTTAATATTTAAATCATTTAATAGTGATTCGGTGTTTGAAAATGCGTGATAAATTATAATAAATATTTAAAATTATTATAAGTCATTTAAAAAATAATGATAGATACTTATAGATATTAAACTACGGGATAGAGTCTTAGACTCGATAATTACCTCGATAAAGTCGCTTTTGCAAGCGTATTTTGAAATTGATCTGGACTTAGATATTTCAAATAGTATTAATGTTTGTTTGTGATTCAAATGATTTATTAAACTTATGTGTCAATGTGATTAAGTTATGTGCTGACTGCAATAAACAGTGTTATGTGTTGCGATATGTTATTCTAATAAGTAAAATGATCTTATTACTGATAGGTTGTTATACGAAAGATAAAAACTAAGTTATGTGTTATAGCGGCGTGTATCGTAGATATCCTACCATTGCAATTCCTTTATGCAATGGACATGAGTAAGAAAGTTTCAGAGTTATATTATTATTATACTAGATTATTAACCCTATAGTTATATATAATATATCCGATCATTGTTTATCAACATGATATTATATTATATAACTCATATATATTATGTTCGTTAAATTAGAAATATGGTTATACAAGTGTCCTCACTTGGATAATCGTTGTATTTAAACACATGTTGATATATATATATATATATATATATATATATATATATATATATATATCTAGAAATATCATTGAATATGATAAAACCTTTTTGTATCCAATCAAATTATTTTGGTTCGGATTCTAGACTAAGTATGAACGTCCTGATCAAGGGAAAACTTTTATGCGCCCAAGGCGGACAAAGTGAACGATAACATCGTTCTTGCATGCAGTATTGATCAATACAAGGCCCATAGGATGTACACCCTCGCGCCCGTAAGTTATGACAGTTTGCAGATGAAATTCTACTAAACCTTATCGAAAATTTAAAATAATGTTCATAGTATGTCACCTTAACCCTATTTATAGTCAATACGTAGTTTCAAAAATGTGATATAGAGTTGTTATGTTATTATTATCGGTTTAGTTTACTTCACAACTATTGAATCGTTGTAGAAGTGATGTATAAAGAAAATATTTAATTCTTTCAGCTAATTATATTTATAATTGTTATTACTTGCTGGGCACTCAAATGCTCATCCTTGCTTAATTTAAATGTTTTCAGCTAAGTGTGAACAGCTAGAAGGTTCGGCCAAGAACAAGGGAAAAGGAAAGCAAACAAAATATGTTTAATGGTATCTTTTGTAATAATTAAACTATATTAAGACAATTATATGTATTATCTATCATGTAAGGAATTATAGTAAAGGTTGCGTACTTGGGATTACACTCTGATATATGTAAATTAAGTTTGATTTTTATATTATTGTTATTATTATTGGTATGATTCCGCTCATAGAAATGGTATCGTGAAGCACTGAGTTTGGGTGGTTTCAAGTACCTGAATTTGGGGGCGTTCACAAAATCAATGTGTATTTTCTGCATTCCTATCACAAGTTGAGCCAAAGAATACTAAGGAAGCTATTCTAGATGAAAGTTGGCTAATGGCAATGCAAGAAGAACTTCAACAATTTGAATGATGCCAAATCTGGGAACTTATGCCCCCTCCTAAAGATGTTTCTATCATTGGAACAAAGTGGGTATTCAAGAATAAGCTTGATGAGCATAGCACAATCACTCGTAACAAAGCAAAGCTAGTAGCTCAAGGATATAATCAACAAGAAGGGATCGACTACGAAGACACTTACGCCTCAGTTGCAAGGCTAGAGTCTATCCGAATCTTGTTAGCCTTTGCTTGTTACAAAAAATTTAAGGTTTATCAAATGGATGTGAAGAGCGCTTTCCTCAATGGATACATCAATGAAGAGGTGTATATAAAACAGCCTCCTGGATTTGAACATGAGAGGTATCCAAATCATGTCTATAAGTTAAAGAAAGCTCTCTATGGACTAAAGCAAGCTCCAAGGACTTGGTACGAAAGGTTGAGTAAGTATTTACTTTCAAATGGTTTTATTAGAGGAAAAATTGATTCTACATTATTTATTAAGCATGAAAATAAAGATATTATTATTGTACAAATATATGTAGATGATATAAGTTTTGGTGCTACTAATGATTTTCTTTGTGAGCGGTTTTCTAAGTGTATGCATAAGGAGTTCGATATGAGTCTAACGGGAGAACATAATTATTTTTTGGGACTCCAAATCAAGCAAACTAAGGAATGTATCTATATCCATCAAACCAAATATACAAAAGAGCTAATTAAAAGGTTTAGTTTTGAGGGATATATCCAATTCAAAGGCTACACCAATGAGCACTTAAATAAAGCTTACATCTGATGAAAAAAGTATAGATGTAGAAGTAACTAAATACTGAGGTATGATTGGCTGTTTATTATATTTAACTGCATCCAGACCAGATATAATGTATAGTGTATGTCTGTGTGCACGTTTTCAAACAAAACCTAAAGAATCACATTTACAAGTTGTTAAAAGGATTTTTAAATATTTAAGTGGTACAATCAATTTGAAATTATTTTATCCACTCTGTAATCATTTTGAACTAATGGGCTATTCAGATGTTGACTATGCAGGATGCCAAATTGATAGAAAAAGTACAAGTGGTGCTTGCACATTTTTAGGTCACAGTCTTGTTACGTGGCATAGTAAAAAGAAAACTTCAGTTGCTTTATCAACCACTGAGGATGAATATCTAGCTGCAGGGAGTTGCTGCTCTCAAATTTTATGGTTAAAACAAACTCTATGTGACTTTGATGTTTTATATGATAATGTGCATATTTACTGTGATAATTCTAGTACCATTGACATTTCAAAAAATCATGTTTTGCATTCACACACAAAACATATAGAGGTTAGGCATCATTTTCTAAGGGATAATGTTTCAAAAGGATTAATTAAATTAATTTTTATTCCAACAGAAAAACAATTAGCTGATATTTTTACAAAACCCTTAAGTGAAGAAAAGTTTTTCATGCTAAGGAGAGAACTTGGAATATGCATGGTATAAATAATGGTCACGTACTAAAATACTTCATGCATAAAATATTTCAAAATCAACAGTATATCTACATGTTATTATTTTAAATACATCCAGTTGATATATATTATCTGTTCATAATCGACGGCTATGGGAGACGTATATGTTTGGCACAATTTACATTAGAAATAATTATGGGTTTTGAAATTTGAATAGACAAGAGCTAGAGATTTTTTTACTTTCTCTAAGAGTCTGTTAAGCTTCCAACACTTCTCTATTAAACACAGACTTCTTTTTTTTTCTCTCACACATACTCAGAAAGTTTTTTCTTCATTCTTGAGCGCTCTAATTCCTGCAACGACAATGAAGACTCGCGCCAACAAACAATCATCTGGTATCACCATTAAAGAAGGAAAACATCCACGATCACCTTATACTGTGAGATCACCGAAGAAGTCCAAAAGACAGCCTTATCAGGCATCTGTGCATGTCTCGTCCAACGACTCTGATGGGTCTGATTCTAGTTTTTCCTTCTTGCAGTTTTTAGCTTCTAGTCAAAAAGAGAGGCCCCAACAATCTCCTGGTTTTGAGCCTTTTTCCTCTCAACCAGAATTGCCATCTACTCTGGTAAACCCTTTCTCTGCTTCTTCTGATTTACCGGATAATTTCTTTCGAGGTCAGAGTTTTAAAGCTCGCTTCAAAACCTCTATTGCAACAAAACAGTTTGTCTATGAAAAATTATTGATTTATTCTATTTTAAAAACTCATCTTTAGAAAATCTTTTCACTTCTTGTGGCATGTCTGCTATGCTTTTTTCCCCCACTAGAGCGTATCCCCGGTTGGTACAACAGTTCTATACAAATCTAGAATGTAATGGGGATTGTTACACATCTTTTGCGAAGGGAAAATCTCTATTTTTCATGGTTGTTAATTTTGGTAGTATTTTTTAGCATTCCTTCTTTTGGTCCTTGCCATTTTACTTTAAAGGGTTCTGCAAATATTTCCTTTTCTCCCCTTGAGCAACTTCGTACTATGATGAATGATTCATCCTTGTCTACTATGTTCACTTCCAAACCGTTTATGTGTGTCCAACTGCATGTGTCTTACACAAGTTAATTCATTACAATCTATTTCCACGAGTTGGGGGTGGAGCTGATTTTACTTATCAAGATCTTGTGGTTGTTGCTATAATTTTAAAAGGAGTTACTTTTAATTATTCTCTCATGATGTTTTCCCATATGCTCAGTTGTATTCGGCAGGTTAAAAAATTTCTTCCTTATGGGTTATTTCTTACAAAAATTTTCCAACATTTTAAAAATTTTCTTGATAATGAAATTGTGGTTTCACATAATGAGTTCATAGATTCTGCAAATCTAAAACAATCTCATATCTCGTTTGTTGATGGTATGCTTGTTCGAATTGTTCCTGATCCTTCCCCTATTCCACCAAGTTCTGTTTCATCTAACTTACCATCTGATACTCCTACTTCCTCTATTCTTCCCAGTTCATCAGTGTCATCTTCTGAAGTAGCTAGTCAATTTATTGACTCAAATTCTTAAGAATCAAGAGCTCATGCGTACTGATATTCTTGATGTTAAACACAGACTTTTGGTTTTGGAAAAAAGAAAATTGCCCATCTGGGCTAATTATTTGAAATAATGTTTTTCTCAAATAGAAGATTAGTTCATTGATCTTCAAGCTGGTTTTGAGTTACAAACAGTGGCTATGGTTGAATCCCTTCAAAGGAAGATCAACAGGAATTCTCGTCAATTGAGTCAAGAACTTAAGTTTGTTAGTTATCAAATTGGGGAATTTGTTGATTTTATGTCTGTTCGTATGAATGAAGTTGGTAGGAAGCTGCATTTTGACAGGATGTACTCTCCCATCCCAGAATGGCCTCGATGCAATTGGATGGCCGAGTACGTTGGAAATTTTTTAGACCTTCCTCTACCAAATGAGACCTTTATTCCTCGTCCTCCTAGATTTGCTCATGAATTCTCTTTGGAAGAAAAGCTTCATCGTCTTCTACACCGTCCTTATTTCACTTCTCGTCCTCTACCCGCTATACATATTGATGACATTGACTGACGACCTTTTTGCTTGATGACAAAGGGGGAGACAACACTGCTGCACTGCTGGTCTGGATGCTAGAAGAGGTTGCTGTTGTGAAGAACTTTCTTTTTCTGCTGATATTTTACGTTATGTTTTTGTTTTATAAATGATTGGTTGGCACCAATACTTGTTAAGTATCGGTTTCTTGTTTTGTTTTTGAATAGTCTGTTTTTGAACGATTAGTTGGCACCAATATTAGATAATTTGATATTATGTTGCTGAAAGAGTTTTTGTTTATCTAATATTTGTTAAAGCTAACAGTTTTGCAGGATGAACAATGCCTAAACAAAAGGCATGATAATCAGTTTTGATTATTGAATATTTTGTTTTATCCTGAAATTTTGAATATGCATAAATTTAGGGGGAGTTACAATTTTTTATATTGTCATCATCAAAAAGGGGTAGAATGTTTACTTATGAATATTCTAACCTTATTGTTTTGATGATGACTTGATATTTTGTACTAATTTATTTATTATGAAATTTCAGGAAATTGATGAAAGGATCATTATTGAAAGACTTTGAAGTTTTTTAGTCCTAAGAATTTTATGTAAGGTCATTGCAAATATTCGATTTTTTAATACAAGGATCTAGGACATTTTATGTGTTCATTTAACATGATTATTTATTCTTGCATGATTTAAATTAAAATAAAATGATAATTATTTTATTGTCCGGATTAATTTATTTATAATGCCATGTATACGAAAATTTTATGTGTGGCTAGTATTCTGTTGGGTGTGTCGTGATTCTATAAAAGATTATATAACATGGCACATGTGTAAGAAATCAGATTTGTTGGAGAAGTTTAATTTGTGACGAAAGGATATTGATTATCTTCATTTAAGTGGTCTTATCACAAAAGTCTCGATACTTACATGTTATCTTGGGAAAGTTGAAAGAGTTTGCATGTGTTAGTAATTACGAAATTAATATTCTTCTTGTAATTATTAATATTTCTTATCCCTATAAGTTTGTTATGTGCCTTTAATATTTGTTACAAAAATTTCGAAAAGGCTGAGGCATGTCATTATTAGTGGATTAGCATTGGAAGTAGTCAACTGTTTATCCAAGAGTTTTTCACGAGATTTACTCTACCAGATATACTTATCCATTCCTAACAGACTTCATATTTGATCATAATTGAACGTTACACAAGGTTTATCTGTTGGCAACGTAAATAATTTTTATGTAACGGATATTTTATTTGCAATAGGAGTTTTTTTCTGGGCTATAAAAGAAGAACTAAGATATCAGTTAAAAACAACACTTGAATTAATCTTTGCACTTACATACTTGAAAAAGCTATTTTTATACCTGGTGCAAATTCTCAGCTATTGTGCAATTAATATTCAAATTATATCTCAGCTATTTTTCGTGAGCTTCATTTTGGTGATATCTTTCTTACTGTTCTTACTATTTGATCATTGCATTCATTTGTTGAGCCTTGCATTGTTAATTTGTTTATTTGCTTTGATCATTAGACCTCTATATTTGTAATCTTATATTTTTAGATTAAGTGTTGTCTAAAGGAATTTAATCCGGGTTGATTAAGATTTGATTACAAATAGGTTCAAGGAAGCATAGGTGCTTAAGGGGTGCATTAGTGCACAAGAAGCAAAAGTGCTCAAGTGAATTTTTGTAATTCAAATTTGATAGAATCTGTTTTGTAACAAGGGTCAATTTAAAGAAAAAAAGTGAGTCTCCAATACTAGTTGGTATTGGACGTGGACTAGGCTATTATTATAGAGGGTAAAAGCTGAACCATGTAAAATATCTTGGTGTTAATTTTATTACTTGCTTTACTTTAATTACTCACAAAAGCTACTTAATTATCTTATTAATTAAAATTTGAATATTTGCATTATTCTAAGATAATTCATTAACGCCAAGTATTTTCATTAAGTTTCAGCAAGATATTTTCTTAAAATCAAACAGTCAATTCGGTAGGCCATATTCATTCATCAAGATGCATTTATTTATATAGTAGACTGAATTCTGTAGTTTGGTTTAAAATATAAAAATTGGTCATAGTTTGTTCCCACACTTATTCAACCCCCCTTCTAAGTGTGCCTTATCTGAATTTCAATGTCGAATCTGAACAATTAATAATTCGCATAAAGGTTTGCCTCTGATACCACTGTTAGGTTTTTAAGATTCATGAACGCAATCAAATTGCACAAATAAACGAAAACGTGATAAAATAGAGTTTTCAAATTTTATAAACCATATACCCATATAATCCTTTATGCACAATTATTAATTAAATGAAAAGATGAAGAACAAGAATTATACCCTTGAAGATTTGAGCTTCCTCAGGTACAAGTTCACCTCCAAATCCTTTTCGTGTTCAACTTGAATCCATCGGGTTTGATTCCTTCCTTTGATCAACGTTAGTCACCCAAGTGTTTGGCCTCTAGAGGTGATCCACCAAGGAAGAAGAAAGATTTAAGAAGATGAGTGTTTGGCTAAACCCTAGTTTTTCTATCTCTCATAGAAAAAGGTGTACTCTCCCAACTCTTGGTATTATGTATGTTGTGAAAACATCAACGACTTCACCCATAATAAGACTTCTCTTATTTATAGATGTAGTAGGCATTTCAATCATGGTAGAGAGATTATCAAGAACTATTCACTTAATAACTACTTAATGAAATTATTATATCCTAATTAATCTAAACTATAATCGAACTAGCATGACTAAACAATATGAAAAATTAAATGACGATTGGGTTGCCTCCCAATTAGCTCTTGATTTTAAGTCGTTCTGCCTGACTACTCCCTGTTTCATCCCGGATCGGTTGGGCTATCTGCGACATGATGATTATTTATCGCACAACCCCAACATTGTTGTATTGTATGCCTGTTCACTTGCATGTTGGAGAATAAATTTGACTTCATATCCTTAACTAATGTCTTAAGACCACCACCCTCTCTATAATCCCTGAATTTGACACTTGTAGAGTTCTCGAGCAATTCGCACTCTTCCTTGTCAGTCAAGATTGGGATTTCCTTGAAGATCTTCACCTTTACTACTTGATCAAGCACTTTCATAATCAGTTCTCCGTTAGGGATGTTCTTATTTTCCCAAAATGATAGGGATGTTCTTATCTTCCTCAAAATCTAGTACCATAAAATCAGCTGGAAAGATCAATGAATCGACCTTGACCAATACATCTTTAACTATTCCTAATGGGTATGTTAATGATCTATCTGCAAGCTGTAGACTAATGTTTGTTGGTTTTACTTCCTTTAACCCCATCTTTCGGTAAATGGACAGTGGCATAAGATTTATACTTGCTCCTAGATCGCATAGAGCTCTCCCCACCTCTTGATTGCCAATTGCACACAGAATTGTAAAACTTCCCGGATCTTTCAATTCAGGAGGAAGCTTTTTCTGCAGTATTGCACTGCATTCCTCGGTCAATGCCACTGTTTCGAAGTCCTGGAGCTTGCGTTTCTTCGACAGTATGTCTTCCATGAACTTAATGTAACGTGGCATCTGCTCAAGTGCTTCGGCAAATGGAATATTAATGTGTAATTGTTTGAATATATCCATAAACCTCGAAAACTAGCTCTTTAACTTATTACTTTCTAGCCTTTGAGGAAAGGGTGCATGTGGTGTAACTTTAAGTTGTTTCTTTTCCTTTGCTTTTTTCACAACTTTCTCTGTATATTTCTTTTCTAATCCCTTCCCGTCATCCTCACATTCATCTCCTGTACTGGTCTTCTTATCCAAGTTAGAAACCAACTCCTTACCGCTCCTAAGAGTAATAGCATTACACTGCTCATGATTTCCCTTTGGATTCTTTTTCGTATTGCTCAGCAACGTTCCTTAAGGTCTGTTGTTTAAAGCGAAAGCTATCTGTCCCATCTGATTTTCTAAATTCTTGATGGCCATTGCTTGGTTTTTCATGGCTACCTCGTTGCTCGTTATATACTTTGATAGCAACTTTTCTAAATCTGATTTCCTCTCTTGACGTTGAACTGGTTGTTGTTGATTCTGAAATCCTGGGCGATACGACGGACGTGGAAATTGCTGATTCTAATTATTATTCCATGACAAATTAGGATGATTCCTATTCCCCGGATTGTATGTATTCTGGTACGTGTTTTGTGGAATTCTGTTGTAGATACCCACAAATTATACTGCCACTGGGTTGATTACACAGTGATCTATAGGATGGTCACCCACGCACAATTCACAAATAATTACAACTTGTTGTGTCTGTACCTCTGACCAAGCATCAAACTTCTTAGAGAGTGCTAAAATCTACGCTGTTATTGATGTCACTCCATCTAATTCTAACACTCCAACTACCGTAGGTTGTGTCATTCTTATCGTGGGCCACTGATAGTTGTTAGCTGCCATTGTCTCTATCAATTAATATGCCTCCTCATAATTCTTTGACATAAAAGCTCCTCCCAACGCTGCATCAATACTAGTCCTGAGATTCCCATTTAGTCTGTTGTAAAATGTGTTCATCTGCAACCACTTAGGCAATCCGTGATGTGGGCATTTTCTGAGTAATTCTTTATATCTCTCCCATGCCTCGTACAATGACTCCCCATGTTGCTGATCAAACATGGTAATCTCATTTCTCATCTTTACCGTCTTCGCTAGCGGGAAAAATTTAGCTAGAAACTTCTGACCCAGGTCATCCCATGTCGTTATTGAACCAGATGGTAAAGAGTGTAACCAACTCTTCGCCTTGTCCCACAGAGTGAATGGGAACAAGCGAAGTCTGACTGCTTCATTCGACACCCCATTGTACTTGAACGTGTCGCATATTTCCAGAAAGCTGATCAAATGCTCGTTCGGATCATCATTTGCAAATCCCCTAAACTAAATCGAGTTTTGGATCATCTGAATAGTACCATGCTTAATCTCGAATGTATTCGCAGCTATAGCAGGCCTGGTGATACACGACTGCAGCTTAGTCACCTAGAGTGTAGCAAAGTCCCTCAACGCTTTCTGGTCTTCAGCAGTCATTGCTTCTTCTTTATCAGAATTTTTGAAGTCGTCCCTTGTTTCCTTAATCCACTTACTTAGGCTTTGAAATCGTCTTTCAATGTCGTCCTCAAAAGGAAGCAAGTCTGAATTTTTGGACCGAGTTTGCATAAACTAACTTCAAAAACCTAAAATAAGACGAACAAAACAAAATTAAAAATGTTTAAGTAAAACTGGACTAATTAAACTGATATCGCAAAATATTAAAATCTATACTAAAGTCCCAGACAACGGTGCCAAAAACTTGTTAAGTAAAATCTAATTACGCACAGCACGCAAGTATACGTGGTCAACAAGTAATATAATAGTAAGTAGAGTATCGTTCCCTCGGAGACTGTAATAAGAAATTAAATCTCACAATTACCAATTTCCTATAATCCTAATTTTATTAAACTAATCAATTTCCAGTTTGTAACTAAAAGTATTAAAAATATTAAAATCACCAAACAATCAATAAATTCTAAAAATTGAATTTTCAAACAAATAATGGAGAATTAGGCTTCCGACTTCACTCTAAGCATCACTCTGATTATTACACCTTTATTCCAGTTTAACTCATTATCCCAGTTTATTAATCAAGAACACGTATGTAGAACTAACCACCTCTCGATGTGCTAATACCGTATTAACTCAAATCCACAAATTAGATAGAATCAAGTTAAACACATTAATCAACTAACTCACTATATCTCTATGTGAATTACAATTAAAGAAGGTTTAAGTTCAAGTCATTTATCCGATTACATGCGATGTCAAGCATATCTCTACCTTAACATACATCAAGATTCTGTTCATTCATAAACTTCAAGAACACGTGCTATATTAACTAAGTCTAGACTCGTATTTCATCTCTCGAGTTCATAAAAGTCCATAAAGAATCGTTGATCAGGCAATTCATAAATTCAAGTTCAAATTAATATAAATAAACTAGATAATAGCTTATTAAACTAAAAATCAAAGTTACATAATCATCGTTCCACTTAAAGATCCGTCATAAGCCTAAAAAGTATTTAGTTCATCATAAATGAAATAATAACTGAATAAATTAAAGATATCATCTTTTCAATTACAAATATAAAACTAAATAAGAAGAATAATGCAGAACACCCTTCACTTTAGCCTTAATCCGCAATCAATATGAAAGTTTTTCAAAATCTTCACTCCAATGCTCAATATGAAATTATGTCCTTAATCTCTATTAATTGCCTTGCATGATGATGATCTTGTTGTTCGTTGCTCAATATATATCCAATACATGAATTCTGGTCGAAATCCTATGTCATTTAGAGTCCCAACGTCATGCAAGTAATCAAGCCCATGTCCCAACAGAGTTTTAATCAAGCTAGGACAGTCCAGATTCGGCACCCCCCGCCTCGGCGGGGGTATTAGGCTTAATAAGGCCCGCCCCGGCGAGGGTATACTTTCTCAACTGACTTTTTTTTTGCTCTTTTCTCTCCATTCCTTGCCACCATTTCACCCTTGTTTTGATCAAATGCAACACCACCATACCTACACAATGAAATGACATGAAACAAGTAAAAACAAACATAAATATAAGGAATTAACATCGATTAAGCTTGAATTAGGATAAGATTCGCGGGTATAAAACCCACTTATCAAAATTCCCCAAACTTAAACCGTGCTAGTCCTAGAGCACAAAACAGACTAACATGCGATGCAATGTAATGCCATGAGATGTAATGTATCTAACTATATGTATACAAATCCAACAGTATCACATAATCAAATTTATTCCTTCGGCCTCAAAAAAATCAAGCAAACACTACAACTCATAATTAACAAAACCAATCGATAATTCTTTACTAATCTTTGAATATTAACCCATTATTACTGGTATAGTCTGTGTGTGTGTGTGTGTGTGTGTTCAACATCCATGTTAACTGATATAGATTCAAATTCAATACATAACCAATTTCTTAGAAGGAATCATACATAGCAACCTCAAAAAGTTCAAAAGCAGACGAGTTCCAACTAAAACTGGTCAATTACCACTATCAAGGGTTCACACAGAGTACTTATACTTTATATATATACCATCATCATCATCATCATATATATATATATATATTACATGACTGTGCAATGTCTCATTCCATTAGGCTAACAGTGTTACCCCTTAGCGAGCTTTCAACCAACGACTCCCAGACCATAAAAGACCTTAGGGCGCTAGGTGTTAAGACACCCCTACGGGCGTACTTGTTCAATTAACAAAGGCCCCGAAACAAGACTAGTCACGATATATATATATATATTTGTTTTTTTTAGATATATGAAGCTTATGTACCCCACATTTATCCCCCCCAAACTTAGGTTCTTGCCTTCAGTGCCTATCCTTGTCCTTTTTCTCATTTACACTAGCATTATCCTTTAGAAATTCTTTATGTATCAATTTGATCTAATTAGTCGACATAGATGTTATTTGCGTGCTACCCGTATTATACCAGTTTCAAACAAGAACAAAACCCAATTCATAACAGAAACTACATCATGGTTCTAAAAATCAGTGTTGTATTTGTCTACTTAATCCCAATCTCATCATTGGCCACAATAAAAATGAACTACAATGAACTACTGGATATATGCAAAATAACACATTTCTAAAAAAAATTAAAAAAATTATTTTTTATTATTTTTATATATATGTCAAACATACATAACATAATGCAAAAATAACAAAAATAATTAAAAACTAATTATGTTCCTAAGCTACTATGCAACTACGTGACAATGTGTAAAAATCCTAAAACAAAAACATGCATAACAAATGTAACCTAACTAATGACATTAAACATGAAATGCAACATAAAAACTATATCCCCCAAACTTGAAAACAATAATGTCCTCATTGTATGGATAACGCAAGAAAATATGTGAGGACTTCACTGTAATCGCCTAAGTCTGGGTGGTGGTGGTTGATCTTCTTCCTCAGAGTCACTTGGTGGAAATCGTGGCATTGGGGCTGGTTGCTGGTATGGAAATTGAGCATTAGAATTGAAGCTTTGGAGCGTCGTGTTCAATGATGCGAACGATAGGTTCATGGCCTCGAACATGTGGTCTTGCCTCACTGCGAGTCGCCGCATCTCCCGTCGTGCTTCCTTGTTGTGCTCATCCACTTGTCGTTGGAATGCAAGAAACTGGGGGCTAGATATGGCGTCAGATGGTGGTTCCGCCTCTGCTCCTTGCTCTCCCATCGTCGCATCCTCATCATCTAAGGTGTCTTCAGCATCAACTTTGTCCTCCGAAGCTGATGGAAATACAAAGCCTAATCCTCTAGGATAAGACTCACCTCCGGCCCACACCGAATATCGCGCAATCATTCTGGAATCGAGTAGCTAAAGTGGCATCTGAGTGGGTTCATCATCGGACCATCTAACACCCGCTTCGCGACACAACCCACAAAAGAGTGATGGGTGTAGGAAGCCGCCTGAAAAAGTTCCTCGTAAGCATCGGCAAATTGAAAAACTGATTATGGCCCCGACGTCGATGATGAAATCTTGCACAATTGCATATAAAAGTAGTGTCGTTTCTTTGGTCACGTCTGATGTGTGTGTGGACGGAAATAGCTTCGCGCATAAGAAGGCGTACCATATCTTCCCATGCCTGCTGAGATCCTTGCTATGAAAAATTGTGCCTCCTTTCCGACCCTTGATCCATGTCATTCCCGGCTTAGTCATTTCTTTGACAATAGCCTCAAAGTCAGGATCGAAATCATGTAAATGAGCATACTGGCAATTTCTCGGCACTCGTAACTGGTAATAAGTGTTGATGGCATCGACACTGAATGGAACCAATCTACCCCGCACAAAAACGTTGAAAAGGGCCTTGTCCTCGGCGTTAGCATAAAACTCTTTGACCACGTTGACAACGGCGGCCTCGTGTTCCTTAGTGAACTTGTTCCACCCTTTCTGATAAATTTGTTGCATCATTTCACTGTCGACATGATCCGGTGCCAACCCCCACTCCGGTGTAAGAGCCTTTGTTACCAGGTAGTCGTAACATTCGGCGGCGGCGGCACTTTTGAATTTGCGTCGGTCGAAGGTTCGTGATGGTGGCGTGGTGCCGGAACTCTCTCCCCGTTGTCGTTTTGATGCCATTGAATTGAAAACAGTTAAGCTTTTTCAATGAATCTTCCCCCAAACTTCACTCACACAAACTGTCAAACACTTGGTGTGCACTCTATTTTATCCCCCAAACTTGATTATTTTTGCTTCAACTATGGTGCTAGGAAGGGAAGAAATAGAAGATAAGGTGCTCCCTCTCAATTGTTATAGACTGACCTCAATGAGAACCCTAATTCGTAGATGTCTGAGTCAGTTGAATTTAAGTGGTGAAATTGGGTTACGGGTGAATGAATTTATAGGAATGGTGTGAGGGAGAGGTTTATGGGTTGGAGTAATGGGTTGAAGTAGGTAATTGTGTTAATGAAGTGGGAAGATGGAGTGTGAGATGTCAAAATCGTGGGTAGATAGTGGGGGTTATGTATGGGAATGGGTAGTTTATTTGAGGGAGAAGTGGAAGTATTGTAAACATATTTAACTGCCAAACTCGACTGGTTCATATTCGGGACCCAGCCCAAATGAAAGTTATAAGATATTAAGCGCATTTTTACGGGTGGGTTATGTTAACTGAGTCCTTTTTTTGCTTGTTTCTTCCCTTCAACTCAAAACCATGATCATTTTAGAATCCTGCAATACCATGAAACCTAAATATGAGTAAATTTTGAGCATTTCAAGCATGGTAGAGAGATTATCAAGAACTATTCACTTAATAACTACCTAATGAAATTATTATATCCTAATTAATCTAAACTATAATCGAACTAGCATGACTAAAAAATATGAAAAATTAAAAGACGATTGGGTTGCCTCTCAATTAGCGCTTGATTTTAAGTCGTTCAGCCTCACTACTCCCTGTTTCATCCCAGATCGGTTGGGCTATCCGTGGCATGATGATTATTTATCGCACAACCCCAACATTGTTGTATTGCATGCCCATTCACTTGCATGTTGGAGAATGAATTTGACTTCCTATCCTTAACTAATGTCTTAAGACCACTACCCACTCTACAATCCCTGAATTTGACACTTGTAGAGTTCTCGAGCAATTCGCACTCTTCCTTGTCAGTCGGGATTGGGATTTCCTTGAACACCTTTACCTTTAATACTTGATCAAACACTTTTATAATTATTTCTTCGTTAGGCGCGTTAATCAGTGATGGTCCAGTCGCCAGGAATGGTCATCCCAAAATGATAGGGATGTTCTTATCTTCCTCAAAATCTAGTACCACAAAATCAGCTGGAAAGATCAATGAATCGACCTTGACCAATACATCTTCAACAATTCCTAATGGGTATGTTAATGATCTATCTACAAGCTGTAGACTAATGTTGGTTGGTTTTGCTTCCTTTAACCCCAGCTTTCGGTAAATGGACAGTGGCATAAGATTTATACTTGCTCCTAGATCGCATAGAGCTCTCCCCACCTCTTGATTGCCAATTGCCAATTGCTAATTTCTAATTGCCAATTGCCCAACCTGAATCAAATCCGGTTTCTCGAGAGGAGTTCGAGGGACTCAGAAATCAGATAGCAAAATTAGCTGTCTTTTTGAAAGAACAAAACAAACAGACTCAGGGTCAACAAATACCCACTCAAACAGAATCGTCTGTACAGGGAGGAATCCAGGGTACTAACAAGAAAGAAAAGGAAGTACAGATACCTGAATCCCAAATCCATGAAAAATCCAATAAAACCCCTGAAATCACCAATCTTAAAGAAGATCAAGAAACTGGTGGATATTCGAAAGAAAGTCTAACAAATGGAAAAAACCATCTGGTCAATCAAAGGGACTAGAGTGTGTGGAAGCATGACTTATTCAGACCTTTGTATCTTTCCTGGGACAAGTTCAAAACTCTTGATTTTGAAAAATATGACGGATTGAAAGATCCTTACACTCATTTAAAAGTGTTTATTGGAGAATTCGGATCATATGCCGAGGATGAAAAACTGAGAATGCAGTTATTTTAAATGAGTCTAACTGGAGAGGCCTGAGCATGGTATGCCAGATTGGACAATTTCAAAATCCATAACTAGGAAGAATTAACCCATGTTTTTGTAAACCAATACAAATTCCAATCACAAATGGATCTAGATAGATATCAAATTACCAAAGTTAAAAAGCAGAATACTGAGTCATTTAGAGAATATGCCCAAATATATAGAGACGTCTAACTGCTCAAGTAATCCCATCAATGATAGAAACTGAAATGGTAATGACCTTCATTGACATACAAGAAGCTCCATTTTTTGAGAGGGTCCTAACAGGCATAGGAAAACCATTCTTAGAAATGATTAAACACATAGAGATGGCTGAGATGGGGTTAAAGTATGGGAAGATTAAAGACCTCACTGCTTTAGAAGCCGTGGTTGAGCACATTCAAGCTGAAAATTATGGGAATAACCCTCGGAGGGTTTATAAAAAGAAAGAAGAAGATGTATCATTGGTGTTGCAAGGACAAACTTAGAGAGGCAATCAAAACTTGCCCATTCAAAGGAAAAACTATTCTCTTTTTCAAGCATCTGCACAATCCTCAAATCCTTTATTGTAAAAAATTGGAGAGGTCAGACGTCAAATAGTTTTCACACCCTTAGGGGTCTCATTGGAAACTATATTCAAGCTTCTGACAGCATAGAAGAAAATTGTCCAACTCCTTCCTCCAACCAATCCAAGGAAAGAATTTTGATACAAGCAAGAAATGTGCTTATCATTCTGGAGCTCAGGGGCATGACACCCAAGATTGTTGGTCTCTCAAACACAAAATCCAAGATCTGATAAATAGTGGTGAGATCGTGGTAATAAAACAAGAACAACCACATGTGCAAGATAACCCTCTCCCTCAACACAAGGAAGAAAATGTCAATATGATCAACAAAGGGAGTGAAGAAAGTTCCAATTACCTCAAATATGTAGGTGATTCTCCCCAAACCAACAAACATAATTCTGATAAATGGGATTATTCAGAATTCTGGTTAATGATAGGACGAGAAATGAAGTCTATCAAAGAATAGGTTGATCAACTGCCAGAACTGGTGATACACCAACACCAAGTAACTCGGCAGCTGATCAGTCATGGGCATACAAGTCTCCTCTCCCTTATCACAAGGAATCAACACCAAGTCCAAGATAATGAAACCTTGGAAGAAAAATCTTAAAAGAAAAGCAAGATCCTAGGCTCGTCGGGACTATGCAGACCAAAGAAAGTTCACCCCTTTGGGTCAACCAATGGAAGAAATCTTGCAGATGTTGATCAATGAAGGGAAGATCACAATACTGTTACCCCCAATCAATCCTCGTTCTAAAGCCCTCAAATCCGGGTACTTTCAACCCACATATATGGTGTTACACGATACTCATAACTATACATTCATTTCATTGAAACAACATCAAAATGAGTGTATTTACTAAATTCTTATTACAATAGTAATAAATCCTTTCCCAGGTTCTATAACCGAATACATTCTTTGCTTATCATAAGTATAATTCATAAAAACATACTAGTCTATTACAGGATAAACTAATTATCCATCTTAGCCTTGCCTTTATCTTTATTAGAACCCTCGGTTCACTCAACCTTAGCTGCAATCATATAATTAAAGAAAGAAGTGAGCATAACTAGCTCAGCAAGTCTAGCAACATGTAATATAAATACCACGTTGAGAATCATATGATTATTCTTCAATAACTGAACAAATAGCTATGAAGTACTATGAACTATTGGATAACACTTTTCATTCTCGTAAAACAATTCCGAAGTACATACAGTATCTTAGGAATTCTAAGTAGGTCAAAAGACCATATACATTCTCTTTAGTTTTCATTCATGAAAAAGGACAACCTGGCAATAAGTCCATAAGTCCGATATATCTTACGAGCACTTCGAGTTGATCAGCCTATAGTACTCTATGTTGATCAACACTCATTCGTTAAACGTATTTACGTTTAAGTTTTGGCAACCTCACGTGCCCATCGAATAATCGATGTAAAATACATTTGTTTATTCATACTCAGGCTTACCTTTGAATCCGTACCCAATAATTGGCATAGGATAGCGTTATCAATTCTATATCGAAAGACTTATAAACAAATCAATCAAACTCTTAAGTTTAGTCTAGCCGAGTTAAAACTGGCATCGACTCTTTCGTAAAACAATTCATGCATCTCATAACATGAATCACAGAAAACTTGGCTAGCACGAAGGTTAGACAAGCTTTAAGAAAACTTGCCTTCAAGCGTCTTCAAATAAATATTCAACAATTCTTGGTCTTTACAGTCTTTACATGATATATTCACATAGCACACTGTAATTAGCTACCAAACAATCTAATCACATTGTTTTTACCAACTTCTTTCTCTTCTATAACTTATCCGAATTTATTTCATTAGTATAACTCGTTTCAAGTACTTATCCTTCCTTAAGGCATATTATCGTTCATTGTTTCATTACTAATAAATCACGTTCAATTCCTAAAGTCATAACTATATATGTGATATAAGAATGGTCTTAACATGTATATTATGTGACAACCCCAAAATTTAGATAATTTATTTAAATCTTAAATGATGGACTAAAAGTGAAATGATAGACCTAGACAGAAAATAAGTGTATGGATTTGACATTTCTATGAAGAAATTTTAAGGATTTCAAAATTTTTGGAGAGGGACTGGAATGATTTGATAGATTGTAAGTGATAGTCTGATAAGGAGGTATATGTTTGGTGTATGGGTTTATAAGAAGCTGTGTATGTGATTTTATGTCTACAGTGATTGTTTATGTGTACAATTTATGGATTAAAGATCAACTATTGATCAGGATAAGTTGTGACTTTAGTAAACACAAAAGTTATGTTAAGAATATCATGGTTAAGGTTAGAAAACTCTAACGAACTGTTAGAAACCCTAACGATACGCTCGGAAACCCTAATTTTAGTTTCGGCAATCCGCAATCCTAATTCGGATATTAAAAAACCTAATTCGGGAACTCAAATGTTAAGAATAAAAGCTTAAGTGTAATAAGTTATGGAATAAAAGGGAAATGTCCAAAATGCCCTTAAAAGTATAGGGGAAAAGACCAAATTACCCTTAGTAAGTGCAAAATGACCGAAATACCATTTTACTTAAAAGTTAAGTAAAAGATTTTACAAAATCTTGTGAGTCATCACTCCAAGACTTATCCCATGTGATCTTTATCTCACCAAATCTGATATATCTTGCCACCTTGCAAGTCTTGGTGCATTGAATCAAAGTTTATAAACTTAAAAGTTAAGAAACTAACTTACTTTAGTTTCTCTCAAGCCAAACCTTATCTCTCTCTTCAAACTTCAAAATTTTGAGAGGAAGGGTAACAAAAGTTAAGCTATGTTAACCTCTTAGCAAGCCAATAACAGATTCGTGGATCAGAAATCAAAGGATCAAAGTTTTTTAAGGTATAAAACCCTAACTTGAAAATCTATGTATTTGATGTTAGATGTTATTAGTTATTATTTAAAGTTGTGTTAAGGGTTGTTATTGAGTAATCCAAGATGTTACATCAAGGATCCATAACATCTAGGTGTTAGAAAATCAAGTTTTAAGGGCTGACTATGAACCCTAAAATATGGTCTGACAGCCATATGTCAAGGCTCATAGATCCTTGGGTGTTAATGATTTATGGTGTTTTAAGTTATAGATATGTAGTATGTCATGTGGACTATGATCTGGAACTAGAAATAGGGTCAGATCATGTGTAGATTACAAGATATAAGCGGTCAAACCTAGTTGATCGGTCACGAAAAACTGAGTTTCTGGGCAACCCAGAAACCCAGAATTTCTGACAACCACTTTTGAAGCTCTGGATCTTGCTATTGTTTATTAGTTTGGTCAATTTATTGTTTTGATTTTGTAGACTGGTATAAGGACTACATATACATGCCTCTAGTTTACCTAGAACCATAACAGGATTAAAGTTATAAGTGGTCAAACAAGCGTTGACCAACTGCCTAGGACGAAATCTGGAAAACCCAAAAATCGTGAAGAACAGCTCCTGACATCACTTTGACCGGCCTTGATCTCTCACCTATTATGTTGTTTGACTGAACTATTGTTATAATGTTGTTCTACGACATAAGTATAACCATCTGGTTTCATAAGACCACTTAGAGCATGACCAGAGAACGGATTAATCATGGTTTAAAAAGAGACCCTTGACACTGCTTGAGTTTCTGGGCAACCCAGAAACTCAAGAACACATCTGACAAGCTTTTCTGGAGCCTGGATCTTGCCGATTTGATATGTTTGGGCTATGAAACTTGCTGGAGATTATAGTATTACATCAGTGCTACAATCCTATTACAATAGACTGCCCAGAAACCTTATGAGCAAGAATTTATATGTGGTTAAACCTACCACCTTGAACACTGACATGAACTTATAGGTTAAGCTCAAGAACACCTATAGCGACGGTTATGTCGCTATAGGGCCCTTTAGTGACACTTAATTTTTGAAAATTAATTATTTTATTAAATAAATAGAGAAAATTAGTTTTTAATTATGAAAAATACAAAATATATTCCTAAAAATTTTTTAAAGCCTAAAAATGAGTTTTTAATAATTTTGAATATATTTCATAAATATTTAATATTTTTGGAATATTAATGGTATTTAATTTATTTAATTATAATATTAAATAAATTACTTAAAAATGATTTCAATACTTGAAAATCATTTAAAATATATTATGGTGTTAGAAAATATTTTAAGTTATTTCTAACGACTTTTAATATTTTGTGAGAAATTTCATTAATAAATTAATATTAATGGTAATTGATTTATTTAATGAATATATTAAATAAATTGTGGGAAAATATAATTAATGACTTAAAAATCATATAAAATGATTTAAGGGGTTAGAAAAATTTTTGAGTTATCAAATATAATTTTTGATATTTTGTCATAAAAAACATTAGTATTTTAATATTAATGGTAGTTATTGGATAATGGATTTAATCGATTAAAAATCTTATAAATATGATTTTAAGATATTAAAATACTTTGAAATATTATAAATATATTTATAATATTATGATGAGAATTTCATTAATATTTAATATTAAATAAATATTAATGATAAGAGAATAATGTGGTATTTATATTATATAAATACGATATAAGTGATTGAAAAAATGTGATAAATGGTAATAATTACTTAAAAATTATTACGAGCCTTTGAAAAATACTTTGACTAATAATAAAATTATCTAAGTTAATTGTTAAGTGTTTGGACCGAGTCTTAGTAATATTAGGCTCGCGAATAGTACAACTAGACCGTCGGGATGTTAGAATTGTACCGGGTTCAACTTAGACTAAAATAGTTTGAATTGATACCAAGTCTTAGGTAGTTTGTGGACTGATAGGGTTATGTGTTATGTGTTTAAGTTATTTTATATATATATAACAGTATTATACTGTGATGATATTATTCTAATAATGGAGATCTATATTACTAATATTAGGTCTTTGGATAAAGCGATATTGTGACACTCCCAAATCCAGGTACTTTATTTCCACAAGATTCGGTGTTCACTTAATCAAAACATTCATTTCTAACTACCCAATTATAATAAAATTGAATAATCAAAACACCTTATCTGAGTTAAACTTAAATAAAAATCTCCCAGGTTTTCTAACCTTTAATCATCATTCAAATGCGGAAAACATTACATAACTTCTTTAAAATAAAGTCTAAGATCAACATAATAAAAGTTTAACATCTTAATAAAAGTAAAAATTACAAGTCTTCATCACTTGTATATTTTTCCTTTTCCTTTGCTAGTCGAAGTTTCACCTACCTTCTCTTCTTTAGCTGCAATGGGTTTATAAATATGCAAGAGTGAGCAAAACAATATATATATATATATACGTCATCATGACATAGTTAGTCACTACCACTTTACAAACTTAACTAACTACATTTATCATGTATGTTTGATTATTTAATCGCATAATCAAGTTATAACAATAGTTAATCTTTAATAACATAATTATTCATAGTATAGAAATACTAAAATCAATATTTTACTGATCTCTACTATCATCACATAATGTTTCTTAAAATTTAGGTGTACAAAAAAGTACACCGTGTCGAGACCATTCTGCTTAACTCATGGCATATTTCCACATTTACATTGTGGGTCGTGACTGCGGCATAATGTGATAAGCGTTATTAGGCGTGGTGATGGTGGCTGCAAGACCACTAACGTCTTCTTTGGGCCGTACCTTCATGAAAACAAACGATGTCGATTGACAACTTGACAGCGATCTGAAAAAGGCAATTTGGCCTACAAGCTCGTTTCTAACAGACTAATTCACATGCAATTCATACAAAAACTTCATGTAAACATAATACAAGAACTTCTAACATGTTTCTACCCATACAACAACATAAACAACGAATTTATGATATAGCCTTTCTTCCTCTCTTCTTTTCTTCTTCTCTTCTTCTTCTCTTCTTCTTCCTCTGAGTTTTTCTTTTCTTCTCTCTAACCTCTCTCCTCTATTCTTACGTCTTATGATATAACGTATAAGATATAATATTAATTTATTATATGATATAAATATAAAACATATAACTGATATCAGTTATTTGAGTTTTGAAAATTAAAAGCCATAAGGCTTGTTTAGCTAACCACTAAAATATAACCAATTAATCCTTATGCCTCGTTTGGTAAAACACAATTATATTAAAGACTTCATAGGCATTAGGCCTTGTTTGGCAAAAATTGAATTAAACTCTTTTAATTTATTTTAACAACTCCTTTATAGCAAGGTTATTTGTCACACTCCTTATTAACTTTAATAATCAATTTAATCAATTAAAATATTACTCTATTAAATTACTTTAACACATAAATCATTATCACAAAACTATAATTTCTTTATAATTATAATTTTATTCAACCAACTAACACTTTATTTTAATCACAAATTCCAATTAAAATACTATAATTCACTTAATCATTATTAGCTCTCTAACTTAATTATTAAATTAAATTAGTATATAATCTCATAGTAAATAAATTTTCTTAGCTCCTAAATTATTTATTCAAAAATAATTAACTAAACCACATCAACTCAAATTGCCATTAAATACTTATATAATTCAATAAATATTTAATATATAATATTTAATTATTTATTCAACAAATAATTAACTAAATCACATCAACTCAAATTGAACAATTATTTATTCAACAATAAACATATCCATTAAATACTTATATAAATCAATAAATGTAAGACCCCAACTTTTATAAATAAAGATGAATTTTCTATAAATATTATTTTTGAATATTATGGAATAAATTTGATATAATGTTATAGTTGTGGGTAATATTTATAAATTTTGCAAAGTAAGCAAGTTGTTATAAAATATTAGTTTGGTGGGAATATTCTTTTTGTCGGGGAATATTAGATGCGACGACTCGATCATTAATGGACCCCTATAAATGAAGTATTATAAGTAGTTAGAAAAGCGACAAAATTATCTTTTCTATAAAAATAACGGCGGAGGTGTTACCGTTAAAAGCTGTTGAACTACCCGTTGGTAAAAAATGCGATGTCTATCGCGTGGTTGCGTAGTAGCACACACTAAGTATTGATTATTGATGCTTCGTGAGAAGTCACTTAGCTATACTCGATTATTACTACGATAATTCTTTGCATCATATCTCTTATATTATTGATTCAATTATTGTCACAAGATCATCTCAGATAATATGTTATATTATTAATTGAGACGACAAGTTATAAATGATTAATAATTGTTGAAAGATTAAAATGTGTTGATTAAAAATAAAATGATTTGTGGTAATATTTATTCAATCCTTGATGTATATAAAGAGTGCATTATGAGACGTTTGTGGTAAGTTTGATTATTTTATGGGGGGCCCATATGTCATCATCTAAGAGTCTCTTCGTCGATAGTAATTACCTTTGTGAATAGTAATTACCTTTGTGAATAGTAATTACCTTAAATCGATAGTATTTACCTTTGTCGATAGTATTTACCTTCGTCGATAGTAATTACCTTCTTCAATAGTAATTACCTTCGTCAATAATAATTACCTTCGTCGATAGTACTTACCCCTTCGCAAATAGTAGTTTGTCCTTGATATTACCAAGAGTTAAGCGCCTCTTGATTGTTCCAAAGGTTAATTACCCTTTCGCAAATAGTAGTTGTCTCTTGATATTACCAAGAGTCATTTTGACCCTTCGTTAAGACCAAGAGCCACCCTCAGTTTTTCTATAAATAGAAAGCTCATTCCTTCATTATTTCTTACGAATTCACTGAAACTCTAGAGAGAGAATCTATAGAGAGAAAGAAGAAAAGTATTATGCTACTTCACTTTTCCAATATTCAGTTCTTCTAAGGTAGGGAATATTATTTGTTGTACTCGTAAAAGGGTGTTATTCTTTCTTATTCATGAAGAAATCTGTTGTTATTCCATTGCTTATTATTCTATTGAATAACTTTTGTATCACGATTTACCTATACTTGGTGATATTCTTCTATTATTACATTGGAACATCACATACATGTGTTTTACAGGACTGGTTAAAATCTTTATTATTATTACATTGGAACATCCTATCTCATGTGTTTTTACACCTGGACTGGTTACATCTTTATTATTATTATGTTGGAACATTACATGCATGCGTTTCTGTGGGACTGGTTCCGTTATTTATTATTCTATTGGAATAACTTTTTGCTGTAAGGTCTATCGCGTGCATGGTGATTTCTTTTGTTATTCTATTCTTTATTATACCCAGTTGGTTAAAACTTTGACTTCTATACTCCATGAAATTTGTAGAATATCCTTGATATTTGCGTTCCATCCAGTATCTTTTCATGGAAATATTCTTCTGATCATTCTTGAATTTTACTCTACAAAACAATGATCATGTTGACAATTTGGGCGTTAATAATTCTGGATAAAATAATTCTTGAACTTGTTTTATTGAATTCTTATATCATTGTCATCATCCTCATGTTTATATTATGTTGAAAGTCATCTACGTGGCTTTTGTAGTGCATAGATGGACTTGGTATGATTATGACCAGAGAGACTATTCGGTGTAATCATGGCCCGTAATGTTACAAATAATGTGATAAAAATCCTCGATTAATCGTAGTGCATTGATGGATGAGTTGTTGGCATGATCATGACCATTAATGAATACATAACTATTCTTGGCCCGTAGTGCATGAATAATTGTGGTCGTGATACTAAAGAATATCCTTGGTAAGTAGTGCGGGGGTGATTCGATGATGTGAAATATTTATTAAAGGCGAGTCTCGGCTATAAGCGTGATGAAAAACCTTTTAAATCATAAAAGATAGTAGATTTTATTTTCTACTTGACTCTTTTAATGGATTCTTTGAAATACACTTGTAGTTAAACTTGATGTTCATTATATTTTATCGGTTTAACAACTTTGTTGTGAAACTAATGAAAATTTATTCTCGCATTATCTTAGTCATAATATTTCTTCTTGAGCTAGTTGAGCTCACCCTTTCTTTCACCGTTCTCTTCGGAAATGAGAATATAACTGGGGACGAGTCGGGGAACGGAGTAATGGTCCGAGGATAGCATTAGTAGTCCTCACTATTACGTGAAATAATGTGATAATAATTGTAATGAGGACTCCTTTTGAGTTTGTATAATATCTAGTAGACAATATTTGTATTCAAACTCACGCTTTATGTCGTATTGTACACTACGATTATATTAGTAAGTTGTATTTAAATTCTATACCATGTATCTGACTACCCAAGATGGGTGATGTATACCTAATTTTGGGGGCGTCACAGTTGGTATCAGAGCTTAGGGATATGATCCCTGGCTAAGATGTGAAAATAGTACTAGGAGGGGAGAGACGGGGAATACCATCGCTAGTATGACATACCTAAGTTTATGTGCTATTTTATTGGTCGGTCAGAATATAGAGATAATTTGTTACATGTCAATTAACCTTTTGTTTTGTGGCAGTATCTGAAAATGACATCTGAGAATGTTGAGAATAGCAATGGAGCACAGGCGATCGTTGATTCACCACATATCAATAATCAGGATAATGTGCATCGGGAAGGCGACAATCCTCATGCAAACAACAACACTGACCAAATGATGAATGATCAAATGTTCAGAGGCTTTATGCAATTTATGCAACAAAGAGCGAGAGCAACTCCCCGTCCAAAACGTGGGTGGAAACACGAAAACTCTCGGCGGTCACCGCAAAAACAATTCAAGGAGCTGGGACCACCGGAGTTTAAGGGAGAGCCAAAACCACTTGGCGGAAGCATGGATAAAGCAGACACAAGATATTTGATGTCTTGGGATGCTCGAGGAGCAAAAGGTTCCCTTTACGCCTTTATGTTCTTGCGAGAGGCAGACACTAGTGGGTATCGGTAAAAACGTACTCAACTTTCTTTGTCTTGAAGATATCTTGGGAGAAGTTCCAAGAGTCGTTCAACGACAAATACTTTCACGAAAGTATTAAGCCACACGAAGGAGGTGGAGTTTATCAAGTTGGAACAAAACAATATGACCAGTGTCGCAATATGAGGCAAAATTTGCGGAGTTATCACGGTTTGCGTCCCACTTGGTGGATAATGAAGAGAGAATGGCGCGAATGTTTTAAGAGGTTTGAAGCGGAGATACGTTAACATCTTATTTCTCATAAAGCGTGTTTGTATTCGATGTTGTTGTAAATAGGGCTCGATTAGTGGAGCACGATAATGAGTCAACGCAACTAAAAAGAGAGCGGTGAAGCAAAATTATAATACCGGTGAGAGTAGTCATCGAGCGGTGACAACAAGCGTGGAGGGAATCAACGGGCCAAAATATGGTAACCACTTGGTGGTAATCGGAACCAAAACAATAAGAATGGACATTTCAAGAAAAGAGAGATTCAACAATGATGGAAAGACGTCGAGACCAAAGACCCGTGTTAAGGAAGGAGAAAGACCACCTATCATATGCTTCAAATGCGAAGAGAGGGACACATCGATCCGAATGTGCCATGCCGTCTAAAGCGTGTTATAATTGTGGAAGAGAAGGTCATTTAGCTCAATTTTGTCGTTTCATCAAGACAAATTCAACTAGGATGGAGGCACCAAAGTAGTCCGGAAAAAATCAAACCGTAGAAGTCTGAGGAGGCGTTTGTTGTGACCTCCCAGAGAGCAAGGAACCCGAATGAGGTCATCACGGGTAAGCTTATCATAAACTCTAATGAAGTCTATACTTTATTTGATACCGGTTCTACCCGTTCTTTTATTTCTCCTACTTGCGCCATCGATTAAATTTGACTCAGGAGAAATTAGACTTTGACTTATCTGTGGAAACTCAGATGGGAGAAACCTTCATTACATCCAATTGTTTATAAGTCTTGTTTGGTTCAAATCGGTACCCTCACATTACATTCGATCTTTATTTCATTAAAAATACTTGCATTTGACGTGATTCTAGGGATTGATTGGTTAACTACTTATCATGCAAAAATTGATTGTTTTCCTAAGGTTGTTAGCTTTCATATTCCTAATCAACCTATTATGCGAATTCAAATGACCAAACCATTAAAATCAATCACGGTCATCTCAAGCTATAAAGCTATTCGTTTATTGAAAAACGGATGTCAAGCTTTCTTAGCTCATGTCACAGATTTAAACAAAAATAAGTCAGTTTTGAACGATATTTCTATTGTTAATAAATTTCCTGAAGAACTTCCTGGCCTACCCCGAGGCGTGAAATTGAATTTTGTATCGACCTTGAACACGGTACAAAACCTATTTCCAAAGCCCCATATCGAATGGCTCTATTGAACTTGGAGTTAAAGACCCAATGCGAGGAATTGTTAGACATTGGCTTTATTCGTCCCCAAGTACTTCTCCTTGGGGTGCTCTGTTCTATTCGTGAAGAAGAAAGATGGGAGTATCGACTTTGTATTGATTATCGGGGAGTTGAATCATGTCACCGTCAAAAATAGGTATCCATTGCCACGTATTGATGACTGTTTGACCCGGTTGCAAGGAGCCAAATTCTTTTCAAAGATTGATCTTCTTTCCGGATATCACCAATTGAAGATTAGAACCACGACATTCCAAAGACTTTGAACTTCGATGCGGGCATTATGAATTCCTAGTCATGTCCTTTGGATTGACTAATGCTCCTCTTTGCCTTCATGGATATGATGAACCGAGTATTCATGGAATATTTAGATCACTTTGTGGTCGTCTTTATTGATGACATCCTTATTTACTCCAAAAGCCGTGAAGATCATGAGCAACACTTGAGGTCGACACTCCAAAAGCTTCGTGAATATAAGCTTTATGCCAAGTTGAAGATATCGCGAGTTACGGCTTGAAGAAGTAGCATTCCTTGGGCACGTGGTATCAAGTCATGGAATATCTGTTGACCCGAAGAAAGATTGAAGCTATTCAAAGTGGAACAACTAAATCGATGATCGAAATCGTAGCTTTCTCGGTTTAGTTTGGTTATTATTAGAGATTAAGTGAAAGGATTTTCTCGAATCGCTACTCCATTCACTCACCGACTCGAAAAGATACAAAGTTCGGTTGGAGCGAAGAATGTGAGAAGAGTTTTCAAGAACTTAAGAGGAGACTTATTTCAAGACTGTTACGACAATACCATCGGCTCGAGAGGATTTCTCATCTCTGATGATGCTTTGGGCAAAGGGTTGGGATGTGTTCTCATGCAACATGTAAAAGTTATAGCCTATGCCTCATGACAACTCAAAAGAATATGAGAGGAATTATCCTACTCATGATCTAGAGTTAGCAAATGTTGTCTTTGCACTTAAAATTTGGAGGCATTACTTGTATGGGGAGAAAGTGGAGATCTTTACTGGATCATAAAAAGCCTCAAATATTTCTTCACTCAAAAGGAACTCAACATGCGACAACGGCGTTGGCTTGAACTGCTGAAAGATTATGATCATACCATCCAATACCATCCCGAAAAGCGAGCGTGGTAGCCGGCGCATTGAGTAGAAGATCATATGCAAGTCTGAGTGCGTTATTGTCAACGCAAAGGCCCATTTTGTGTGACTTGCAAAGGATGGAGATAGAGTTAAAGACTCGAGGGACGCGTGTGATGATAGCGAATATCGAGTAGAACCGACTTTAATCGATAAAGTTAAAGTCGCTTTCAAGCTACGGACCTTGGTGATGCGTATGAGGAAGAAAGTGCAAGAAGGTGCTATGCCAGAAGCAAGAATCGATGAAGAAGGAATAATTCAAGTCAACTCCAGACTTTGTGTTCCTAACGACCCTGATTTAAAGTATAATATCATGATGGAGACGCACAACACACCATTTGCAATCCATCCTGGGAGTACCAAAATGTATCATGATATTCATCATACATTTTGGTGGAGCAATATGAAGAGAGATAGCGTCTTGTTTATCTCAAGGTGTCTAACTTGTCAACGAGTTAAAGCGGAGCATCAAGTACCAAAAGGTCCATTGCAACCACTTGAAATTCCGGAATGGAAGTGGGAGCACATTATCATGGATTTCGTTCTGGCCTCTTCCTAGGGTTTCTCAAGGCATTGATGCGATTTGGGTCATTGTTGATAGATTGACCAAGTGCGCTCATTTCTTCCGAACGAGAAACTTATACACTTGAACGTCTTGCTCGTATGTACATAAACGAGGTTGTAAGACCGCATGGTATCTTAAGTATCCATAGTTTCGATCGAGACCCAAGATTCACTTCACGATTTTGGTTTAGTTTGCAAAAAGCTATGGGCACAGGACTTACGATTTAGCTTCGGCATATCATCCTCGAGATCTTACGGAGCGATCGGAGAGGACTATTCAAACTCTTGAAGATCTATTAAGACTCGTGTCCTTGATTTCAAGGGAGTTGGGACAAGTTCTTACCATTGGTGGAGTTTTCCTCAACAACAGCTATCAAGCAAGTATTGGCATGGCTCCATTCAAGCGTTGTATGGAAGAAAGTGTCGTTCTCGATATCTTTGGGATGAGGTGGGTGAAGCAACGTTGTTGGGATCGGAGTTGATGCGTATGACTACGGAAAAGATTCAAATGATCCGACAACGTATAAAAACCTCACAAAATCGACAAAAGAGTTATCTTGATCTTCATCGAAAGGGCGTGGAATTCGATATAGAGATCATGTGTTGTTAAGAGTTGCTCCATGGAAAGGAGTTACAAGATTTGGAAAGAGAGAAAACTTAATCCTCGATTCATCGGTCCATTTTAATCCTCGATCGAGTAGGAGCTGTAGCTATAGACTCGCTTTAGCGCCAAAATATGTCTCGTGTTCATAACGTTTTTCATATATCCATGTTACGTAAATATGTGAAAGACCCAAACCATATTATTGAGTTAGAACCGACGAAATAGCGGAAGATTTGACGTATGAAGAGGTTCTGTTCAAATTTTGGATAAGAAGGAACATATTCTACGCTCAAGGTTATACCTCAAGTCAAAGTTTTGTGGAGGAACCACGATGTTGAGGAAATGACTTGGGAGTTAGAATCAAAAATGAAATCAAGGTATCCTTACCTCTTTGACATACCAGGTACGTACCCTAATTTCGAGGGCGAAATTTCATAAGAAGGGGAGGTTGTAAGACCCCACTTTTTTATAAATAAAGATGAATTTTCTATAAATATTATTTTTGAATATTATGGAATAAATTTGATATAATGTTATAGTTGTGGGTAATATTTATAAATTTTTCAAAGTAAGCAAGTTGTTATAAAATATTCGTTTGGTGGGAATATTCTTTTTAGTGGGAAATATTAAATGCACGACTCTCAATCATTAATGGACCCCTGGCGGAAGTATTGTAAGTAGTTAGAAAAGCGACAAAATTATCTTTCTATAAAAATAACGGCGGAGGTGTTACCGTTAAAAGCTGTTGAACTACCCGATGGTAAAAGTAAATGCGATGTCTGGCGTGGTTGCATAGTAGCACACGGTATTGATTATTGATGCTTCACGTGAGAAGTTACTTAGCTATACTCAATTATTACTACGATGAATTCTTGCATCATATCTCTTATATTATTGATTCAATTATTGTCACAAGATATCATCATATAATATGTTATATTATTAATTGAGACGACAAGTTATAAATGATTAATAATTGTTGAAAGATTAAAAATGTGTTGATTAAAATAAAATGATTTGTGGTAATATTTATTCAATCCTTGATGTATATAAAAAGTCCATTATGAGGAGCGTTTGTGGTAAGTTTGATTATTTTATGGGGGGGGCCCATATGTCATCATCTAAGAGTCTCTTCGTCAATAGTAATTACCTTTGTGAATAGTAATTACCTTTGTGAATAGTAATTACCTTCGTCGATAGTATTTACCTTTATCAATAGTATTTACCTTCGTCGATAGTAATTACCTTCTTCAATAGTAATTACCTTCGTCAATAGTAATTACCTTCGTCAATAGTAATTACCCTTCGCAAATAGTAGTTGTCCCTTGATATTACCAAGAGTTAACTCGCCTCTTGATTGTTCCAAAGGTTAATTACCCTTCATGAAATAGTAGTTGTCTCTTGATATTACCAAGAGTCATTTTGACCCTTCATCTAAGACCAAGAGCCACCCTCGGTTTTTCTATAAATAGAAAGCTCATTCCTTCATTATTTCTTTAATTTACTTTGAAACTCTGAGAGAGAAACTATAGAGAAAAGAAGAAAAGTATTATGCTACTTCACTTTTCCAATATTCATTCTTCTAAGGTAGGGAATATTATTTGTTTTACTCGTAAAGGGTGTTATTCTTTCTTATTCATGAAGAGAAGCTGTTGTTATTCCATTGCTTATTATTCTATTGGAATAACTTTTGTATCTGCAGTTTACCTATACTTGGTGATATTCTTCTATTATTACATTGGAACATCCTGTGCGTGTGTTTTACAGGACTGGTTCCGTCTTTTATTATTATTACATTTGGAACATCCTCGTCGTGTGTGTTTTACAGGACTGGTTAAAATCTTTATTATTATTATGTTGGAACATCACATGCATGCGCGCTTTTGTGGGACTGGTTCCGTTATTTATTATTCTATTGGAATAACTTTGCACATGCGATCTATCGCATGCATGGTGATTTCTTTTGTTATTCCATTCTTTATTATACCCAGTTGGTTAAAACTTTGACTTCTATACTCCATGAAATTTGTAGAATATCCTTGATATTTGCGTTCCATCCAGTATCTTTTCATGGAAATATTCTTCTGATCATTCTTGAATTTTACTCTACAAAACAGTATCATGTTAACAATTTGGACGTTAATAATTCCTGGATAAAATAATTCTTGAACTTGTTTTATTGAATTCTTATATCATTGTCATCATCCTCATGTTTATATTATGTTGAAAGTCATCCGTGGCTTTGTGTGCATAGATAGACTTGGTATGATTATGACCGAGAGACTATTGATTATGTAATCATGGCCGTAATGTTACAAATAATGTGATAAAAATCCTCGATGGTAGTAGTGCATTGATGGGCGATTGTTGGCATGATCATGACCATTAATGAAAACACAACTATTCTTGGCCCGTAGTGCGTGAATAATTGTGGTCGTGATACTAAAGAATATCCTTGGCCAGTAGTGCAGGTGATTCGATGATGTGGAATATTTATTAAAGTGAGTCTCGGCTATATATGATGATGAAAACCTTTTAAATCATAAAAGATAGTAGATTTTATTTTCTACTTGACTCTTTTAATGGATTCTTTGGTTCATTGTGTAGTTAAACTTGATGTTCATTATATTTTATCGGTTTAACAACTTTGTTGTAGGCTAATGAAAATTTATTACGCATTATCTTAGTCATAATATTTCTTCTTGAGCTAGTTGAGCTCACCCTTTCTTTCAACGTTCTCTTCAAAAAATGAGAATATAGGCGGGGACGAGTCGGGAACGGAGTAATGGTCCGGAGGATAGCATTAGTAGTCCTCACTATTACGTGAAATAGTGTGATAATAATTGTAATGAGGACTCCTTTTGAGTTTGTATAATATCTAGTAGACAATATTTGTATTCAAACTCATAGTTTATGTCGTATTGTACACGACAGTTATATTAGTAAGTTGTATTTAAATTCTGTACCATGTATCTGACTACCCAAGATGGGTGATGTATACCTAATTTTGGGGGCGTCACAATAAATATTTAATATTACACTTTAAAATTCTTGAATGTTACATCATTCCCTCCTTACAAGGATTCTGTCCTCAGAATGACAACTCAAACAAATTATTCATTACAGATATAAACTGTGTAGCAGTAGTCGGTAATACAGGCAAGTTTCTAACCTTGAACTTCTAATTATTGGGCAAGTTTTCTCTAACTCGGCCTCGAGTTGTTTTTTCAATTATTCTTATGGCTAATCATTGCTGAATACCATGTCTATGAATTGTTGAATAGCTTTCTATGCAAATAATGCATGTGTTCATCAAGTATGAAAGGCTGATCACCTTCATTACCATCTAGTCCAGTTATAATTGTTCATGTTCTTTCTTGACCATTCAATTCCTATTGACTTGGTCGTTCAGTTATGAAAAAAAAAATTGTTGAATTTAGACTGAAATAAATAAAAAGGGTGTTACAGAACCGCATGGGAGCGACCCAATCAGAAACAGAGATCCCATAGGACATGCCCTATGGTGAAATGACTATTTAAAGCGTACAAGCCACTGCCAAAGAAATGTTACAATACATGTCAAAGCAAAAAGCCCTACAGAACTGACGACTAAGCACTTAGGAGACCTTCAGGAAGAAGATAGGAACTGACGATTAAAGTTCAGGAAACAGGACCCACTCTACGATCTGAAGAAGCAGACCCAGCGCAGACAAGGCCGAAGATCACTCTACGAAGTCCCAGACGAGGCCGAAGGGAACTCTACGGAAAACCACTCGAACCCTACTCAACGAATACCCAGCCAAGGCCAAAAGGAACTCTATAAATAGCTCGAGAACCAAGGCCCCACCAAGGCCGAAGATCACTCTACGAATACCCGGACGAGTCCGAAGGGACCTCTACGAAGATCAAGTAGATCCCCAGCCAAAACCCTACCAAGACCTAAGGGAACTCTACGAAGATCCAACAAGGATCGAATGGAACTCTACGAATCCACTGCCAATACCCTGCCAAGGTCGAAGGGAACTCTACGATCCCGAAGGGAACTCTAAAAGAGAACCAAGGCCGAAGATCACTCTACGAAACCTGGACGACTACGAAGAACCACTCCCACTCAACGAAGACCTAGCCGAGACCAAAGCGCAGTCGACAATCATTGCTCGAAGACCAGAGCCCCACTCCAAGAAGCGCACTCTACGAAGCGCACTCTACAGTTACCCAGGCCAAAGCACAACCTACGTAAATTGATTCATCATAAGCCATTCAAGGCCCCCTGGTCGAAGCCTCTCAGTGCTCGAAGACCAAAGCCCCACTCTATGAGATGGAAGAACTACGGAGACCCACACAACAGCTAGGCCATACTTCACAATTTCAAAAATACTAGAGCACCAAATGATGGAAACACGCCAAAGACTTAAGCTTCTAGAATTGAGCATAAGTGTGGAGACGACATTTGACGATATGGATGAGATCCCGAAGAATAACCCGAACAGGGGTCACCTTGTTGGAGAAGATCCTAGAATTACGCTCTTGCCAAATCCGATACACAACAGTAGCAAAGCCAAAAATAAGTAATCCACGTTTGAGATTGGGGCCAGAGCTACAACAAATAAAATCAATGATTGAGGTCCAGCTTCGGTTCATCCCCTGCTAACCACAACGACGAAGGATAGCGACCAGAAGCTGAAAGGAAAATCTACATTGGAAGAAGAGGTGTTGAAATGTTTCCCTTTCAGTAGAGTAGAGGACACAAAATGGATTCACTTCCATACCGAACATAATAAGCATGTCCATAGTCCGAAGCCCCTTATGGAAAGCAAGCCAAAGAAGGAAAGAGTACCGAGGCAGCACCATATTATGCCAGACCATTTTATACCACCCCACTTTTAAGCCAACTTTGCAAATGGAACACCAAAAAGTAGAACTTTTTATGTCCTTAGCCTTAGTGACATCCCAGAGGAGAGTATCCTGAGCATCAGAATTACAAATTCTAAACATGTCGAATGAATTCCTAAATTCTATAAGGTCATTATGGTTTGATACTGGAAGAACCCAGTTGGAGTTAACGATTATCTGGATAACAGAGGCCGCCGACCCAAGGCCAAAGTTCAAAATCAAGGGAGAGTGGATAGAAGAGGCTAGAGGGGAATGACCTAGCCATGGATCAAACCAAAGGCTAGTTCAAGAACCATTACCAATAGAACAGGAGATGTACCTGCAAGCAATAGGACGGAGCTTGAGAACTTTCCTCCAGATCCAAGAACAATCCAAGGGGATAAGCATTATCAAGAAGAATTTGTTTTTGAGATGGACAGCACGCACCCATTTAGCCCAGAAAGAGGAGGAAGAGGGAGAAATGATTTGCCATAGATGCAACAAAATCTAAGCTTTGTTCCAATCTTCAAGGTTTTTAATTGCCAACTTATACTTGCTGAGCAAACTTGCTGCTCACCCTTGCTATATCATAATAAACATTGCAGAATAAGACGAATACGTCGGATACAGGAAAAGATCAAGACAAGTCTAGCTTTGGATTATACGTACAGCTAAATTGTAAAAATATTGTATGACAATATCATTGTATGTTAGATAAGATATTGATTCAGGAATTATGTGAAGGTTCTCGACCTTGGGGATTAATGTGTAAAGTTTAATGTATAAACAATTTATGTTTATATCTTCCGCAATAGTTATAGAAATAGTATACAAGATCCGCGATGATTAGGATCGAGATTTGGGGCTTTTACAGTTGGTATCAAAGCTGTAGGTTATAAACCTTAGGTAGGGTTACCTGAGACTAATAACCGCAGTGATTAGGATAAGTAGTAACTCAAATAGAGTTAGTCAGTCGGTAAGATTTGAAGATGAATCTCGGCGAGTTATAAAGATACAGAGTTCCCTAACTCTGATAATAAAGGTGAACAGTAGTAATGAATAGATCGAGTCTAAAAGACTAAAAGTACAGGGACAGGAGATCGTAAAACAAAACGATCATAGTATAAAAATGAATCATAATATATATGATGAGATCACCCCGTGATCTTATAAGGTTATAGTATGGAGAAGGATCAAGCGAATGATTGAAAAGTTTACGGCAAGAATGTTGTGTGTCAGTTGTACTATGAATTGGTACAAATTCAGGAAAGGATTATGAATATGGATTAAATGAAATTCGTATTAAGAATGGAGTTAGTATTAAGTGGGATTTCAGTTGTACTATAGATTGTGTCGAGATGTTTGCTATATACGTGTTGAGAAGGTAATTCTTTTCACATGTGTATAACAGATAGGTAGGGTATAGGTAGAGAATATAAAGTTAAGTACGAGTTCTTAAAACTCATACTTATGGTAAGTTCGTGACTCATAATTATATGAAATGTTTATGAACCCCTCAGCGAATGGATGCCAAAGGTCTGACTAGGACAAGTTCTTAAACTCATATGATTGTGGAAAGTTCCTGAACTCATGAGTGTGTTTTGACGAATTGGGAATAGTTATGTGTGAATGAAGTATTGAGGATAATAAGAACAGATAGACTATTTAAGCAATTGATCATTAATGGAGACATAGGTTTTCCAAATCTTCTAGCAATGATAGACTTCAAATTTTTGACATCAAGCTAAATACGCACTATGTGCTTTTGAAAATGAATTTTTATTCTCAACTCCTGGTGACCATTGTGTATGTGTGGACTTCGGGCCACCGACACTTCATTACCTGTTGAGATGATAAACCAGATTTGTAATGATTTTCGAAACGGTTTAAAGAATAGTCTACGCTACTTGTTTCGGCTAGACGACAATGTTTTGAAATATCAAAATTTATTTTAATTATCATTATGTATCATGTAACCTAGTACACTGATGATAAAAATGATGGAGTTGTAAATACAGGAATACTTAGTGTTGAATTAAGTCTAAAAATTGTTGTCCCACTATTGTATGATGTGTTATGACAAAGTCACTCGATGACGGCATCCTCAAACGGACTGTTAATACAGTACGGTATCATGAAGTCATTTTCTAACTAAACATTTTCAAAATTTTAATTTGCCAACGGCGTTTGGCTATACACATTCGTATATCGATTGAAATGGATTATTGATATGGGTCTAAGCTATTTGATTCGGCTAGACCAACTTTTATAAAAATTCTAAGCGTTCTTTGAAAACTTTCCCGAACCAAATTTAGTACGGATTCCGATAAAGACTGAGGTAAGAAAATTTTATGCTCCTAAGGCGGATAGAGGGTGTAAGAACCCAACTTATTATAAATAAAATTTAATTTCCTCTATTTATTATTGTGAATAATAAGGTATTAATTTGATATAATACTTTGGTTATGGGTGAAATTTGAAAATTTTGCAAAATAAGAAAGTGGTTATAAAATACTCATTGTTGTCGGGGAATATTCGTTTGGTCGTGGAATATTCTTTTTGTCGGGGAATATTCGTACGACGGCGCAACCATTTGTGGGCCCCAAAATGGATAACGGTCGGATGAAGAAAACGACTAATTTGAGTTTTTACAAATAACGACGTAGTTGTTACCGTTAACACTGTTGGAATTCTCGGTGGTTAAAATACAGTAATACACGTGGTTGCACAGTAGCACACGGTTTTACACAATATTTTTTATTGATTCTTACGTAAGAAGGCACTACTCAATAATTGTTGCAGTAATTATTGTTCAATATTTTATTTTATTGTTTCAATAACTGTCACTGAACAGTATTTTCCATTATCGGATCAATAATTCATATTATTTGAATAATATTATGAGATAGCATTATTGGCAATGTCTAGAAAGTTCTATCAAGGAGAGGTTTGGTCACCTAATTGTGCGCCAGTAAGGAGAAATCCTTATCGGAAAGCCCCCTCTTTCCTGGGAATGGCCTGGTTGTCATAATTGTGATTCTATAATATTATTTGTGAATAATTATTTATTGGTTTATATGATAAGAAAATATTTATTTTATGTGGATATAAATGATGGATATATTAATTTTTATGTGGATAAAATTAAAGGAATTAATGCTGAGGTGTTTTATCAGTATTTTGTCGGATTGAAGGTATTAAAAATCATCTGTTGGTTGATTTCGGATATTTTCTGTTTGGAATTTGGAAAAACTTAGAGCTATAAAGTTGTATAGAATTAAATTTCCTATGGAAAGCACATGAGATTTGAATTTTTCTGATAAAAGGGCTATTTATTATGAATTGTTGAAGTTTCGAAAAATAAAATAATTTTTATTAAAAATATGGGTGGGCCCCACTTTTGTTTTTTTGTGAAAAAATTTTGCTGGATCAAAAGTGGAGTGCGTGAATGTTGAAGAGTTGAGCAGCCGGTAACAAGTTAAGTCTTCTATGGTGTTCTGCCATTTTCCTATAAATAGGTGCTTAAGTTAGAATTAAAAATCACACCAGAAACAAGTTTTCTTTCTCTCTATATTGTCGAGCGTATTTTTGTGAATATTTAGATACTTTGAGAGTTGTTGTTCGATACAAATTTCCTTCGACTTTATATCCGATATTCCGATCAGAAGTACCGTTATTTTGAGGTAAGGGATGTTATTCTCTTCGTAAATGATATTATTTCTTTCAATATCATTATGCCAAAATATTGGTCTGAAATTTTAATCAAATTTGGAACTTTTTGTGTTGGGGTTACTATTCACGTATACTGCACTATTCACGTATACAACACTATTCATGAATACGACACTATTCACCGAAAAATGAAATTTTCTTCTTTTTGTCTAAGATGTCTATTATGGTTACTATCTTTGATTGTATCCATGTTTTGATCATTATTTTTGAATTCTTCTTCAAAATTGGTTATAACGGAGTATTATTGAACTTGGATAAACTGTAATACGAATCCCTAATATTTGTTCTTTTATCTCACTGGATTCGTTTTCTTTAAGATATTTTTCATCATCCTCAGTCCTAAATGATGATATTACTGAATATATTTAGCATGTAGTGCAAAGATAAATGATTACCTAATGAATATCTTTGGCCCATAGTGCAAAAATGAACAGGTGTTGAGATGAACATGACCAACTAGTGATACAAATGAATATCTTTGGCCTGTAGTACAAAGATGAATATTTGATTCAAGATGTATATTGATAGATGTTACAGGGATAAAATATTGATGATGGACTTTTAAACCTTAGAAGATAGTAGAATTCTTTCTCTACTTGACTCTTCTAATGGATTGTTATTTCCACTGCAGTTGTTGATCTAAAACTTGTTGTCTATTATATTTAATCAGATTTTCCCTGTTGAAGACTAATGATAAATTGTTGTATTTTATATTAGTCATAATATTATATACTGGGCTAGTTGAGCTCACCCTTTTCCTTTTTGTTCCATTGTTCTTCTTAGGAGGAGAGAATTTAGCAGGAACTAGCCGGGGTATGGAGTGATAATTCAAGATAATTGTTTACCAGTCCTCACTATTTTTGTAAAATAGTGTACCAATAATTGTAATGAGGACTTCTTTTGAGTTTGTATACTCTCTAGTAGACGATATTGTATTCAAACTCACAGTATATGTGTTGTCGTATTTTGTACGACAATTGTATTACTGAAGTTGTATTTGTTTTTGTACCATGTATTTGGCGACTCAGAATGGGTGATGTATACCTATTTTGGGGGCGTCACAGTTGGTATCAAAGCTTAGGGATATGATTCCTGGCTGAGATGTGAGACAAGAACTAGGAGGGGAGAGTTATCTAGGTTTGCACCTCATTGGTCGAAAATGAGGAACGAATGACGAGGATGTTTCTGAGAGGTCTAAAGCCCGAGATTCGGCAATATCTTATATCTTATAAATTTTCTTTATATTCAGATGTTGTAAACAGGGCTCAATTATTAGAGCAAGATAATGAGTATATGCAACCGAGGGACCACAACTAGGGTCATACCGGTGGCGGCAGCCATCGGAGCAATGAAAACCAGCAGGGAGGAAAACATTCGGACAAAAGCGGGAACCACTCTAGTGGTAATCCTGGCCATGATAATAGAAGGAGCGAGTCGGGAGGAGATTCCAAGAAGAGAAGGTACAACAATGATAACATGGAGACGTCAGCACAAACATCAACTATTTTTAGGGGAGGAGAACGAGCACCCGGTCGTTTGTTACAAATGCGGATAAAGAGGGACACATCAAATTTCAAACCGCCCACAACAATCCAAGGTGTGTTATAACTGTGGAAAGGAAGGTCATATAGCTAGAGATTGTCTAGTTGTGAAACCAAGTTCAATGGGATGGTGACTCAAAAGGCTATCCCGACAAGTCAAAGTCTGGGGTTCTGGAAGGGCGTTTGTCGTGGATCGCACAAAACTTGAGGAACCCAAACGAGGTGATCACGGGTAAGCTAATCATAAACTCTTGCAAAGTTTATACCTTATTAGATACTTTGGTTCTACCCATTCTTTTATCTCTCCCCGCTTGTGCTCAACGCTTAAACTTGACTCGAGAAATTAGACCTTGACTTATCTCATTGAGACTCAGTTGGAGAAAAATTTTCATTACATCTACCGCTTATAAATCTTGCTTGATTCAAGTCGGTACCATCACATTACCTGCCGACCTTATTTCATTGAAAATTCTTGCATTTGATGTGATTTTAGGGATTGATTGGTTAACCACGCATCATGTTAAAATTGATTATTTTCGTAATGTTGTTAGTTTTCATATTCCTAACCAACCTATTATGCGAATTCAAACAACCAAACCATTAAAGACAATCACTGTCATATCAAGCCCTAAAGCTATTCGTTTATTAAAAAATGGATGTCAAGCTTTCTTAGCCCATGTCACGGACTTGAACAAAAACACGTCAGATTTGAATAAAATTTCTGTTGTTAATGAATTTCCTGACGTATTTCTTGAAGAACTTCCCGGTCTACCCCCAGAACGTGAAGTTAAATTCTTTATTGACCTTGAACCTAGTACAAAGCCCATTTCTAAAACCCTATATCGAATGGCTCATATTGAACTTCAGGAGTTAAAGGTCCAACTACAGGAGTTATTGGACATCGGTTTCATTCGTCCTAGTACATCTCCTTGGGGTGCTCCTGTGTTAGTCGTAAAGAAGAAAGACGGGAGTATGCGACTTTGTATTGACTACCAAGAATTGAACCATGTCACTATCAAAAATAGGTATCCGCTACCTCGCATTGATGACCTGTTTGACCAGTTGCAAGGAGCACAATTCTTTTCAAAGATCGATCTTCGTTCTGGATATCATCAGCTGAAGATTAAAACTAAGGATATTCTGAAGACTGCTTTCAAAACACGGTACGGGCATTATGAATTCTTAGTCATGTCTTTTGGATTGACTAATTCTCCTGCTGCTTTCATGGATATGATGAACCGTGTGTTCAAAGAATATTTGGATCAGTTTGTTGTTGTCTTTATTGATGACATCCTCATCTATTCCAAAAGCCATGAAGATCATGAGCACCATTTGAAGCTGGTACTACAAAGGCTTTATGATAACAAGATATATGCCAAGCTAAAGAAATGCGAGTTCTGGCTTGAAGAAGTAGCATTTCTTGGGCACGTGGTGTCAAAACATGGAGTATCTGTCGACCCGGCAAAGATTGAAGCCATACAAAGTTGGGAGCAACCAAAGTCGGTGATGATCAAGTCACGTAGCTTTCTAAACTTAGTGTTACTTACTCGAGAGATTCGTGGAAGGATTTTCTCGAATCGCTATTCCGTTAACTCAGCTGACTCGTAAAGATATAAAATTCGGTTGGAGCGAGGATTGTGAGAAGAGTTTTCAAGAACTCAAGAGAAGACTTATTTCTTTTGTTACTGCTCGACAATACCATCTGGTTCGGATGGATTTGTTATCTACAGCGATGCTTCAGGCAAAGGGTTAGGATGTGTTCTCATGCAACATGGGAAAGTCATAGCCTATGCCTTACGACAACTCAAAGAATATGAGAGGAATTATCCTACTCATGATTTAGAGTTGGCAGCAGTCGTTTTCGCGTTGAAGATCTGGAGAGACTACCTGTATGGGGAGAAAGTGGAAATCTATACAGATCATAAAAGCCTCAAATATTTCTTCACCCAAAAGGAACTCAACATGCGAAAACAACGTTGGCTCGAGCTGTTGAAAGATTACGATCATACCATCCAATATCATCCTGGAAAAGCAAATGTGGTAGCTGACGCATTGAGTAGAAGATCATATGCAGGTACGAGTGCAATGTTGTTAACACAAAGGTCCATTTTGTATGACTTGTAAAGGATGGAGATAGAGGTAAAGGCTCCAAGTACCCACGTGATGATATTAAACATACGAATAGAACCGACTTTAATCGATAAAGTTAAAGCTGCTCAAGCTACACACATGGAACTGATGCGTATGAAGAAGAAAGTGCAAGAAGGTGCTATTCCAGAAGCAAGAATCGATGAAGAAGGAATAGTTCGAGTCAACTCTAGACTTTGGGTTCTTAACGATTCTGAATTGAAGCATAGAATCATGATGGAGGCACACAACACACCGTTTGTAATCCATCCTGGGAGTACCAAAATGTATCATGATCTTTGACATACATTTTGGTGGAGCAATATGAAAAGAGAGATCGCGGAGTTTATCTCGAGGTGTTTAACTTGTCAACGTATAAAGGCGGATCATCAAATGCCAAAGGGTCCATTTCAACCACTTGAGATTCCGAAATAGAAGTGGGAACACATTACTATGGATTTCGTTACGGGTCTTCCCAAGGTTTCTCAAGGCATAGATGCGATTTGGGTTATTGTTGATAGATTAACCAAGTCTGCCCATTTCTTGCATATACGGGAGACTTATTCCCTTGAACGTCTTGCTAGTATGTACATAAATGATATTATGAGATTGCATGGCATGCTAGTATCCATATTTTTGGATCGTGACCCAAGATTCACTTCACGATTTTGGGTTAGCTTACAAAAAGCTATGGGCACGGATTTATGATTCAGTTCGGCATACCATCCTCAAACGGACGGACAATCAGAAAGGACTATCCAAACTCTTGAAGATCTATTAAGACTCTGTGTCCTAGATTTCAAGGGGAGTTGGGATAAGTACCTACCATTGGTGGAATTCTCCTACAACAACAGTTATCAGGCAAGTATAGGTGTGGCTCCATTTAAAGCATTGTATGGACGAAAGTGTCGCTCTCCAGTATGCTGGGACAAGGTGGGTGAAGAAACATTGTTGGGACCAGAATTGGTACGAATGACTACAGAGAAGATCCAAATGATCCGACAATGTATACAAACGGCACAGGATCGACAAAAGAGTTATGCGGATCTTCATCGGAAGGACGTGAAATTTCATATTGGGGATCATGTATTCTTACGTGTTTCACCATAGAAGGGAGTTACAAGATTTAGGAAGAGAGGAAAGCTCAATCCACGATTTATTGGTCCATTTGAGATTCTTTACCGAATAGGAAATGTGGCCTATAGACTCGCATTACCTCCAAGTATGTCTCGTGTTCATAATGTTTTTCACATATCTATGCTTCGTAAATATATTAAAGACCCGAACCACATTATTGAGTTAGAACCAGACGAGATAGCTGAAGATTTAACGTACGAGGAGGTACCTATTAAGATCTTGGATAGGAAAGAGCATGTCCTACACACGAAGGTTATACCACAAGTTAAGGTTTTGTGGAGAAACCATGCTATTGAAGAAATGACCTGGGAGTTGGAATCAGAAATGAAAGCGAGGTATCCTCACCTTTTCGAAACACCAAGTACATACGTCAATTTCGAGGACGAAATTTCATAAGGAGGGGTGGTTGTAAGACCCCAACTTATTATAAATAAAATCAAATTTCCTCTACCTATTATTGTGAATAATAAGGTATTAATTTGATATAATACTTTGGTTATGGGTGAAATATGAAAATTTTGCAAAATAAGCAAGTGGTTATAAAATATTCATTGTTGTCGTGGAATATTCTTTCTGTCGGGGAATATTTGTATGACGGCGCAGCCATTTGTGGGCCCCATAACGGATAACGGTCGGATGAAGAAAACGACTAATTTGAGTTTTTACAAATAACGACGTAGTTGTTACCGTTAACACTGTTGGAATACCCGGTGGTTAAAATACAGTAATACGTGTGGTTGCACAGTAGCACACAGTTTTGCACAATTTTTTTTATTGATTCTTACGTAAGAAGGCACTACTCAATAATTGTTACAGTAATTACTGTTCAATATTTTATTTTATTGTTTCAATAATTGTCACTGCACAGTATTTACCATTATCGGATCAATAATTCATATTATTTGAATAATATTATGAGATAGCATTATTGGCAATGTCTAGAAAGTTCTGTCAATGAGAGGTTTGGTCACCTAATTATGCGCCAGTAAGGAGAAATCCTTATCGGAAAGCCCCCTCTTTCCTAGGAACGGCCTGGTTGTCATAATTGTGATTCTATAATATTATTTGTGAATAATTATTTATTAATTTATATGATAAGGAAATATTTATTTTATGTGGATATAAATGATGGATATATTTATTTTTATGTGGATAAAATTGAAGGAATTAATGCTGAGGTGTTTTATCAGTATTTTGTCGGATTGGAGGTATTAAAAATCATCCGTTAGTGGATTTCTGATATTTTCTGTTTAGAATTTGGAAAAACTTAAAGCTACAAAGTTGTAGAGAATTAAATTTCCTATGGAAAGCATATGAGATTTGAATTTTTTTGATAAAAGGGCTATTTATTATGAATTGTAGAAGTTTCAGAAAATAAAATAATTTTTATTAAAAATATAGGTGGGCCCCACTTTTGTTTTTTTGTGGAAAAATTTTGCTGGATCAAAAGTGGCGTGCGTGAATGTTGAAGAGTTGAGCAGCCAGTAACAAATTAAGTCTTCTATGGTGTTCTGCCATTTTCCTATAAATAGTGCTTAAGTTAGAATTGAAAATCACACCAGAAACAAGTTTTCTTTCTCTCTATATTGTCGAGCGTATTTTTGTGAGTATTTAGATACTTTGAGAGTTGTTGTTCGGTACAAGTTTCCTTCGACTTTATATCCGATATTCCGATCAGAAGTACCGATATTTTAAGGTAAGGGATGTTATTCTCTTCGTAAATGAATTATTTCTTTCAATATCATTATGCCGAAATATTGGTCTGAAATTTTTATCAAATTTGGAACTTTTTGTGTCGGGGTTACTATTCACGTATACGGCACTATTCACGTCTATGCCACTATTCACGAATACGACACTATTCACCGAAAAATAAAATTTTCTTCTTTTTGTCCAAGATGTCTATTATGGTTACTATCTTTGATTGTATCCATGTTTTGATCATTATTTTTGAATTCTTCTTCAAAATTGGTTATTACGGAGTATTATTGAACTTGGATAAACTGTAATACGAATCCCTAATATTTGTTCTTTTATCTCACTGGATTCGTTTTCTTTAAGATATTTTTCATCATCCTCAGTCCTAAATGATGATATTACTGAATATATTTGGCATGTAGTGCAAAGATAAATGATTACCTAATGAATATCTTTGGCCCGTAGTGCAAAGATGAATATTTGATTCAAGATGTATATTGATTGATGTTAAAGGGATAAAATATTGATGATGGACTTTTAAACCTTAGAAGATAGTAGAATTCTTTCTCTATTTGACTCTTATAATGGATTGCGGTTTCCGCTGCAGTTGTTGATCTAAAACTTGTTGTCTATTATATTTAATCACATTTTCCCTATTGAAGACTAATGATAAATTTTTGTATATTATATTAGTCATAATATTCTTTACAAGGCTAGTTGAGTTCACCCTTTTCCTTTTTGTTCCATTATTCTTCTCAGGAGGAGAGAATTTAGCAGGAACTAGCCGGGGTATGGAGTGATGATTCAAGATAATTGTTTAGCAGTCCTCACTATTTTTATAAAATAGTGTACCAATAATTGTAATGAGGACTCCTTTTGAGTTTGTATACTCTCTAGTAGACGATATTGTATTCAAACTCACAGTATATGTGTTGTCGTATTTTGTACGGCAATTGTATTACTGAAGTTGTATTTGTTTTTGTACCATGTATTTGGTGACTCAGAATGGGTGATGTATACCTATTTTGGGGGCGTCACAGAGGGAACGAGGAAAAATTGTTTCGGCCAACAGTACATGGCCAGTACATGGCATACCGGGCTAATTACCCACTATGTCTGTAAGATAAGACGGTTTGCGGATGAATTTCTGTATAAACCTTTGCGAAAATGAAAATTCATAGTCTATATGACTCCTCAACACAATTTGAAAATTTTTACTCTTGTGAGGAATGTATTGGGTAGCATGTGATGAAATGTATGAAAGGTGTAAGCTGTATGGTATAAGGTGTAAGGTGAATTTTGGGGACATAATTCATAGAAGAAGGGGTGAATGTGACAACCCGAGAATTTAGATAATTTATTTAAATCTTAAATGATGGACTAAAGGTGAAATGATAGACATGGATTTGACATTTCTGTGAAGATTTCAAAATTTTTGGAGAAGGACTGGAATGATTTGATAGATTATAAGTGATAGTCTGATAAGCAGATATATGTTTGGTGTATGGGTTTATAAGAAGCTGTGTATGTGATTTTATGTGTACAGTGATTGTTTATGTGTACAGTTTATGGATTAAAGATCAACTATTGATCAGGATAAGTTGTGACTTTAATAAAACCTAAACTTATGTTAAGAATACCATGGTTAAGGTTAGAAAACTCTAACGAACTGTTAGAAACCCTAACGATACGCTCGAAAACCCTAATTTGGGAACTCAAATGTTAAGAATAAAAGCTTAAGTGTAATAAGTTATGGAATAAAAGGGAAATGTCCAAAATGCCCTGAAAAGTATAAGGGAAAAGACCAAATTACCCTTAGTAGGTGTGAAATGACCGAAATACCCTTTTACATAAAAGTTAAGTAAAAGATTTTACAAAATCTTATGAGTCATCACTCCAAGACTTATCCCATGTGATCTTTATCTCACCAAATCTGATATATCTTGCCACCTTGCAAGTCTTGGTGCATTGAATCAAAGTTTTTAAACTTAAAAGTTAAGAAACTAACTTACTTTAGTTTCTCTCAAGCCAAACCTTTTCTCTCTCTTTAAACTTCGAAATTTTGAGAGGAAGGGAAACAAAAGTTAAGCTATGTTAGCCTCTTAGCAAGCCAATAACAGATTCGTGGATCAGAAATCAAAGGATCAAAGCTTTTTAAGGTATAAAACCCTAACTTGAAAATCTGAACCTCCAAGGAAAAGAAAGAGCAACCGGCTGCTTGCTAAATCTGTCCCAAAGAAGCAAGGTGAACACTCTACTGCAATCATTAAAGTGAGTGATGATGAATCTGAATCCAAGGAAGAAGATGTTGAAGAAGGGACTAGTAATGAAAATCAGCAAGAAGGATTCACTGATGAATCTGATGAAAGAAGTTAGCATGATTCAAGCTCAGAAGGTGAAGAAATGGAAAAAGATTCTAGTTCTGCAAATCAGGAATCAGAGGTACCAGTAGACTATCATGTCCTCTCTCCAATAAGAATTAGCAAAAGAATAGTGGTGGAAGTTTTTTATGAACCAACAACTGTACCAGCAGAAATATGGATAAGCTGTAGAAATGAACAACTCAAGGTTGTAAGGATGACTGCATCTGATGTGTTTAAAAATTGGAACAACATGGAGTTATACTGCACTACTATCCTCTACAATCCTGATGATCTTTTGTTGAGATGGTTCTTCCTATAGATGCCCTGGTTAAAGGCATATTCTGAAAAGAATGGAAGCTGCTTCAGCTGGTGTTACTCACAGTTTCCTAACCTGGAGCTGGTGTCACAGAACTTTCCAAGGGTCAAGAAGTTTGCAACCAAGATGATCAAAGATCTGCCTCACTTCAAAGTCAACCGACATGCTGATAACCACTATATTCCCTACGATAATAGAGTGGGTTCTGATGGCAAAAGGATTATGCCCAAGCATATGATCGTAGAGTCCCTTCACTCTACCACTAGTGATGATCAAGTTCAGTGTTAGAAGCCTCCTTCTGTCTAAGCACAATTATCTAATATTCCCTCATCCTTTAACACTGATTGGTACTCAACGGTTTATCAAATTCTCACTGCCTTCAAAAATCTGTCAAAGAATGAAAATCGTGGAGTTCAGTCTAGTTCTCAACAAGAATTTTCCCAACCAAATGACCAAACTCCTACGGAGCAGGAGTTATTGAAGAATTCTGATGAGTTGACTGAGAAGATGTCTATCATCACTGAAGAGCCAAAGATACTGACAGAAGCAGAGATAATGCGGTTCAAGATAGACTACAAGCCACTATGTCTGATATATATCTCAAAATCAAAGAGAGAGATCAAATCTATCTGAAGGCCTTGAATGATCAGAAGGAAGAAGTTGTACGAGCACAGAAGACTAATGAAGAGCAAATCATATCCCTCTCTGACAAGATTGACAATCTAAATCAGTCTCTCTCCCTATAAATTGAGCTGAGCCAACAAGAACTTAAGATTGAGGTTGGTAACTCATCTTACCTTATGGAACAACTTATGTCCAACATGGAGCAGCTTTCACAAGTGATTAATGACAAAAAAGGGGGGGAAGAGGCATAGAAAAAGGAACTCAAGGAAGAGCAAGGAGAACAAAAGAAAAGAAGATAAGAAGGCCAAGAGGAAGGCAAAGAAGAAGGTAGCAGCGGCAGTAGCAGAATCATCATCTGAAGGGGAGCCAAAGGAAGATGATCCTATGAATGCAGAGTTTGAGGGGGAGCCAGAAAAAGAAGAAGAGCATAAATCTGAGGGGGGCAGAAGAAAGAAGTGAAGTCACCATCCAAAGGGGAGAAGGAGCAAAAAGATTAAGCAGATAAGTAGCCGATCAACAAACATCTCTTTTTCTACTATTAGATCTAATGTTAGATCTACTGTCAGACATCTCATTTATTGTATTAGAGACATGGCTCGAAGAAATTGACTACAAGACACCTACAACAATCATCACTGACTAAGATAAAGTCATGAGTAATTAATGTTATTGCTACGGTACTCCCTTATAGTTATCATTTTTTGTTTTCTTGGCATATTACCAATAAATTTCCTGAGAAATTGCATCATGTATATTACGAGCACCCATCATTCAATTAAAGATCTTTTTAACAATTGTGTGTATAATTCATTGTCCATCAGAGAGTTTGAAGAGCGTTGGCATATTCTGATAAGGAACTATGAATTGTATAACAATGAGTGGCTTGGAAGTTTGAATGATGTACGAGAGAAATAGATTCCTTCATATACATGCAAAGAGATATTTTGCTACGGGAATGACAACCACTGGAAGAAGCGAGAGCATGAATCATTTTTTTGATGAGTACGTTAATGTTTCAACAAGTATGAAAGAATTTGTAGTGCAAAAACAGCTATAGAAAAACAATTTATCAAAGAGAGGAAGGTTAACTACATAACAAAACATCGAAAAATGAATATGGTACTCGGTTCATCTTTGGAAGTTCATGTTGCATAGGTGTACACAAAAGAAATGTTTAGACATTTCGACCGCTAATTCGTCGATTTCATGAATATAATGTTAGGAAAGTTAGTGAGTTGGATGTCATTGATACTAAGGTCTACGCAGTGTATCTTGTAGATGCAATTGAAAGTGGTGGAAGATATAAAGAAATCGTCAACAATCGTCAGCTGGGGTCGGTAACATGTAATTGTCAAATGTTATCTCATTCAGGTGAATTATGCAGACACATCTTGAGATATTTCATGTTTAAGAGTATTTCAGAAATATTGAGCAGCATGATTATTCATCGGTGGACAAGAGATGGTGAAGAATTATTCTTTAATTCCACAGTTGCTGACTTCGAACAAGATCAAGCAATACGCTATAATCATTTGATGAGTGATTATCAGGAGTTAGCGAGCAAAGCTGTTTGCTCAGTTCAAGGTTACAAAATTGTTCTTAAACTCAATGCACGAGGAAAATCGTTGGTTGATCAGTATGATCCGAATAAGAATATTACTGAACTGGCAGACGACGACATTGATCGCACGGTTGGAGATCCACCTCATCATATGGGTTACGATAATGACGATGAAGATGCAGAGGAGGAAGCAGAAGAAGATGAGTTTTTGCCGCCTATTATTTCTCAAGCAAAGGGCCCCAAAAAAACAATCTAGATTAAAGAGTGCACTCGAAAAAAACATTATTTCTAAGCTTCATCGAAAATGTGCAATTTGCGACTTTGAAACCAACCACGATTAGCGAAATTGCTATCGAGTGTTAGGGAATCCTGAGCCAAAAAAATAGCATTCGTTGTATTATTTATGTTATGTTTTTTATAAATATATGAATGAAAACGTCATTGAAAAGTTAATGACTTTGTTTACTCATATTTATAGTAATAATACTAAGAAAATATTATTAATATTAATATTTTTTTAATATTAAAATTAATAATTATTTAAAATAATAGTAATTCAATGGTTGCATAGTTTAGTACTGATTTGGTGACCAAAAAATAAGTACTAATAGCCAATCTTAAATAATGTATATCACTTAGCCGCTACATGTTGAGGAAATTTGTATTTTTTTTTTTTTGCATAGCCTCGTTTCCCGTGTAAATTTAATTAATGGAAAATGAACTGAATTTAATTTGTTGTCCATAATTCACTGTCTCAACCGTTACATGTTGTAGCGGTTTGGTTGATTTATTTATTTAAATTGCATCGTTTCGTGTCCCGTATAAATTTTAAATAATTAAAATTAAATTTTTCCCAAATGTAAAATGAACAAGATGTGGCGGCAATGTGAAATGAACTAAAATTAACTCTTTGTCCCGAAATGACTGTCTCAGTCGCTACAAGCTGAGGCACCCATTTTTTTATTCATTGCATTGTTTTCCGAGTTCCATATTAAAATTATTTTTTTCCTTTTCTGTACCGAGCAGCTACAAGTGTTATTTTTTTTTTAAATTACATCATTCCTTAGAAAAATGCAAAAAACAAGGGAACAAGGGGTTATTATTTGCCTCTTCCAACCGCTACACGCTATAGCGACTCTTTTTTTTTTATTTTTTTTTTTTGTTTTTACCTCATTACCAGTTACTAATTAATTTTCAATTCTTTTTTTTGAAATCTAAATTATAAGATTATTATTAAATTTTAATATTCAAATTGACACACTTTCTTTTTTTCTTTTTTGACAATTATAAAAAATAAAATTAATTTTATAAAGTGAACATTACGAAATAATAATATATATCAAGTTGATTAAAGAAATTCGTGTACATGAGATTAAAGCTACCAGGGTAACTATGAGTTTCAGAATATGCCCATGCCTAGGTAATCACAAGTCTGATTGTTGATTGTGGCCAAGGGTTTGCACGTCAAATATGTACACACTCATACGCCCAAATTTATAATAGTATTACACACCCATTAATATATTTAACTTCTTTTCTACTAGTAGTGTATAAAGCCTTATACAAATATCCTAATAATACTGCCTCAGGAGTACGTGACACAATCTTTAGCGTTGACAATAAAAGACATATATCTTGGGTGCACACTATTCTTATATATTCTTAGTTGGGAATAATATTGCCCCCACACAACCACAACAACATGTAGGCCTTTGTGTGTCTACCTACGACATCTTTACTTATTTTCTCAGGACAATTATTAAAATATTCGTGCAACCACATTAATGAAATTGTATTTCGTTTTTTTGAGCTAAATATTCAGCAATTAATTCATCTCCAAAACAATCTCTAAAATAAGTCAATGGGGTTGTCAAATAGGAGACAAGTTAAGGGTTTGCCCACCACTGGCAACCCCAAAATAAAGTGGACATCCTCTAACGTTATTGTTACTTTTCCACAATTTAAATGAAAGATATTAGTCTCCGGCCGCCATCTCTCCACCATGGAAGATATCATGCCAAGGTCAATTTAGTGTACAACCCCTGAAATTTTAAAAATACAAAACCCACTTTTATCTAGAAGAATTTTTTGTTCTTTTGTCAAGTTTCATCTATTGTATTTCTGTTCGGTATATTGACTCGAGCTTAGTTTTCTCCTTTCTTTCCCATTATATACATCATCTGAGACGTGATTTTGTTAATCATGGTGAACACTTTGGTCAATTAGCCCATAATCCTATATGTCCATCTTTGACCTAAAATTACAATATTAATCCATTATTAATATATATTAACACTAATAATAATAATAATTACAATAATAATGACAATAATAATATTACATAAAGGTAAAAAATAATAATAACAATAATATTAATATTAAAATTAATATTAACACCAACAACGACAACATTAATAATATTCCATGACAATAATAATGACAATAATAATAATAATAATAATAATAATAATAATAAGTATATTAATAATTAATATTAATATTATTGCTATTATTATTAAAAATAACAATAACAATAATATTAATATTAATATTAAAAACAACAACAACATTAATAATAATATTCCATGACAATAATAATATTAATAATGACAGTAATAATAATAATAATAATAATAATAATAATAATAAGGACAATAATAACTAATATTAATATTATTACTATTATTATTAAAATAAAAATAACAAAATATTAATATTAATATTAACAACAACAACAACATTAATAATATTCCATGAGAATAATAATAATAATATTAATAATGACAATAATAATAATAAGGACAATAATAACTAATATTATTATTATTGTTATTTTTTTATTAAAATAACAATAATAATAATATTAATATTAATATTAATATTAATATTAATATTAACAACAACAACAACATTAATATTATTACATAACAACAACAATAATAATAATAATAATAATAATAATAATAATAATAATAATAATAATAATAATAATAATAATAATAATAATAATAATAAGGACTATAAGGACAATAATAACTAATATTAAAATAATTATTATTATTATTAAAATAAAATGACAATAATATTAATATTAATATTAACAACAACAACAACATTAATAATATTCTATGACAATAATAATGACAATAATAATAATATTAATAATGACAGTAATGAATTAATAATAATAATAATAATAATAATAATAATAATAATAATAAAAACAATGACAATAATAATATTACATAAATATAAAAAATTTATTACATATATTTCTAATGTGTGAATCTAGCCGCTACAAATTGTTGTTCTTTTCCTCTTCCAGTCGTCTTCTTTCTCTCTTTGTTATGTTCTTTATTATCTTAGGTGTTGTTTGTTTATGATTGAATACATCTGAATGGCTAAATGGTTGAATCGGTCAGCCATTAAGTGCATTTGTTTTGAAAAAAAATTGCCTGAATGGTATTTGAATCTCATTGATGATTGAAATTTGAATGGCTAAGTTAGATTTTTTTTAAATTTAATGAAGCAAATTTAATAAAGTAAAAAAATTAAAAAATTAAAAAAAATATTAACTATTATATTAAGTAATATTAAATAAATTTATAATAATTTTAAAATTTTTCACAGGGGTAAAATAATAAAATTATGTCATTCAAATATTTCAGACATGTTAATTATAAAATAACTTTTTTCATTCAGATTCATTCATTTTTATCAAACACCCCTTAGTTTGGTTTGGCTGAATGTGGTTTGGTTTGGTTGAATGTGGAATGTTTGAAGGTGGAAAGTAAATGGGGGAAATCGTAGGGAAAAGGAGAGTTAAATAAGGTGTGAAGTGAAACCCGCTACAACATGTAGCAGTTAACTTGTCGTGTAAAATTTGGACAGTTCGCGTCAGTCATATTAGTTGACTTTTTCACAAATGCTAATTTCCAATATGCTTGTTCTTGAGGCGCCAAGCAAGAAAACAAAAAATTAAAGGGAAGCCGCTACAACATGTAGCGGTTGCTATATGTAAAAAAAGTCCTCTTTTTTTTTAATAAAATCTGATAAAGTAGAACACATTTACATGTGTTTAAACATTAAAAAAAATATTTAAAGCCAAGCCGCTACAGCATGTAGCGGTTGGTATATTTTAAAAAAATTTATTTTTTTAATAAAATCTGATAAAGCGGGACTTATTTACATGTGTTTGAACATGAAAAAACTAAAATTTAAAGCCAAGCCACTACAGAATGTAGCGGTTGGTATATTTAAAAAAATCTTTTTTTTATAAAATCTGATAAAGTGGGACTCCTTTACACATGTTTGAACATGAAAAAAAAATAATAATAAAGCCAAGCCGCTAAAGTATGTAGTGGTTGGTGTATTTTTTTTTTTAAAAAAATCCATTTTTTTAATAAAATCTGATAAAGTGTTACCCATTTACACTCGTGTTTGAACATGAAAACAAAAAATTAAAGGCAAAGCCGCTAGATCATGTAGCAGTTAGTATATTTTAAAAATATAAATTCCTTTTTTTTATAAAATTTGACAAAGTTGGGACCCATTTACAATTGTGTTTGACCAGGTGGGGCCCTATTATTAAAATAAAAACCGCTTAAGGTTGTAGCGGCTGGGTATAGTTGGCAAGAATTTATAATTCACAAGTCCGCTAGAATTTCTAGTGACTCATGCGTTCCCTTTTTAATCTCATCCGCTCATATATATATAGAAGATATGTGACGCCTCAAAATTAGGTATACGCCACCCATCTTGGTCGCCACTTACATACAGCATATAAATTCAAATACAACTTACTAATATAACTGCTGCATGCAATACGACATAAAACCGTGAGTTTGAATACAAATATTATCTACTAGATATTATACAAACTCAAAAGGAGTCCTCATTACAACTATTATCACACTATTTCACGCGAATAGTGAGGACTACTAATGCTATCCTTCGGACCATTACTCCGCTCCCTCGACTCGTCTCAAATATGTTTTCTCATTTCAAGAGAATAAAACGGTGAAAGAAAGGGTGAGCTCAACTAGCCCAAAGAAGAAATATTATGACTAAGATAATGCAGAATAAATTATCATTAGCCTTCAACAGTGTTAAACTGATAAAATACAATAGACAACCAGTTTAACTGCAGCGGAATATGCAATCCATTAAAAAAAATCAAGTAGAGAATAAAGTCTACTATCTTTTAGGTTTTAAAAGGTTTTCATCAATTTTTATCGCTGAGACTCAGCTTAATAAATAAACCACCACATCTAATCATCCCTGTACCACGGTCAAGGATTTTCATCAAATTATCAATGGTCATGACTATACCGAATCACCCCTGGTCATAATCATACCAAAAACTATCCATCAACGCATTATGGTGCCAATCGAGGACTTTAGTCACATCATTTATATCAAGTCATGATTATACCGAATGATCCTCGTCATAATCATACTAAGTTCATCTATGCACGTAAGCCAAAGATAACATAATATAACATGAGGATGATGACAATGACATAATAATTCAATAAAACAAGTTCAAGAATTATTTAATCCATGAATTATTAACGTCCAAATTGTCAACATGATCATTGTTTACAGAGAGTAAAATTCAAGAATGATCGGAAGAATATTTCCATGAAAAGATCTTGGATGAAACGCAAATATCAAGGATATTCTACTAATTTCATGGAGTATAGAAGTCAAAGTTTTAACCAACCGGGTATAATAAAGAATGGAATAACAAAAGAAATCACCATGCATGCATGCGGTTTCAGACATATAAAGTTATTCCAACATAATAATAATAACGGAACGGTCGTCGTGAAATTCACAATCGGCTGTGATATTCCAATGTAATAATAAAGATGGAACCGGATCCTGTAAAACACACGAGATAGGATATTCAGCGGAATGATAAAGATTTTAACCAGTCCTGTAAAACACACAAAACAGGATGTTCCAATGTAATAATAGAAGAATGTCACCAAGTATAGGTAAAATCACAGATACAAAGTTATTCCAATGTAATAATAAGCAATAGAATAACATAAGGATTTCACCAAGTATAGGGTATGTCACATATCAAAGTTGTGTAGGGTATGCCACTTTTACAAAAGTTATTCCAATGTAATAATAGTGAATGGAATAATGTAAGTTCTCTTCAAGAAGAAAGAATAACACCCCTCACCGTAAAAAGAACCTAATATAGAAGTAGTGAAGTAGCGAGTAATACTCTTCTTCTTTCTATAATTTTCTCTATAGCTTCTCTCTATAATTTCTCTCTCTAGAGTTTCAATGAATTCGTAAGAAAATAATGAAGGAATGAGCTTCATTTATAGGAAAATGGAATGCATAAGAATTAATCCATGAACTATTCCGTATTGATTTACTTTAATCGATGATTACATATATTTAAAGAAAAATCTTTTAAATAAAATATAATATATTCTATTTATATAAAAACATTTTACTATGCAAACACTATGCAATACTATGCAAAACACTATGCAAAACACTATGCAACACTATGCATAATAAAATATAATATATTCTATTTATAGTAATAACTTTAATAAAAAGTATTCTATTTTATATAAAAGATGTTTCATTTTATTACGTTAATAATACGAATAAAACAAAACGTCATTATCGCTATAATAATTCATATTATTAATCGACAATAATGGAATCAAACCGAGTGACTTTCTCACATAAGCATCAATAATCAATATCGTATGCTACTATGCAACCACACGTATTCATCGTATTTTACTATCGAAGTAGTTCAACAAGAACCACTAGTAAAACTTCCGTCGTTATTTCAATAAAATATTTTTGTCGTTTTCTCAATCCGACAATAATTCTTACTAGGGGTCCACCAATGATTGAGTAGTTGTATTTAATATTCCCTCGCTAAACCGAATATTCCCCACCAATCGAATATAATATAACCACTGTGATACTTTGCAAAATTTATAAATACTACCCACAACTATAATATTATCTTAAATTCACACCATAATATTAAAAATTATTTCAACAAAATTTAAATCTTTATTGATAAAATCTGGGGTCTCACAATCTCCCTCCTTATGGAATTTCGCCCTCGAAATTAGGGTACGACTGATATGATAAAGAGGTGAGGATACCTTGAATACCTTTTATCGTCGAAAACATTAAATTCATTTTTGCAATCCTACCAAAGATATTCATTAACAATTCATCTTTGCACTACAGCCAAAGATATACAATCAGAAACCAATAATATCGAGACTCAAATTAATAGTATCACAACCATGAATTATCCATGCACTACCGCTAAGGATATTCGTGTTTTCAATTACTGATCATGATTATACCGAATAATCCGTGGTCATAATCATACCAAGTCTATCAATGCACTACTACCAAAGATGACTTTTACCACATCCATGAATTAATATTTCATTCTTTGAGACTCAAATTTCAATAATTAATCCATATCATCGAATCATCCCCGCACTACGTGCCAAGGATATTCATTAGTATCACGCACCACGACCATCCATAATTATCCAAAGATACGTACATTACCAAACCATAATTATCCATGCAATTGATAATTGTATTCATTAAGATCACGACCACAAATTATCCACTAAAAGATAATCCATTCATTAAGATACTACCAAAATTATAATTGTAATTGTATTCATTAAGATCACGACCACAAATTATCCATGCACTACTACCAAAGATAATTGTGTATTCATTAAGATTACGACCACAAATTATCCATGCACTACTACCAAAGATAATTGTGTATTCATTAAGATCACGACCACAAATTATCCATGCACTACTACCAAAGATAATTGTGTATTCATTTACTATTATGATTATACCGAACAATCCCCGGTCATAATCATACCAAGTCCATCTACGAAGCCATGTATTTATGACTTTCAACATAATATAAGCATGAGGATAATGATATAAAGAATCAATCAAATGAGATAAAGGATAAATATTAAACATTTATAATATAATTTATCCAGAGATTCAAGAATATCCCCATGTTTTCAATCACTTAATAATCTCATAATCTAATATCATTAATATTATAACAATATTTTAATCACTTCTTAAATTTATAAATAATTTATCTTAATTGTTTACGCTTTACCATATAATGCATTTAATCATTCAAAATGTCATACTCATAAAATATCATCACCAATTATCAAATCCTCATCAAAAAATATGCATATACTCTATATAGGATTCTCTAGCCATAAATTCTATTTTCAACTTTGTTACTTCACATAACATATTTAACTCATATGTTCAGAATTAAACTATTTTCATGAAAAATACCAAATCAGCCCCAAAAATATTTCTTTTCTGGGATTTAGCATAATATAGTCCCATAATGAAAATATATTTTTCTCGAATTTTTAAAATTCATTTACTATTTTTTAAAAATCAATTTCCACTTAATTCCTTAAGAAATTAGCTACCTCAAGTTTAACTCCAAAATTACCAAATCTTGGCAGGACCTTACACATGTTAACGTGAGCTTCCAGTTTAAATTTCATGGTCATCTGAGTTATAGAACTCCTGGTTATAGCGTTTTTAAAAAAACCTAAATATTGAAATAGTCATAACTTGCTCATTTTAAGTCGAAATGAGCTCATTTTTGGACAGGAGGTACTTTATACCATATACTTTCATGTCCCAAAAGGCCAGAATTTTTCTCATAATTTAAGTGGCCAAAACAGCCTCTCTAAAATCATGGCAGAAGCTTTTTCGATTTTTGCAGCTTTGCACTCCTTTGCTAAAATCACCCACACAAAAATCTACAACACCTATTCCACTTGGATTAGTTAGGTAACTCATAGATCTAACTCTAGGACTTGACCACATTCAAAAAATTCAAAATATAACAGGAGATATGGTCAATTGAATTTCATGTTACGCTTTTCACTAAAATCGATTTTCAACTCTTTGTGATTTCTAAGAAACTTTCATGTTTTCACATACTAACCAACATAACTCATCATAAAACTTACTAATACTTCATATACCCATGATTTTTATTAGTTCTATACTTTTATTATGACTTTCATCATAATCCACGTAAATGATCCTTTTAGTTGAAGAAATATTTGAGGGTTTAAGAAATGGGTTTTGTCTTTGAAGTCAATACAAAATTCGATTTCACGCCTAGGGTAGGCTAGGAAGTCTTCAAGAATACGCCAAGAAATTTATTAATGATAGAAATATCATTCAAAATCATACTCTCGTCAAGACTTGGATAGTCGTCACATTAATACCAACCATGACTTCTATCCCATAACCTCGGATAAGACCTCACAATGATACCTATCAACTTGCCATCTTCAACACGACGTCGCCTACGTAAAGTCCGCTTCGGTGCATTCCACACAAGGAAGTCAACAACGAAAGGATCGGGGCTCTTTACTTATAGCTTGATATAACAAAGGATTAACTTTAGGATTTGGTTACTTTGAATTCAGATAACAGTTGGTTAGAATATGAAAGCTAACAACCTTACAAAAAGAATAACGAGTAGTTAATCAATTATTTTCAAAAATTACCTCAAAGGCAAGTATTTTCAAGAGATAAGATCGACAGTAACGTGAAAGTGTTTATTTGAAACAACAAGATTAATAAAATGGAGGAGGTAACGAAGGTTTCTCCCAACGAAGTTTCAATAGATAAATCAAAGTCTAATTTCTTCAGAGTCAAATTTAAACGCTGAACGCAAGCAAGAGAGATAAAAGAATGGGTAGAACCCAGATCTAATAAGGTATAGACTTCAAGAAGAGCTTACAATTAACTTACCCGTGATAATTTTATTCAGTTCCTCGTCACGAGAAAAAAACGCTCTCTCTTAAACTACTCGGCTCTGGGTTTGTCCAGGGACAACTTTTGGTGCCTCCATCCTAGTTGAATTCGCCTTTCTGTGAACGACAAAAATCGAGCTAAGTGGCCTTCTCTTCCACAATTATAACATGCTTTGATGGCATGGCGCAGCTTCGGATCGATGTGTCCTCTCCTCCGCATTTGAAGCATATGATAGGTGGTCCTTCTCCTTCCTTAACAACAAAATTTGGTGTTTGACGCCTTTCCATCATTGTTGAATCTCCTTTTCTTAAAATGTCCATTCTTATTATTTTGGCCCCGATTACCACCGGTGGTTACCATATCCGCCCGTTGATTCCTCCACGCTTGTTGTCACCGCTCGATGACTACTACCGGTATTATAATTTCATTACCGCTTCTTTTTAGTTAAGGTTGACTCGTTATCGCGCTCCACTAATCGAGCCCTATTTACAACATCCGAATAAAAACACGCTTTATGAGAAATAAGATGTCGACGATCTCGCTTCAAACCTCTTAAAAACATTCGCGCCATTCTCTCTTCATTATCCACCAAGTGGGGACGAATCGTGATAACTCCGCAAATTTTGCCTCGTATTGCGACACACAGCCATATTGTTTTGTTCCAACTTGATAAACTCCACCTCCTTCATGTGGCGAATACTTTCAGAAAGTATTTGTCGTTGAATGCCCCCCTGAACTTCTCCCAAGATATCTTCAAGACAAAGAGTTGAGTACGCTTTTACCGATTCCCACCAAAGAATCATTGCCTCTCAAAGCTAACATAAAGGCGTAAAGGAACCTTTGCTCTTCTGAGCATCCCAAGACATCAAATATCTTGTAATCTGCTTAATCCATGCTTCCGCCGTAAGTGGTTTTGGCTCTCCTTAAACTCCGGTGGTCCCAACTCCTTGAATTGTTTAATGGTGACCGCCGAGAGTTTTCCGTGTTTTCCACCTACGCTTTTTGAATGTGAGAGTCGCTTTCACCGATGTTACATGAATTTAAAACCTTTTAAACGCATCTGTCATCGTTAGTCAATTGATCGGTGTTGTTATTTACAGGAGGATTATCGCCATCCCGTTGTACATTGTCCTGATTATTGATCTGTGGAGAATCAACAGTCTCCTGTGCTCCATTGCTATTCTCAACATTCTCGGATGCCATTTTCAAATACTGCCATAAAATAAGGGTTAATTAACATATCACATATTATCCCTATACTCAGACCGACCAATTAAATACCAAATAAATTTAGGTAGGTCATACTAGCGAAGGAATTCCCGCCTCCCCTCCTAGTACTATTCTCACATCTTAGCCAGGATCATATCCCTAAGCTCGATACTGTTGTGACGCCCCCAAAATTAGGTATACGTCCACCCATCTTGGGTCGCCACTTACATGGTACATAAATTCAAATACAACTTACTAATATAACTGCTGTGGTATAATATTTACATAAATCGTGAGTTTGAATACAAATATTATCTACTAGATATTATACAAACTCAAAAGGAGTCCTCATTACAACTATTATCACACTATTTCACGTAATAGTGAGGACTACTAATGCTATCCTCTCGACCATTACTCGCTTCCCGACTCGTCTCAAATATGTTCTCATTTCAAGAGAATAAAGTGAAAAGAAAGGGTGAGCTCAACTAGCCCAAAGAAGAAATATTATGACTAAGATAATGCGTAATAAATTATCATTAGCCTTTCAACAATGTTAAACCGATAAAATACAATAGATAAACCAGTTTAATCAAGCAGCTTAATATGCAATCCATTAAAAAAAAATCAAGTAGAGAATAAAGTCTACTATCTTTTAGGTTTTAAAAGGTTTTCATCAATTTTTATCGCCGAGACTCAAATTAATAAATAAACCACCACATCTAATCATCCCTCGCATTACGCCAAGGATTTTCATCAAATTATCAATGGTCACGACTATACCGAATCACCCCGGTCATAATCATACCAAAAACTATCCATCAACGCATTACAGCCACCGAGGACTTTAGTCACATCATTTATATCAAGTCATGATTATACCGAATGATCCTCAATCATAATCATACTAAGTTCATCTATGCACGTAAGCCAAAGATAACATAATATAACATGAGGATGATGACAATGACATAATAATTCAATAAAACAAGTTCAAGAATTATTTAATCCATGAATTATTAACGTCCCAAATTGTCAACATGATCTTTTTTCAGAGAGTAAAATTCAAGAATGATCGTAAGAATATTTCCATGAAAGATCTCGGATGAAACGCAAATATCAAGGATATTCTACTAATTTCATGGAGTATAGAAGTCAAAGTTTTAACCAACCGGGTATAATAAAGAATGGAATAACAAAAGAAATCACCACGCACGCAGATTTCGATGTATGACAAAGTTATTCCAACATAATAATAATAACGGAACCGGTCGAAACCGTGAAATTCACACCGACGGTGATATTCCAATGTAATAATAAAGATGGAACCGCATCCGGTAAAAAACACATGACAGGGATATTCCAACAGAATGATAAAGATTTTAACCAGTGTCCTGTAAAACACACGCATGTGATGTTCCAATGTAATAATAAAAAGCTAAACCAGTCCTGTAAAACACACGCATGTGGATGTTCCAATGTAATAATAGAAGAATGTCACCAAGTATAGGGTAAACCACAGATACAAGTTATTCCAACGGAATAATAAGCAATAGAATAACATAAGGATTTCACCAAGTATAGGTATGCCATGATACAAAGTTATGTATAGGGTATGCCACTTTTTACAAGTTATTCCAATGTAATAATAGTGAATGGAATAATGTAAGTTCTATTCAAGAAGAAAGAATAACACCCCTTACCGTAAAAAGAACCAATATAAAGAAGAAGAAGTAGTAATACTCTTCTTCTTTCTATAATTTTCTCTATAAACTCTCTCTATAATTTCTCTCTCTGTAGTTTCAATGAATTAAAGAAAAAATAATGAAGAATGAAATTTCTATTTATAGGAAAATGGAATGCATAAGAATTAATCCATGAACTACCTGATTGATTTACTTTAATCGACGGCCTATATTTAAAGAAAATCTTTTAAATAAAATATAATATATTCTATTTATATAAAAACATTTTACTACGCAAACACTATGCAATACTACGCAAAATACTATGCAAAATACTACGCAACACTACGCATAATAAAATATAATATATTCTATTTATGTAATAACTTTAATAAAGATTCTATTTTATATAAAAGATGCTTCGCTTTTATTACGTTAATAATACTTAATAAAACAAAACGTCCATTATCGCTATAATAATTCATATTATTAATCGACAATAATGGAATCAATCGAATGAATTACTTCATATAAGCGTCATAATCATCACTGTGTATTCTTATCATTATCAACATTCTTGCATTTTTTACTATCGAAGTAGTTCAACAATAACCACGGTAAAACTTCCGCCATTATTTCAATAAAATATTTTTGTCGCTTTTCTTAATCCGAAATGATAATTACATTAGGGGGTCCACTAATGATTGAGTTGTCAGATTAATATTCCTCGCTAAATCGAATATTCTCCCACCAATCGAATATAATATAACCATTGCATACTTTTGCAAAATTTATAAATATACCCACAACTATAATATTATCTTAAATTCACACCATAATATTAAAAAATTATTTCAACAAAATTTAAATCTTTATTGATAAAATCTGGGGTCTCACAAGATAAATATGTTATTTGCCTATTTTTGATCCATAGCAAATGTAAGACCCCAACTTTTATAAATAAAGATTAATTTTTTCTCGAAATATATTTTTGAATATTATGGTGTAGATTTGACATAATGTTATAGTTGTGGGTAATATTTACAAAGTTTGACAAACAAGTTATAAAATATTCGATTGGTCGGGGGAATATTCGTTTTAACAGGGAATATTCGTACGATGGCACGATCATTGGTGGACCCCACAATGAAAGTATTGTCGAAGTTAGAAAACGACGAAAATGTGTTTTTATAAAAATAACGGTGAAAGTTTTATCGTTAAATTGTTGAACTATCCGGTGTAGAAAAGATAAAGAATACGCGATGATCGCATAATAAAGACACTGATTGATTATCGATGCTTACGTAAGAAGTCACCAAATTATACTCAATTATCACACAAGAATTGGCCGATAATATCTCTCATATTATCGATTCAATTATCACACAAAGATATTCTCGCATAATATTTTATATTATTAAATCAATAATTGAGATTTAAAAAGTTAATCATATTATTATTTGCAATATTAACGATGTCTGAAAGTTCGTCGATGAGTAGAGTTTTGGTCACCTAATCACATTACTAATAAGGAGAAATCCTTATCGAAAAGCCCTCTTTCCTGAAAATGATCTGATTGTTAAATATTGTGAGTTATAATATTAATGATGAATAAGTTTGTGTTGATTAAAGATGAAATTGATATTTCTATTGTGTTGGGATTATTAGTGTTAGTAAAAATTGACATTTATTTCGATAAGGTTATATTGACCAATCAGGTAATTAATCGGATAAATGAGCAATTAATTGCTATTAGTTCACATGCATATAACTATTTGTTCACATGAATGGAACTATTGATTCACATGCATTACTATTAAGGGAGGTGGTGCAAGATTGATAATACTTGCGGGACTAAATTAAAAATGGAGGAAAAGATGAAGGTACTATACTGTAATAATTCGAGCCTCAAAACGTGCAATTTTTAAAACTATGTTTTCCTATAATAGAAGCTCATTCTTCTTTCATTCTCACCAACTCACTAAGACTCACAAGAGCAATTATAGAGAGAGAAGCTATAGAGATGAAGAAGAAGAGTATTCTGCTACTTCACTATTCCAATATCCAGTCTTCTTCTAAGGTAAGGAATGTTATTTACTTCTTATTCGTAAAAGATATTATTTTTGTTCAATATTCGTATAAAATAATATTTTCTTCCATACTCTGTAGTATGTAAGTAATATTATTTCGTTCCGTATCCCTAATTCTACACTCATTTTGTTGAAATATTGCTTCTATACTCCGTGAAATTAGTAAAATATCCTTGAAATTTGCATTTCATCTAATATCATTTCACAAGGATATTTTTTTTTAAACATTCTTGTTAAATTTTAAGCTTTTCATGTTGGAATACTATTCATGAGTACTATGCTTATGCTAATGCTAATGCCATGATATATAGCTAAAATTACAAAGAATATTAATACCATACAAAACGTTTACATCCCAATAATCCTTTGTAATGCCAATTACAAAGAATATTAATACCATACAATACGTTTACATTTCAATAATGCCAAACTATCCATACATTTCAAATTCACTTTTCAATATAATTACTACTATATCTATACAGAAGAAGGTAGCTTTAGAAAATCACTACGATCTGGCTAACATTATAGTTAAGGAAGTGAAACAAGCAGAATAAAAACAGAAAAGCAACAAATCTCTGGTAAAACACTTTTGTTAACCTGAACAAGAGTTACTTTGCTTGGTCCAGGGGCTCTTGATCTGGCTATATTTTGCTTCTGGGCTGCTACGTTGGATGCTGGTTTTGGCTCCTCTGTTGCTGGGCTTTTTGCTGCTTTTTTGCTGCTGCTGATGCAGCGTTGGCTGCTACTGGGAGTTGGCTGCTGCTGCTGATGTAACGTTGGTTGTTGTGCACTGCTGCTGGGCATTAAAAAATGAATACCCAGAAACCTTATCAAAAGTTGGGAAATAGTGATGAGCTTACATTTCCCAGTTGGACTGTAAAGCCTAAAATGAAGATGGAATTAAAATAAGATTCATAGACTTTTTAATCATTATCAACCTATGCAATATATATATATATATATATATATATATATATATGACTTGTTGAATGAAAAAACTAACATTTGAAATGTAATCTGAAATTACCTTCTCTGTTATGAACATGAGCAGGAACAGGGTTGGCAGTTGTGACTTTTCTGTCCACTAAAACCTGCAGCAATTTGAGATAGCATTTGTTAAATAAGACGAGGCAACACATATATAAAAACAGAGACGATGAAAGATAAAGAGTCTTCACATATAAAGAAGAAAAAACACCTCTAGTCACTGAGCTAGACTTACAACCTGTACATATAAGTGATCACCAACAACATTACCTCCCATTTACACCAGAGGTTAGCATACATGGACATATATATATATATATATAAACTATACATATTTTATAGTGTTTAGCTTACAAGTGAATTTGCAACACAACCATATTTGAAATATGTAAAGCTCCTACCCACTTTAGAAGCTTCCAACTCAGACTCTCCAACAATGTAGCGAGGTACTAGTCATCAAACTTAAAAATCAGTATCAACAAGTGATGAATAAAAATTACCAAAATGCAAATATTTGTATATACCAAACAAAATATCTATGGTGCAACCCTATATATATAATCTCAATAAAGAAAATCTAGAGATTATATTAAAGATACATATCCAACAACATCTGGAACATGAAAGACAGAAATTTTGCTTTTCATGGTTTCTCAGTGAAGAAAGAATTGTTTGGTCTAAACAGAAAGATGTCTCATTAAAATGAGTATTTTCAAGGTAAAAACTTTTTTACTAGAAAACTTTAGCTGATATGGAGAAAGTCTTAGAATCATGAATGACAAGTTATATCCAACACTATTGTTTTCCCATCATACCCAGCACTCAGCAATTCGGGGGTTGAAAGGATGAACATCCAGAACATAGGTCTGCAAAAAGGTACACAAAGTAAAACAACATGATACCAAGTAAAATAAATATCACAACCAAATTAAAAGACAGATTCTGCATAAAGAACAGTACTGATCAAGTAAAAGATATTCTCTAGTCAAGTAAGAATTTTATGAACGCAATTATTTAGTCAAAAGATAATAAAATCATAGAACACCACTTACAAGTGCACTGTGACCAGTCAAAGAATGTACCAAGCTACCATCACTAGCGTTCCAAACACATATTCTGCAATCTGCAATAGATCAAATAATATATAAAGAATGAAAAAGAGGATGCCGTAAGGACCAAACAATTAAATGCAAGACACCGCACGTCCAATAGCAAAGCACCAGCACAGGAAAGAACCATTTAATGACCCACAATGTCAGCAATTGAAGATTGCAGTTAGCAAGTTGATATAATTTGAAGACATAATAGGAAGACCCCTAAGATTTTAACTTCTTGTAAAGTAGATATGCCAAGAGATTAATCTAATACCTGTGCATCTAGAGCACTCTCCAATACCTGAGGTAGAAGACGTGCAGGATGTCCCAACCTCACCAACTTTACTCTATTGAACAATCCAAAATAGAATAAAGTTAGTTGTTCAATTGGATGCCAAATAATTGAAGAGATACGTAAACTGTAAAATATCTCACTAAAGGGCTAAATTAATCATAATGGCTAATAGCAACACTTGATATGCATTTTACAATTAGAAAAGCACAAAGAACCCACAGGTTTGGTGGAATAATTATTGCTGACTGTGCACTAACTACTCAAGCTTTTACTTGACATAGGAAACTCATTACTCCAGAGTCATGACATTCTACTACTACAGGAGTTGAAAACTAAAGAAGGCTAATGCAATAGATTTTCAGATGACTACCCATTTTAAAATCAATTGGTAGAAATTGTATCCCAACAAATAAGAAAGGAACTCACTCACAATATGCAACCACATCACCACATACCTGTGAGGAACAAGCCATTCAACAATGTTGTCAACGACAATTTTAGAAATGTGTACATATATGAATAAATTATATATCTATCACTGACTTTCAAATTCTGTCAACCATAACAGCTGAATCTAAAAAATCAAGATTAAAATTTAAAATTCTAAAATTAATTTTAAAGGCTAACTACAGTCCATTAAACCACGTTAAAGCAAATAGCACAATTTCAAACCCTAGATAGAGTATCAGAACAAACACAAATACACATATATAGAGATATAGGGACAGAAATTGATACCGGCAAGAGAGAGAAGGCCATAGAAGGTTGTGATTCGCCAGCCAATCATACAGAACGGGGACGAGATTCTTCCACTGCATGTACTTCTCGTCTACCACAACCTTTTTATCACCGGCGCCGCCGCCTCTCATCTTCACTGCTACTCCTTTTGTGCCGCTTTCTCTATCCTCCTTGGTTTTCGAACCCTTCGGCCTCCATCTCTTCTTCGGCTGCAAAGCTGGAGATGTTGAATCCATGGAGATTTTTGAGTTAAACCCTGTCTTCACAGCTAAAATTCGAGCTGAACACACCCCTCGACTCGCTCGTGGAAGCCGACGGCACCAGATTCGACTCCAATACCATCTACAAGCCGTGGGAGACTTCAGATCTGGCCTCTCATAGACTGGGAGCGGCTAGGGCAAAATGGGAGAAAACATACCAATAGAGTAGTGTTATAAAATTATTTCAAGTTTTTACTTCAGCGTAATTTTAGAGCTCCGTGTTTTTCTTTAGTATACAACGTTTTTTTTAAAAAAAAATTATCTAGTTAAAATAAAAAAAAATGCCCTTTTAAATAGATAACGTTTTTGCATATATATCTACAACGCTTTTTTAAAAATATTGTAAAAAAATACCACAACGCTTTTATAAAAAACGTTGTCTTTTTAAGTTGTTGTTCATTTAGTAATTTGTAATAGTGTATTCATTTATACTAAGACTATTCATACGTATTTGCAGATTATTCACAAAAGACTTATTCATGGACACTATTCATAAATACTAGATCTTATTTACAAAAGTACTATTCACGAGTTACTATTCACAAAAGACTATTCACAGAGTACTATTCACAAAGTATTATTCATAGGTAATTATTTACTCCTGATACTATTCACCGGATACTATTTATTTATGATAAAAATTGATTTTTTTTTTCAAATCATTTTGATAAAATATTATTTTTGAATTTTACTCCACAAAGCGAGATCGTGTTGACAATTTGATATTTTAAACTCTCAATAAATTTAAAGTCTTTAATATTTATCCTCGATTTCGCTTTGATTAATGTTTATATCATTATTCATTATCCTCGTCTTATATTGTGATAAAAGTCATCTTTACCAGTAGTGCATAGATGGACTGTTGATTGGTATGATTATGAACATAGATCATTCGGTATAATCATGACCAGTAATGTTACAAATGATGTGATAAAAGTCCTCATTGGCCCGTAGTGCATTGGTGGACAGTTATTGGTATGATCATGACCATGTGTTCTCTTCGGCCAAGGGTGCAAATATGAATTGTTGTTTGTCATGTTCATGATCATTGGTGAAAACAGGAATATCCTTGGCCCGTAGTGCATGGATAATTCGTGGTCGTGATACTAATGAATATCATTGGCCCATAGTGCATGAATAATTCAGTGATGTAGATTATTTATTAAGCTGAGTCTCAACGATAAAATTGATGATAAACTTTTTAAATCGAAGATGGTAGATATCATGCTCTATTTGACTCTTCTAATGGATTGATATTTCCGATGCAGTTGTTGATCTAAAACTTGTTGTCTATTGTATTCTATCAATTGTTATACTATTGAAGGCTAAGGATAATTTATTTTACATTATCTTAGTCATAATATTTTGCAGTATTCTATCAATGGTCCAGATGGTTGTTTTAGTAGTCCTCACTATTTTATGAAATAGTGTGATAATAAATATAATGAGGACTTCATTTGAGTTTTAATACTGTCTATGAGACAATATTCGTGTAAAAACTCTAAGCTACACTGTTGTTGTATTGTATAAAAGAAATTTGTTTTTGATTTATGTACCATGTATTTGACGACTCAGAATGGGTGATGTATACCTATTTTGGGGGCGTCACAGCAAATACATGCTATGAATCATCGTCATATATATATATATATATATATATATATATATATATATATCTTTTCTCCAAATAACCTGAAAGAATAACTTCAAGAATCTAATCAAGAGTATATCGACGGTTTTTTCCATCGCTATAGCATAGAAAATCGATTTTTGTGCTATAGTGACGAAAAAAAACCGTCGTTTTAGTCAGTTCGCTCTCTCCAATTCAGTGAAGAGAACGGTCGTTATATATATCTTGAAAGTATTTATAACTGCAAATGAACCAAGTTATCCGCATACTTGATTCTTATTAAAATCTTGGCGATATGAACACCAACAAACAATTTTGTTATTTACACAAACGAGTCTAAGAGACAAACTCAAGTTATTGGATTTCTATTACACTTTTTTCTCTAATTTTATTTAACGCATCAAGTGTTCTATTTTAATGTTTTTGTTAACAATAATCGGACACGTGTTAATAGATAATTCATGACATTGAGTTTAATCAGACAAAAAAACTTAAAAAGTATTTTTATTGTTAAAAATTTGAAAGAATTTTAAACCTTTGAAATTTTAATTTAAATATTCACATATTCATCAACCGGTGAAAAAGTGTCAAGAGTAGGTATTTTTATTTTTGGAGCAATATTATAAATTAATTGATAGATGTTGTTTTCAATATAATTACACTATATAAAATTATAAATTTTGTAATTAACCATTAAATAATTAAACAAGTTTGTTTTCAAGATATCCTCCTGAACAAAAAGAAATTATTGCAAGAATTAAATCCATTAATTCATTTGGGGGTACGTAGGAAAAGACAGGGTTGGGCGATGGAAATTAAAGGTGAGTTCTTCAAGCTAGTAACCCAATAAATTAAAGACAACGGGCTCTGGCATGGCTACTAGATATGCTTCCTCCCATCCCTCAGCCCCAATTATGGGTAGTCTAGTTAATCTCTAACTAAAACTAAAAGTAGTAGAATGTATGAAAATTGAAATGGTGGATATATAAATGGATGAAATTACTTGATAATTAACTCCCCATATATATGTTTCAAATTAATTATATTAATTATCAGTCTTGATAATTATTGCTTCTAACTTCGTAAGGATCGCTTTGCATTAATCAAAGTTTGTAGAGCTGATTGATCATTGTAATACTTTTTGATTGTTGCTTTCTGCGATTTGGATGTGTTTATTTTAGGGTAACATGTGTGCAACTGAAATAATGATTTTATTAACCTTTTGTTTTGTTAAATAGTGTAATTATTTGAGATATTTTTTTAGTTTATGCGTGGTTGAATAGTGAAATTTAACTAGGCACACTTAGAAGGGGGGTTGAATAAGTGTAGAAGCAATCTATGACCAATTTTTAAAAACTATTAATTTTAGGCTACTAAAATGATTGAAATCAGTTTACTAAATTAATATATCCTTTTGAATAAAATACTTGATGTTTAAAGAATAATCTAAATATAATGCAAGTAGTCAAATTAAGATAATTAAGTAACTTATGTGATTTTAAAGCAGTGCAAATAATAAAATTAACACCAAGATTTTTACGTGGTTCAACTATTACCCTCTATGATAATAGCCTAGTCCACGTCCAATACCAACTAGTATTGGAGACTCACTTTATTTATTTTCTTATAAATAAAAGCAGATTACACAACAGATTCAAAAATTAATTAACAATTAATTTTCCTTGAGCTCTCTTGCTCCTTGTGCACCTATGCACCCTTCAAGCACCTTTGCTTCCTTGAACCTGTTTGTAAACTACTAATCTAATCCACCAGGATTAAAACCTTTAGACTACACTTAGTCTAACAATAGAAAAATCAATACAATATAGAGGTCTATGATCAATGCAAGAATAATCAATTTAACAATTAAAAGCTTAACTATATGCAATGATTAAGTAGCACAAAATAAATAAGCAATTAATTTCTTACCGAATACCACCTCAAATAATATCAAAAATTAAACTGCTTAGATTCTCAAAGGTTGCACTGATTAAAACAGAATGCTCGATAATCACAGTAATTAGTGCAAGAATTATATTCGTGAGAGTTGTGTTCTTTCTGTATACAAGAAGGATTATTTATAGCCCATAATCAAAATTACCGTTTCACTAAGATATGTTCAAATATTCAAACGGTATAGAAATTATCAGCAAGAAAGAAGATTAACGTTATAATTGATAATTATCTAAGTAACACACTTGATAAAAGTGGCGTGAGTTATGTTTGACATCAAACTCTTTTTTCCAATAAAAACTCCTTTAGAGATAAGTAGATAACCCATAATAGCATTTGACTTTATCTCAATTTATCAAAAGGAGCGTGTAGTAGAGTGTAACAGTCTCCAAGACTCAAGGTCCTTAAAATCATAATTGCTTCCTTGAAACTCTCGCACACATCTTATCACAAAAAAACATTCATATCATTTTATGCATGAGAAATACTTACTCCTTGAAACCCTCACATGCAATAAACTCTAGCTCCCATTTTAAATATCCACATATCACATTCCCACAGTATATGTGTTAGGTTTGTAATATTCATGAACGCAATCAAATTTCATAAAAATGCGGAAACGTGTAAAATCAGAGTTTAAAAAATTTTACAAACCATAAACCCGGATCACCCTTTATGCACAATTATTAATTAAACGAAAATATGAAGGACAAGAATCATACCCTTGAAGATCCGAAGCTTCCTCGTACAAGTTCACCTCCAATCCTTTTCGCTCAACTTGAATCCACCGGGTTTGGTTCCTTCCTTTGATCAACGTTAACCACCCAAGCGTTTGGCCTCTGTGAGGTGATCCACCAAGGAAAAATAAAGAATTCAAGAAGATGGTGTATTTGGCTCAAACCCTAGTTTTCTATCTCTATAGAAAAGGGTACTCTCCAACAAATTGGAATTATATCGTTGTAAAAAGTCAACAACCCCACCACCCATAATAAGACTCCTCTTATTTATAGATGTGGGCAACCCATCTTAACAATTAAGGAATTGAGTTTTATTTAATTAATTAAATTCTTTTAATTAATTAAGCTCCCTAATCTTATTAGGGATAATTAATTAAACTCATTTAACTAATTTTTCTTCCTAATCCAATTAGGAATAAATGAGAGTGCTTATATTAAATTAATTCCTAAACTCTTTTAGAAATTAAAATAATAATAATTGTAATAATATTAATAAGACTCTCTTATTAATTTATATTTAATATTTCTAAAATATTAAATAATAATATTAAGCTATTTAATTTATTCTATCACCATAGATTAAATTAAATATACATAACATATTATTACGATTATGCCATTAACTTCTTAAATAATTATTCTTCCTTTTATGGTGTGACCTTTTAGGTTCTCCATATTAAACCTAATGTGAATAAATCAATTAGAATAATTCTAATCTTATTTAAATAAATAAATTAAACAATTAATTTATTTAAATAAATAATATTTATTCTACAATAGGATAAGCCTCCCTAATGATCAACGACTTTCCGGATAATATAGATTTCAACATTAATCATAAAAGAACCTTTGAGTAAATAGTTACCGTATAATTCAATCATTCCACCATACAATGTCCCAATTAAATATAAGATATGGAATTATCACAAGTCTTATTTTATTTAATTATATGTATTTCGATCCTTAAATGCACAACTCCAAATAATGCAAATTAGAAACTCCTTTCTAATTTCATTCTGCCGCCAAGAGGACTCTGGGTTGTCATTTATCGAATCACATAGACATTTCTCTTCTTTTATTAGAAGTGGTAGATTCTTTATCGATCATACATTATCTCCACGTATAACTTATTATACCCAAGCATACCCTTTGATATACCCTAAGTGTCTTAAGGAATAAGTCAAAGTATAACTCATCATACACAAGATACTATGATGATCTCTCAAGTCCAAGGATTACTTGTACTACTATCACTACAGAATTCATATTGACAGCAAATAAAACTCCATTAGGTATTCCTTAGCGAGCCAATGCTCAAAGTGACCTTATTCTCTAATAAGCACCTACATACTTGCTTTAGTGTCTCCACACAAATGATCATGAGATCAATCATCCTCATCCAATGAGCAAGTTAACGATGTACCAATCTATCCTGATTCACTAATCCCCAATTTAGTAATCCAACGATTGGGAACTATTTTAGTTTTAAGCTTTCAAAGAATTTAGATCTCATTAGAATGATCATCATCATTATTCTAAAAGCATTGCTTAAAACTATGGGTTTATCACATATTATAAAACAACATCATGTAGATAATTAAAAGCCTTTAATAAATTAATATTTTTATTAATAAATGAATAAGATTGTTACAAAGTATATGCTTTATCATCAAACATGATCAGGCATGTAATACTACTTTCAATCTCCCACTTGCACTAAAGCCAATCGTCATGGTATCTTATACTCTTCTTCTTCTAAGTGACAATTATCCTGGCATTGGATAAGCTTTTAGTTAATGGATATGTAATGTTATTCATGAGAGTCCACTATCTCTATAGTGATTTCCCATCTTTCAATGATTCTAATAATCAAATGAAAGTGCCACAACACATGTTTAGATCCAAGATGAGACTTAGAACTTTTCCTAGTTCTCAGAATGAACTTATCATCCAAACAATCAACTTGCAGCCTTCATTTACGCCTATATACTTTGTCTTTATCACTAAACCAAAGAACTCTTTCATTGTTTGGAACCTTTCCAATTCATCAGACCACTTGCTCAAGGTAACCCTTTACCTTAAAGTGAATTTTTCTATCGCTTTTGTCCATTCTAAAAACTTGAGTTTGTTAAGCCCTCTAGTTTTAATTTAGACCCACCATGAATATGATCACATCCTTAGTGCCGGTTAAGCACTTTAAGATATTTTTCACTGACTCTTGTGAACTTCTCCATAATATGACTGATCAACATCAGGTCTCGTATATTTCATTGCATACATGATTGTCACTCATGCGATCTCTCTTCTTTTAATAGTTTGTGGGGACTATTAAGAGATACACTCCATAGCTCATCGACACGAGACATCTCTTGAGTTTGCCATGCTAAACGACTTTAGCATCAAATGAATATACGCTCCTTGGGTTAAGTCGAGCATCCTCTTAAATCTATCTATATAGATTTATATCCCCAATTAAGATACTCTTCCAAATCATTCATGGAGGAATGTTTAGACAACTTTATCTTTACTGATCAGTAGCATTGGTATGTCATTCCTTATCCGTAGTATATCAACATATAATACTAGAAATTTCAAGACGCCCCACCGATCCTTTTGTACACACACTAGAACTCTTACCTCATCGTGATGTAACTCGGATCATCATCTTCTATGATGAGTACCTCATCATCATCATCTATGATGAATCCATACCTCCTAGGTATCTTCTGTGACTATTCTAGATTTACGATTTATTGTGGTAAAATAGTTCTATCTATAGTTCCTCTTATTCGACTTATAGTGTTTTGTGGTTCTTGAGCTCTTCAAGATCTATTATCCTCACACTAGCCCCTTCAATAATAAACACCTTTATCTTAGAATATGCGTGTGTTTCGCAATAAACACCTTTTGCTAAGTAGGATTATAGAACATTTACCCTAAACTTACTTTAGGATGTCCCACAAATCAGATTTGTCAAATCTTGTCCCAAGCTTATCCTTTTGAAACCTTTTCACATAAGTTGGACAACCCCTTATCTTAACATACTTAAGATTAGGAATCCTCTCCATCCATAACTTTTATGGAGTCTTGGGGTGGATTTTGAGGTTACCTTTTTAGAGAGATATGCGACCATTTCTAGGATATGACCCTCAGAGTGATATCGAATGTCGATAAAATCATTATGGATGACACCATGTCCAACAAGGTATGATTTTTCCTTTCGAGATACATCAATCAATTATTATGTATCGAGGAGGTGTCCATTATGAGAAAACCATTTGAGATGATCTAGAAACTTATTGCACAAGTATTTATTCCTTAATCTAATCAAAGAATCTTAATACTTTGTCAATTTGTTTCATTTCAAATTCTTTGAACCTTTCAAATAATTCACACTTGTATTTCAACAAATACATACATTCAACTCTTTGAATGATCATCTCCTTTTCTTATACTAATTTGTTCAATATGCAAAATTATTTTCATGTAAGTCAAGTATACAAAATTTATTATAATATTCCATTTATACAAAACATTATTATTATAAATAAACAACAATTGTTCTTTATTATAATACCAAAGATTTCATTGTCCAACAATAAAATGGAAATAATGTTTTCAACGAGAACCGGAATACAATAACAACTTATCGACTTAATAGATTTGCCTCAGCGAAGGCTAAACTATAAGTTTTTATAGCTAATGCAAAGAACCTTTGCTTCATTTTCCACACATAGGATTACTTATCTTTGTTTAACTTTCTACTTTTTCTTGGTCCTTCATAAATCTATATTTATGATAACCAAAGTCGGTATCCAATACCCAAGTAGAACCTCGACTTAAAGAAAATTTATTTCAATCATGAACAAAAAGCAGATTAAATCAAACTTCACTAAGCTTCTTTGGTTAGCCTCTCGCAAGATGTTTCTCGCAGCTTTCTTTCCAGTTGTTCGTGCTTATTGCAAAGTGGAAGCAAACTCTTTGCTATCCGTGTCGACGCTTTGTTCTTATTATCCTTTGTTTTTGCCTTTCTATATACCTTCTTTGAATCGCTCTTCTTTTCGAAGATCCTTTGGCCCCTACCAAGAAGACATGGTCTTTCTTGGTTGGAAAGTGACTCTCATCATTTTTCAACATGTTAAGCAAATCAACGAAGGCGATATCTAGCTTGTTTATATGCAAAATTCACAACAATTGTGAAAGGAGTCCGGAGTGAGTGCAAGATCAAATCTCGCTCAACTCTCCATCCATGACAAAACCAAATTGTCCTAATTGATCAATCAAATTGATTATGTTAAGAATTTTTTGTCTTCGCATTTATAGTGCCATCGGCCATTCTAGATCGGAAGAGCTCCTTAAATATCTAATATATATCAGCCCTATTTTCCTCACCATCAACTACTTGATGTGCAGGAATATAGTAGGAGCATCCATAGTTTCATGTCGACGCCAAGCTCATTACTCATGGATGCGAGCATGATGCATCGAGCCAATCAGGCATCATCTTGCCACTTTCTAAAAGTAGCAATCTCTTCCTTAGAGGCATTATTCGCAACCATTGCAGGATAAAGTATTAAGGACATAAGATAACTTTTCAAATATGAGAACTATTCTCAAATTCCTTAACCACTCCGCTTAATTCTTGGCCCTAAGCAATTTAACATCTAATATGCTTCGCAAATGATAGTAATTTTAGACATTGTAAAATTCTCAGAAATGAATTTGTAATTAACAACATTTTAACATACATTCTTTTATTAATTACCAAAATAAATTAGGTCTTGTTTTAAATTGGTATCTCCCACTATTTTCTTCAAACTATATTACCCTCACTTATATAGTTCGGCAAAATCTAATTAAAGATTTGCTAGTGAGAATAAGGATCCCATTTCAAATGTATATAGCCTTGTGGTGACACAACAAACTATATATATAAATAAATAGGTAGACAACTTTTGTCAATTACATTAACTATGCAACTCCTTTTCTTTTTTCTTAGATTATTTTGATCAAGTGGTGGCACATCCGAATCAAAATTATCCAAGTTAAGTCCCACCTAGCACTCCATATATTCAAAAAGAAAAATATCATCCTTGTGGTGACACAACAAAACAATATTGTTCAATTTTCTTTATAAGCATCAAATGTGATAAATTAACATCTTAAATACTTAATACTTGCCTTGTGGTGACACAACAAACTCATATTAAATATTTAATACTCTATTAATTTTATCATGCTAGAAGGCGACGCTCGATATTCCAAATATCTTCAACGCTTAGGACTTAATATAAAAATCGAGGGTTTTTGTTATTAATTTGTCTCATCTTGTTTAAGCTGCATTTACATATATATATATAAAATACGCGTTATATTAATGAACATGCGAAGCATGTTTGCATAATATATAATATATATAGTATAAGCATGCACATATAGAATACTATATTCTACTCTGATTGATTATGGACTTTTATTCTAGTTTGGTTCACTAGAGCCACCAAGTGAACCAAAAGGTCAAACCCTAGGGTGCAAGAAATAATATTTAAATATAACTATTACATTTAAACCCTGCTCCATTACAAACCAAGTCTTCAAGCGCTCCTTGCTCCTTGATCTCTAATTTTTCAAAATTAATTCTAACTATTCCTATTACAAAACTATTTAAAATAAATAGAAACCTCGATCGCTAGCCAAGGGAAGTACATAGGAGGAGATAGAATTTACATTAAGAAAATTAGAGAAGACGAGGTACGCAGAATTCCATTTAATAAAACTCATACATTCATGCATCCAACTAAAATAAAATCCAATCACATCGGTCAATAGTCCATAATCAATCCCATTTATTATCATACACATCATCATATGCATCAATAAATAACATTCATCTTATGAATAATAAACATTTAATATATATATTGATATCATTTAATGGGCAAATTTAGTTAGTATAAAATCTATTTTTGAATCAAAATAAACTCCTTTATTTTAATCCAAATTTAAATCAAAATAAAACTATTTTATTTTAATTTATCCTATTTTGAATAAAATAAACTATTTTATTTTAATCAAAATCTTTAATCAAAATAAACTCCTTTATTTTAATTAATTATGGAATCCAATTCCATATATAAAAAAAATTAATTAAAGGAAACACTGATTTTCTTTTCCTATTCACAAATAAACTCCTTTATTTTGAATAATATGAAATCTTATTTCATATCTAAATAAACTCCTTTATTTAAGGAAATTATGATTCTCTTTCCTATTCACAAAATAAACCTTTTATTTTGAATAATATGAAAACTAATTTTATATCAAAATAAACTCCTTTATTTAAGGAAAAATAGAATCCAATTTCAACTCCAATTAGTTATCATGGAATCCAATTCCAACTCTAATTAGTTAGATGAAATTTAATTTTAAGATTAAAATAAACTCTTTTATTTTAATATTAAAATAAATCTTTATTTTAAAATTAAAATAAACTTTTATTTTAATTATAAAATAAATGAAAATATATATATAATAATAATAATAACTAATATTATAATATATATATATATATCCTAATATTATATATATATATATATAAAAAAGATACCAAAACCGTTATTATCACATATATATATATATATATATATATATATATATATATATATATATATATACTCCATGTTTTAATCTAACAAGAACCATGCAAAATGATTTCGTGATATTTATATATATATATATATATATATATATATTATATTAATACATCACGCGAATCAAGGAAGGCATGAATATAATATCTTGGCCTAATTGCCTGAAGCATGCAATCTATAAAAAAATAAAAATAAAACAGTAACACGTTTTTTTTTTTAATTAAAGGAATCAAACAAAGAATTATATAAGAATAAGCAAAAAATCAAAAAATCCGACCCTCCTTTTTTTTTTTTTTTTTTGAATTTTATACAATAAAATTATGCCCAATTAAATTGTTCTAAACACATATCAATATACATATCAAATTAAAATAATTAATAATTCGCATAAAGGTTTGGCTCGATGCCATCATTAGTTTTGTAATATTCATGAACGCAATCAAATTGCATAAAAATGCTAAACGTGTAAAATCGAGTTTAAAAATTTTACAAACCATAAACCCGGATCACCCTTTATACACAATTATTAATTAAACGAAAATATGAAGGACAAGAATCATACTTTGAAGATCCGAAGCTTCCTCGTGTACAAGTTCACCTCCAATCCTTTTCGCTCAACTTGAATCCACCGGGTTTGGTTCCTTCCTTTGATCAACGTTAGCCACCCAAGCGCTTTGGCCTCTGAGAGTGATCCACCAAGGAAAAATAAAGAATTCAAGAAGATGGTGTATTTGGCTCAAACCCTAGTTTTTCATCTCTATAGAAAAGGGTACTCTCCAACAAATTGGAATTATGTCAGAAAAGTCAACAACCCCACCACCCATAATAAGACTCTCTTATTTATAGATGTGGGCAACCCATCTTAACAATTAAGGAATTGAGTTTTATTTAATTAATTAAATTCTTTTAATTAATTAAGCTCCCTAATCTTATTAGGGATAATTAATTAAACTCATTTAACTAATTTTTCTTCCTAATCCAATTAGGAATAAATGAGAGTACTTATATTAAATTAATTCCTAAACTCTTTTAGAAATTAAAATAATAATAATTGTAATAATATTAATAAGACTCCTCTTATTAATTTATATTTAATATTTCTAAAATATTAAATAATAAATATTAAGCTATTTAATTTATTCTATCACCATAGATTAAATTAAATATACATAACATATTATTATTGATTATGCCATTAACTTCTTAAATAATTATTCTTCCTTTTATGGTGTGACCCTTTAGGTTCTCCATATTAAACCTATGTGAATAAATCAATTAGAACATTCTAATCTTATTTAAATAAATAAATTAAATAATTAATTTATTTAAATAAATAATATTTATTCTACAATAGGGATAAGCCTCCTAGCGATCAACGACTTTCCGATAATATAGATTTCAACATTAATCATAAAAGAACCTTTGAGTAAATAGTTACCGTGACAATTCAATCCTTCCACCATACAATGTCCCAATTAAATATAAGACATGGAATTATCATCCAGTCTTATTTTATTTAATTATATGTATTTCGACTCTTAAATGCACAACTCCAAATAATGCAAATTAGAAACTCCTTTCTAATTTCATTCGCTTATGCCAAGGACTCACTTTGGGTTGTCATTTATCGAATCACATAGACATTTCTTTTTTATGTAAGTGGTAGATTCTTTATCGATCATACATTATCTCCATGTACAACTTATTATACCCAATCATACCCTTTGATATACCCTAAGGGTCTTAAGAAATAAGTCAAAGTATAACTCATCATACACAAGATACTATGATGATCTCAAGTCCAAGGATTACTTGTACTACTATCACTACAAGAATTCCTATCGACAGCAAATAAAACTCCATTAGGTATTCCTTAGCGAGCCAATGCTCAAAGGAACTTATTCTCTAATAAGCACCTACATACTTGCTTTAGTGTCTCCACACAAATGATCATGAGATCAATCATCCTCATCCAATGAAAGCAAGCAACGTATGTACCAATCTATCCTGGATTCACTAATCCCCAATTTAGTAATCCAACGATTGGGAACTATTTTAGTTTTAAGCTTTCAAAGAATTTAGATCTCATTAGAATGATCATCATCATTATTCTAAAAGCATTGCTTAAAACTATGAGTTTATCACATATTATAAAACAGCATCATGTAGATAATTAAAAGCCTTTAATAAATTAATACTTTTTATTAATAAATGAATAAGATTGTTACAAAGTATATGCTTTATCATCAAACATGATTGGCTTGTGTGCATACTACTTTCAATATGCACATATTGTAATAAGATATTTAATATATGTAGTACAAAAACATTTTTCATTTAAGACATATATTAAAATGCAAATAATATGTCCTACAGCCTTTAAATGAAAAATCAATTATTGTGCAATTGATCTTACATTTTGTTTTTCCTAGTAAAGAAAAATTCTTCACTCCAACAAATGTTCCTTTTCATCATATACCTGAAATGCCATAAAATACTTTAGCACACTAATAACTCATCATCAAAACTAAATGATAAGATATGACTAGGTCAACATTCTCCCCCTTTTTGATGATGACAACCAAAAATCTTTTGATCCCCATTAACTCCCCCTATGTTCATGCATATATAATTAGCTCCCCCTAAACATATGCATTATATCATTTCAGGAATCTCATAACAACTAACTGAAATTTAAATTTGATTTCAGTAAACTGAAATTTTAAACTTGGCATGTACCTGCAATCATGTTAGTTCAACATATCAAAATATATCAAACTACTAACATATCAATTAAAATTTTAAACTAAAAATTTTAAACAATAGTCTGGGTGAATCACAAATTAAAAATTCAGTCTTAAAACCCCAATAAAACCCCAATAATCCCCAATAATCTCCAAAATTCTCCCCCTTTGTCATCAACCAAAAAGGAGAGCTATTCATTCTTCGAGATCAACTACAGCTGCACGCTGAGCAGCCCTCTTTGTGAAATAGGGTTTGTGATTGGCACGATGAACCTTTTCAGCAATGCTAAGGTCAGTAGTAAATTGAGGAGGCCTGGGAATGATAGTTGCAGGTGGTAGAGGAACATCGAGAAATTTTCCTTGATACTCGGCCAACCAATTACAATGTACCCATTCCGGAACCGTTGAATGCTTACGCTGCATGTGAAGTTTAGAACCAACATCATTGAACCTCAGAGCCATAAATTCAGCTAACTCCCCAACCTGATTACTAACAAACTTAATTTCCTGACTCAATTGACAAGAATTTCTATTGAGTCGACGTTGCATCAACTCAGCCAAAGCAATGGTTTGCACCTCAAAACCAGCTTGCAAATCGATAAACTCATCTTCAATGTTATGATAGAGTTTATTGATTTCAGGTGCACCCAAAGGCAACTTACCGTTTTCCAACAAAGACATACGATTATGAAGGGCAGACATTTCAACTTTCATTTGCTCTTGATTAGTCAGAATAACTTGTAACAGATTTACAATTTCAGGAGAAGATTGAGTTGGGGGCTGAATAGGAGATGAGGGAAAGGAAATTGGTGGAGCAGGATTTTCAGATAAGACACGAACAAACATACCATCTAGAAGACTGATATGAGACATTTTCAAAGACCCAACACTTATGGTATCAGTAACAGAAACAGAATTTTCATTTTCCAAAGGAATTTTAAAATGTTTAAACAAAGTGAGTAGCACTATAAGGTAAACAAGTCTTGATTTTTCTTAAACAAGTGGTCATGTGATGAAGCATAATTTGAGACAAGTTAAAAGAAACACCTCGTAAAATCAGATCAACAACTATCAAATCTTGATAGGTAAAATCTGCTCCTCCACCTAACCGAGGCAACAGATTGTATCTAACAAGTTGATGTAGGACACAAGAAATAGGAGAGACATCTACTGTTTTAGGAGTAAAAACATCATTCAATAAATTATTATTCATCACAATTTGTAACTGTTCAAGAGGAGTGAAGGGAAAATGAACAGCTCCTTTCTTTGTAAAAGGACACACACCCGAAGATGGGATATTTAAAATACTGCCAAAATCGACAACAGTAAAATATAAGGACTTCCCTTGGACAAAAGATGTATAAAAATCCCCACGACTCTCTAGATTAGTATAAAATTGTTGGACAAGTCTAGGATATGCCACAGACGGAGGAAAAAGCATGGATGAAAAACCACAAGACTCAAATAGTGGTCTCAAAGGAGATTGTTGAAAACAGATCTGATCAACCGACTTTTCATACACAAATTATTTGGGAAAAATTACTATTTTAAAACGTACCTCATACGCATTACTTCGAAAGAAGTTGTCTGGAAGATCAGATGAGAGATTAGGGTTTACCAAAATCGGAGGAGGGGTAACCTCTGGCTTAAAAGATGGAGTCGATGTCTGATGTCACCGAGAGGGTCCAGTAGATTTCGGCAGAGAGGGACTGAAGGTGGACTCGTCAGAAGACGAAGAGTCCACGTACTCTGTTTCTGACACCATAACTTTCTTCAGTTTTCTTTGCTTGCGCGATGGTCCGGCAGTCGATTGGGGAGGAACTGCCGTCTTTTCGTCGTCGGAATCCATCATCGAGCGTTTATGTGTACGAGTTCTCATGATGATTTGTGAAGGTAAGGTGAGAATAAAGAATAATATAAGAGAAGAAAGAGAAACTGAAAGACAGAACCAGAGTTAGAAAGAGATTGAGGAGGATGAAAATAGATTTAGATAGAAATTTATACACCTCCTGTATACTTACATCTCCCAAGACTCTCAGCCGTCTAAATGTTTCAATTTTCAAAAACAAAGATGAGGGACTCCTAAAATCTCGCGTTCATGATTTTAAATTAAACAACCAATGCATGTATCTCTACGTCTCTCAAGAGGCTATACGTCTCCCAATAAACCCATCAGCCGTCCGGTCTTTTCGGTTGTCAAAACTAATTATGACGTCTTGATGCTAGCGACCATTAATTAAGTAACCAGCCGAAAATATAATTATCCTAATAAATATCAGTTAATACGATATACATGCAATTCTAGGATAACAAAAGAAATCATGCAGTACACATCCCAAGTTCTCTACGTAACATGCAAAATCTATCTTCACTCAATGGTTTAGTAAAAATATCTGCAATTTGATTTTCAGTAGGAATAAAGATTAATTTTATAAAACCTTTTGACACATTATCACATAAAAAATGATGTCTCACTTCAATGTGTTTTGTACATGAATGTAACACAGGATTTTTAGATATATCTATAGCACTTGAATTATCACAATAAATAGGCACACAATCACATAATATATCAAAATCACATAGAGTTTGACGCATCCATAATATCTGAGAGCAGCAACTTCCTGTAGCTAGGTATTCTCCCTCAGTAGTTGAAAGAGCCACTGAGGTTTGCTTCTTACTATGCCATGACACGAGACTTTGTCCCAAGAAAGTATAAGCACCACTCGTACTTTTTCTATCAATTTGACATCCTGCATAGTCAGCATCTGAATAGCCAATTAGTTTAAAATGATTGAAAATTGGATAAAACAACCCTAAATTTATTGTACCACTTAAATATTTCAAAATCCTTTTAACAGCATTTAAGTGAGATTCTTTTGGATTAGCTTGAAACCTTGCACATAGACAAACACTATATATTATATCGGGTCTAGAAGCAGTTAAATATAGTAAACATCTAATCATACCTCGATATTTTGTTATATCTACATCAATACCTTTCTCATCAGTGGTGAGTTTTATTGATGTGCTCATTGGTGTACCTTTCGAGTTTGATCCTTCAAAACTAAATCTTTTGAGTAATTCTTTTGTGTATTTGGTTTGTTGGATATAAATTCCGTCCTTTGTTTGCTTGATTTGTAGTCCCAAGAAGTAATTAAGCTCTCCCATTAAGCTCATGTCAAATTCTTTGTGCATGCACTTGGAAAACCACTCATAAAGGAAATCATTAGTAGCACCAAATATTATATCATCTACATATATTTGAACAATAATAATATCGACATTTTTATGCTTAATAAATAATGTAGAATCCATCTTACCTCTAACAAACCCATTTGATAAGAGATACTTACTCAATCTTTCGTACCAAGCTCTTGGAGCTTGTTTCAAGCCATAAAGAGCTTTCTTTAGCTTGTACACATGATTAGGATACTTTTCGAGTTCGAATCCAGGAGGTTGCTTTACATATACCTCTTCATTAATGTATCCATTGAGGAAGGCACTCTTTACGTCCATTTGATGAAGCTTAAACTTTTTGTAGCAAGCAAAAGCTAACAGAATTCTAATTGATTCTAGCCTTACTACTGGTGCATAAGTTTCTTCATAGTCGATCCCCTCCTGTTGATTGTATCTTTGAGCTACCAATCTAGCTTTGTTACTGAAAGTAGTATGCACACAAGCCAATCATGTTTGATGATAAAGCATATACTTTGTAACAATCTTATTCATTTATTAATAAAAAGTATTAATTTATTAAAGGCTTTTAATTATCTACATGATGCTGTTTTATAATATGTGATAAACCCATAGTTTTAAGCAATGCTTTTAGAATAATGATGATGATCATTTTAATGAGATCTAAATTCTTTAAAAGCTTAAAACTAAAATAGTTCCCAATCGTTGGATTACTAAATTGGGGATTAGTGAATCCTGATAGATTGGTACATACGTTAACTTGCTTTCATTGGATGAGGATGATTGATCTCACGATCATTTGTGTGGAGACACTAAAGCAAGTATGTAGGTGCTTATTAGAGAATAAGTTCACCGAACGCGGGCTCGCTAAGGAATACCTAATGGAGTTTTATTTGCTGTCAATAGGAATTCTCAGTAGTGATAGTAAGTCTGAGTAATCCTTGGACTTGAGATCATCATAGTATCTTGTGTATGATGAGTTATACTTTGACTTATTCCTTAAGACCCTTAGGGTATATCAAAGGGTATGCTTGGGTATAATAAGTTGTATATGGAGATAATGTATGATCAATAAAGAATCTACCACTTCTAATAAAAGAAGAGAAATGTCCTATGTGATTCGATAAATGACAACCCAAAGTAGTCTCGGCCAAGCGTAAATGAAATTAGAAAGGAGTTTCTAATTTGCATTATTTGAGTTGTGCATTTAAGATTCAAAATACATATAATTAAATAAAATAAGACTTGACAAGAATTCCATGCCTTATATTTAATTGGGACATCAGTATGGTGGAAGGATTGAATTATTTCAGAACTATTTACTCAAAAGTTCTTTTATGATTAATGTTGAAATCTATATTATCCGGAAAGTCGCCGATCGCTAGGGAGGCTTATCCTTATCAGAGAATAAATATTATTTATTTAAATAAATTAATTATTTAATTTATTTATTTAAATAAGATTAAATTGTTCTAATTGATTTATTCACAACCTAGGTTAATATGGAGAACCTAAAGGGTCACACCATAAAAGGAAGAATAATTATTTAAGAAGTTAATGGCATAATCGTAATAATATATGTTATGTATATTTAATTTAATCTATGGTGATAGAATAAATTAAATAGCTTAATATTTATTATTTAATATTTTAGAAATATTAAATATAAATTAATAAGAGAGAGTCTTATTAATATTATTACAATTATTATTATTTTAATTTCTAAAGAGTTTAGGAATTAATTTAATATAAATCTACTCTCATTTATTCCTAATAAGATTAGGAGGTTAAATTAATTAAAAGAGTTTAATTAATTATCCCTAATAAGATTAGGGAGTTTAATTAATTAAAAGAATTTAATTAATTAAATAAAACTCAATTCCTTAATTGTTAAGGTGGGTTGCCCACATCTATTAATAAGAGGAGTCTTATTATGGGTGGGGGGGGGTTGTTGACTTTTTCAACATACTGCATAATTCCAATTGTTGGGAGAATACACCTTTTCTATAGAGATAGAAAAACTAGGGTTTAATAACCACCCATCTTCTTGAATTCTTATTTTCCTCATGGTGGACCTCTGAGGCCAAACATTCGGGTGGCTAACGTTGATCAAAGGAAGGAACAAAACCGGTGGATTCAAGTTGAACGCGAAAAGATTTGGAGGTGAACTTGTACACGAGGAAGCTCGATCTTCAAGGGTATGATTTTATTCTTTATCTTTTCATTTAATTAATAATTGTGCATAAAGGGTGATCCGGGTATGGTTTGTTAAATTTTTAAACTCGATTTTATCTCGCTCCGCTTAATTTATGCAATTTGATTTGATTGCATAAATATTACAAACCTAATAAAGGGTATCGAGAGCTTTGTCAGAAAAATATATATAGATATCATTTAATGGGCAAATTTAGTTAGTATAAAATCTATTTTTGAATCAAAATAAACTCCTTTATTTTAATCCAAATTTAAATCAAAATAAAACTATTTTATTTTAATTTATCAAATTTTGAATAAAATAAACTATTTTATTTTAATCAAAAATTTTAATCAAAATAAACTCCTTTATTTTAATTAATTATGGAATCCAATTCCATATATAAAAATCTTTAATTAAAATAAACTCTTTTTATTTTAATTAATTATGAAATCCAATTCCATGTAAAAAAAATTTTATTAAAGGAAACACTATATTCTTCTTTCCTATTCACAAATAAACTCTTTTATTTTGAATAATATGAAATCTTATTTCATATTTAAATAAACTCCTTTATTTAAGAAAAGATGGATTTACTTCCCTATTCACAAATAAACTCCTTTATTTTAGAAAAATAAAATCCAATTTCAACTCCAATTAGTTATTATGGAATCCAATTCCAACTTTAATTAGTTAAGCATGAAATCTAATTTTAAAATTAAAATAAACTCTTTTATTTTAATATTAAAATAAATCTTTTATTTTAAAATTAAAATAAACTTTTTATTTTAATTATAAAATAAATGAAAATATATATATAATAATAATAATAACTAATATTATAATATATATATATATATATCCGCATGGTTAAAAAAATAAAAAATAAAATAATAATAACCATTTTATATATTCACCTTTATATAGTCCAATTATTTGATCTAATCATTATGAAATCTGAGTTTATTATCACGCGACATTCACGTGACTCCTTTTTTCAAAATGACGCATGTATCCTTTTTTTTTTTTAAAAACGCATGCTAGCCCGTGAAGCTTTGTGTTTTTAAAAAAAAAAAAGGATACATGCGTCATTTTTGAAAAAGGAGTCACGTGAATGTCGCACAATAAACTAGATTTCATAATGAATAGATCAAATAATTGGACTATATAAGGTGAATATATAAAATGGTTATTACGTTTTTTTTTTTTAACCATGCGATATATATATATATATATATATATATATATATAATATTCGCTATTATTATTATTATATATATATATTTTCATTTATTTTAGTCAAGGGAAGTACATAGGAGGGAGTTAGAATTAATTTCAAAAAATTGGAGATCAAGGAGCAAGGAGCGCGCTTGAGACCCTTAGTTTGTAATGGAGCCCCAGTTTAAATGTAATAGTTATATTTAAATATTAATTCTTGCACCCTAGAGGTTTGACCTTTTGGTTCACTTGGTGGCTCTAGTGAACCAAACTAGAATAAAAAGTCCATAATCAATTCGGGTAGAATATAGTATTCTATATGTGCATGCTTATACTTTATATATATTATATATTATGCAAACATGCTTCGCATGTTCATTAATATGATGCGTATTTTATATATATATGTAAATGCCGCTTAAACAAGATGAGACAAATTAATAACAAACCCCTCAATTTTTTTATATTAAGTCCTAAGTTCAAAGATATTTGGAATATCGAACGTCGCTTTCTAGCATGATAAAATTAATAGAGTATTAAATATTTAATATGAGTTTGTTGTGTCACCACAAGGCAAGTATTAAGTATTTAAGATGTTAATTTATCACATTTGATGCTTATAAAGAAAATTGAACAATATTATTTTGTTGTGTCACCACAAGGATGATATTTTTCTTTTTGAATATATGGATCGCTAGGTTTGACTTAACTTGGATAATTTTGATTCGGATGTGCCACCACTTGATCAAAATAATCTAAGAGGCAAAAGAAAAGAGTTGATAGTTGATGTAATTGACAAAAGTTGTCTACCTATTTATTTATATATAGTTTGTTGTGTCACCACAAGGCTATATACATTTGAAATGGGATCCTTATTCTCACTAGCAAATCTTTAATTAGATTTTGCCGAACTATATAAGTGAGGGTAATATAGTTTGAAGAAAATAGTGGGAGATACCAATTTAAAACAAGACCTAATTTATTTTGGTAATTAATAAAAGAATGTATGTTAAAATGTTGTTAATTACAAATTCATTTACGTAATTTTACAATGTCTAAAATTACTATCACTAGTCATGAGCATATTAGATGCTAAATTAACCGCATCAATTAAACGGATTGGTTAAGGAATTTGAGAATAGTTCTCATAGTCGAAAAGCTATCTTATGTCCTTAATACGCCTATCCTCGCAATGGTTGCGCATAATGCCTCGAGGAAGAGATTGCTACTTTTAGAAAGTGGCAAGATGATGCACATTGGCTCATCGCATCATGCTCGCATCCATGAAGTAACGAGCTTCAAACGACAAGATGAAACTATGGATGCTCCTACTATATTCTTGCACATTAAGTAGTTGATGGTGAGGAAAGTAGGACTGATAGATATCAGATATCTAAGGAGCTCTTCCGATCTAGAATGGCTAATGGCACTATTGTACAGACAAAAGATCTTAACATAATCAATTTGATTGATCAATTAGACAACTGGTTTTGTCATGGATGGAGAGTTGAGCCAAGATTTGATCTTACACTCACTCCGGACTCCTTTCACAATTGTTGTGAATTTTTCATATGAATAAGCTAGATATCGCCTTCATTGATTTGCTTAACATGTTGAAAAATGTTGAGAGTCACTTTCCAACCAAGAAAGATCAAGTCTTCCACCGGTAGGGCCAAAGGATCTTCCAAATAAAGAACGATTCAAAGAAGGTAAATAGAAAGGCATAAACAAAGGATAATAAGAACAAAATGACACGGATAGCAAAGGAGTTTCTTTCCACCGCAATAAGCCCGACACCTCGGAAAGGAAATCATGAGAAGCATCTTGCAGAGGCTAACCAAAGAAGCTTAGTGAAGTTTCGGTTACAAATACAAATATGTTCATGATTTAAATAAATTTTTCTTTAAGTCAAGGTTCTACTTGGGTATTGGATACCGACTTTGGTTATCATAAATATAGATTTATGAAGGGACCAAGCAGAAATAGAAAGTTAAACAAATATAAGTAATCCTATGTGTGGAAAATGAAGCAAAGGTTGCTGCATTAGCCATAGGAACTTATAGTTTAGCAATGCCTACGGGCAAGTCTATTAAGTCAATAAGTTGTTATTGTATTCCAGTTCTCGTTGGAAACATTATTTCCATTTTATTGTTGGACAATAAGATTTTTGGTATTATAATTAAGAACAATTGTTGTTCTATTTATAATAATAATGTTTTGTATAGAACTGGAATATTACTTAATAAATTTTGTATACTTGACTTACATGAAAATAATTTTGCATATTGAACAAATTAGTATAAGAAAAGGAGATGATCATTCAAAGAGTTGAATGTGTGTATTTGCTAAAATACAAGTGTGAATTATTTGAAAGGTTCAAAGAATTCAGAAGTGAAACAAATTGGCAATAAAGATTCTTTGATTAGATCAAGGAATAAATACTTGTGCAATAAGTTTCTAGATCATCTCAGATGGTTTTCTCATAATGGACGCCTCCTGATACGCAATAATTGATTGATGTATCTGAATGAAAAATCATACCTTGTTGGACATGGTGCGGTCCATAATGATTTTACCGACATTCCAGTATTCTTCTAGGATCATGTCCTAGAAATGGTTGCATATCTACGAAAAAGGTAACCTCAAAATCCAGCCCCAAGACTCTATAAAAGTTATAGACAGGGAGGATTCCTAATCTTAAGTATGTTAAGATAAAGGGGTTGTCCAACTTATGTGAAAAGGTTTCAAAAGATAAGCTTGGGACAAGATTTGACAAGTGTCGATTTGTGGGACATCCTAAAGTAAGTTTAGGGTAAATGTTCTATAATCCTACTTAGCAAAAGGTGTTTATTGCGACACGTTTCCTTCTAAGATAAAGGTGTTTATCATTGAAGGGGCTAGTGGGAGGATAATAGATCTTGAAGAGTTCAAGAACCACAAAACACTATAAGTCAAATAAGAGGAACCTGTAGATAGACCTATTGTACCACAAACCGAATCGTAAATCGAATAGTACCAAGATACCCGAAGGTATGGATTCATCATGGATGATGATGATGAGGTACGCATCATGAAGATGATGATCCAGTTACATACATACGATGAGGTAAGAGTTCTAGTGTGTACAAAAGGGTCAAGGTGAGCGCGTCTTGAAATTTCTAGTATTATATGTTGATATACTACTTGATAAGGAATGACATACCAATGCTACAATCAAGAAAGATAAAGTTGTTCAAACATTCCTCCATGAATGATTTGGAAGAGTATCTTAATTGGGGATATAAATCTATATAGATAGATTTAAGAGGATGCTCGACTTAACCCAAGGAACGATATTCATTTGATGCTAAAGTCGTTTAGCATGGCAAACTCCAAGAGATGTCTCATGTCGATGAGCTATGGAGTGTATCTCTTTAATAGTCCCCACGCACTCCTAAAAAGAGAGGTCGCATGAGTGACAATCATGTATGCAATGAAATATACGAGACCTCGATGTCGATCACCATATTATGGAAAAGTTCACTATGAGTCGCTGAAAACATCTTAAAGTGCTTAACCGACACTAAGGATGTGATCATATTCATGGTGGGTCTAAATTAAAACTAGAGGGCTTAATGCACTCAAGTTTTTCGCATGCACTCAAGACGAAAAAAAAATCCACTTTAAGGTAAAGGGCTACCTTGAACAGTGGTGCAGTGAATTGGAAAGGTTCCAAACAGCAAAGAGTTACTGGTTTAGTGATAAAGACAAAGTACATAGCTATAAATGAAGCTGCAAGTTTATTGTTTAGATAAAAGTTCATTACAGAACTAGGAATAGTTCCTAAATCTCATCTTGGATCTAAACATGTGTTATGGCACTTTCATTTGATTATTAGAATCATTGAAAGATGGGAAATCACTATAGAGATAGTGGACTCTCATGAACAACATTACATATCCATTAACTAAAGCTTATCCAACAAAGGATAATCGCCACTTAGAGAAGAAGAGTATAAGATACCATGACGATTGGCTTTAGTGCAAGTGGGAGATTGAAAGTAGTATGCACACAAGCCAATCATGTTTGATGATAAAGCATATACTTTGTAAATAATCTTATTCATTTATTAATAAAAAGTATTAATTTATTAAAGGCTTTTAATTATCTACATGATGTCGCTTTTATAATATGTGATAAACCCATAGTTTTAAGCAATGCTTTTAGAATAATGATGATGATCATTTTAATGAGATCTAAATTTTTGAAAGCTTAAAACTAAAATAGTTCCCAATCGTTGGATTACTAAATTGGGGATTAGTGAATCCTGATAGATTGGGTACATACGCTCTTTTGCTTCATCGATGAGGATGATTGATCTCACGATCATTTGTGTGGAGACACTAAAGCAAGTATGTAGGTGCTTATTAGAGAATAAGTTCACCGAACGTGTCTCGCTAATGAATACCTAATGGAATTTTATTTGCTGTCAATAGAATTCCTCAGTAGTGATAGTAAGACAAGTAATCCTTGACTCGAGATCATCATAAGATTCTTGTGTATGATGAGTTATACTTTGACTTATTCCTTAAGACCCTTAGGTATATCAAAGGGTATGCTTGGGTATAATAAGTTGTACATGGAGATAATGTACGATCAATAAAGAATCTACCACTTCAATAAAAGAAGAGAAATGTCCTATGTGATTCGATAAATGACAACCCAAAGAGTCCTCGGGTTAAGGCGTAATGAAATTAGAAAGGAGTTTCTAATTTGCATTATTTGAGTCAGGCATTTAAGATTCAAATACATATAATTAAATAAAATAAGACTTGACAAAGAATTTCATGCCTTATATTTAATCGGGACATCAGATGGTGGAAGGATCAATTAGATTTGCAAGAACTATTTACTCAAAAGTTCTTTTATGATTAATGTTGAAATCTATATTATCCGGAAAGTCGCTTGATCGCTAGTGGAGGCTTATCCTATTGTAGAATAAATATTATTTATTTAAATAAATTAATTATTTAATTTATTTATTTAAATAAGATTAAATTGTTCTAATTGATTTATTCACAACCTGCTTAATATGGAGAACCTATAGGGTCACACCATAAAAGGAAGAATAATTATTTAAGAAGTTAATGGCATAATCGTAATAATATAAATATGTATATTTAATTTAATCTATGGTGATAGAATAAATTAAATAGCTTAATATTTATTATTTAATATTTTAGAAATATTAAATATAAATTAATAAGAGAGTCTTATTAATATTATTACAATTATTATTATTTTAATTTCTAAAAGAGTTTAGGAATTAATTTAATATAAGTATTTCATTTATTCCTAATAAGATTAGAGGTTAAATTAATTAAAAGAGTTTAATTAATTATCCCTAATAAGATTAGGGGAGTTTAATTAATTAAAAGAATTTAATTAATTAAATAAAACTCAATTCCTTAATTGTTATGCTGGTGGCTTGCACATCTATTAATAAGAGGAGTCTTATTATGGGTGGGGGGGGTTGTTGACTTTTTCAACATACTGACATAATTCCAATTGTTGGGAGAGTACACCTTTTCTATGTAGAGATAGAAAAACTAGGGTTTAATGACCACCCATCTTCTTGAATTTTTATTTTTCCTCGTGGATCACCTCTAGAGGCCAAACATTTGGGTGGCTAACGCTGATCAAAGGAAGGAACAAAACCCCATGGATTCAAGTTGAACGCGAAAAAGATTTGGAGGTGAACTTGCACTTCTATGAGCTCGATCTTCAAGGTATGATTTTATTCTTTATCTTTTCATTTAATTAATAATTGTGCATAAAGGGTGATCCTAGTATATGGTTTGTTAAATTTTTAAACTCGATTTTATCTCGCTTGCGCTTAATTTGTGCAATTTGATTACAAGATACATGAATATTACAAACCTAATAAAGGTATCGTAGCTTTAGCAGAAATATATATATAGATATCATTTAATGGGCAAATTTAGTTAGTATAAAATCTATTTTTGAATCAAAATAAACTTCTTTATTTTAATCCAAATTTAAATCAAAATAAAACTATTTTATTTTAATTTATCAAATTTTGAATAAAATAAACTATTTTATTTTAATCAAAAATTTTAATCAAAATAAACTCCTTTATTTTAATTAATTATGGAATCCAATTCCATATATAAAAAATCTTTAATTAAAATAAACTCTTTTATTTTAATTAATTATGGAATCCAATTCCATGTAAAAAAATTTTTATTAAAGGAAACACTTGATATTCTTTCCTATTCACAAATAAACTCTTTTATTTTGAATAATATGAAATCTTATTTCATATTTAAATAAACTCCTTTATTTAAGAAAAGATGGATTTACTTCCTATTCACAAATAAACTCCTTTATTTTAGAAAATAAAATCCAATTTCAACTCCAATTAGTTATTATGGAATCCAATTCCAACTTTAATTAGTTAAGCATGAAATCTAATTTTAAAATTAAAATAAACTCTTTTATTTTAATATTAAAATAAATCTTTTATTTTAAAATTAAAATAAACTTTTATTTTAATTATAAAATAAATGAATATATATATATATAATAATAATAATAGCCTAATATTATAATATATATATATATATATATATATATATATATTAAAAAATAAAAAAATAAAAAAATAAATAACCATAACGTAATAACCATTTTATTTCATGTTCTTATTATGAGTCTTACTTATTACATTCACGTGACTTTTTTCAAAATGACGATGTATCCTTTTTTTTTTAAAATGCACGCTAGCCCGCCAAGCTTTGTTTTTTTAAAAAAAAAGGATACATGCGCTATTTTTTTTTAAAAAGGAGTCACGTGAATGTCATGACAATAAACTAGGATTTCATAATGATTAGATCAAAAAATGACTATATAAGGTGAAATATAAAAATGGTTATTACGTTTTTTTTTTTTAACCACGCTATATATATATATATATATATATATATATATATAATAATATTCATTATTATTATTATTATATATATATATTTTCATTTATTTTAGTCAAGGGGAAGTACATAGGAGGGAGTTAGAATTAATTTCAAAAAAATTGGAGATCAAGGAGCAAGGAGCGCTTGAAGACCCGTTTGTAATGGAGCCCTAAGTTTAAATGTAATAGTTATATTTAAATATTAATTTCGCACCCCTGGGGTTTGACCTTTTTGGTTCACTTGGTGGCTCTAGTGAACCAAACTAGAATAAAAGTCCATAATCAATTCTAGTAGAATATAGTATTCTATATGTGCATGCTTATACTTTATATATATTATATATTATGCAAACATGCTTCATGTTCATTAATATGACGCGTATTTTATATATATATGTGCATGCCGCCGCTAAACAAGATGAGACAAATTAATAACAAACCCTCAATTTTTTATATATTAAGTCCTAAGCGCTCAAAGATATTTGGAATATCGAACGTCAACTTTCTAGCATGATAAAATTAATAGAGTATTAAATATTTAATATGAGTTTGTTGTGTCACCACAAGGCAAGTATTAAGTATTTAAGATGTTAATTTATCACATTTGATGCTTATAAAGAAAATTGAACAATATTGTTTTGTTGTGTCACCACAAGGATGATATTTTCTTTTTGAATATATGGAGTGCTAGGTCTGACTTAACTTGGATAATTTTGATTCTGGATGTGCCACCACTGATCAAAATAATCTAAGAGGCAAAAGAAAAGGAGTTGATAATTGATGTAATTGACAAAAGTTGTCTACCTATTTATTTATATATAGTTTGTTGTGTCACCACAAGGCTATATACATTTGAAATGGGATCCTTATTCTCACTAGCAAATCTTTAATTAGATTTTGCCGAACTATATAAGTGAGGTAATATAGTTTGAAGAAAATAGTGGGAGATACCAATTTAAAACAAGACTTAATTTATTTTGGTAATTAATAAAAGAATGTATGTTAAAATGTTGTTAATTACAAATTCATTTACGTAATTTTACAATGTCTAAAATTACTATCACTAGTCATGAAGCATATTAGATGCTAAATTAACCGCATCAATTAAACGGATTGGTTAAGGAATTTGAGAATAGTTCTCATAGTCAAAAAGCTATCTTATGTCCTTAATACGCCTATCCCCTCAAGCAATGGTTGCGCATAATGCCTCCGAGGAAGAGATTGCTACTTTTAGAAAGTGGCAAGATGATGCACAGATTGGCTCAATGCATCATGCTCAAGATCCACGAAAGTAACGAGCTTCAAACACAAGATGAAACTATGGATGCTCCTACTATATTCTTGCACATTAAGTAGTTGATGGTGAGGAAAGTAGGGATCGATAGATATCGAGATATCTAAGGAGCTCTTCCGATCTAGAATGGCTAATGGCACTATTAGATGCATAAAAGATCTTAACATAATCAATTTGATTGATCAATTAGGACAACCGGTTTTGTCATGGATGGAGAGTTGAGCCAAGATTTGATCTTACACTCACTCCCTACTCCTTTCACAATTGTTGTGAATTTTTCATATGAACAAGCTAGATATCGCCTTCACGATTTGCTTAACATGTTGAAAAATGTTGAGAGTCACTTTCCAACCAAGAAAGATCAAGTCTTACCGGGTAGGGGCCAAAGGATCTTCTCAAATAAAGAACGAAAAGAAGGTAAATAGAAAGGCATAAACAAAGGTAAATAGAACAAAACGATACTTGGATAGCAAAGGAGTTTGCTTCCACCGCAATAAGCCCGGACACCTTTGGAAGGAAACTACGAGAAGCATCTTGCGCAGAGGCTAACCAAAGAAGCTTAGTGAAGTTTCTACATTACAAATACAAATATGTTCATGATTTAAATAAATTTTTCTTTAAGTCAAGGTTCTACTTGGGTATTGGATACCGACTTTGGTTATCATAAATATAGATTTATGAAGGGACCAAGCAGAAATAGAAAGTTAAACAAATATAAGTAATCCTATGTGGAAAAATGAAGCAAAGGTCACTTGATTAGCCATAGGAACTTATAGTTTAGCAATGCCTACTGGCAAGTCTATTAAGTCAATAAGTTGTTATTGTATTCCAGTTCTCGTTGGAAACATTATTTCCATTTTATTGTTGGACAATAAGATTTTTGGTATTATAATTAAGAACAATTGTTGTTCTATTTATAATAATAATGTTTTGTATAGAATGGAATATTACTTAATAAATTTTGTATACTTGACTTACATGAAAATAATTTTGCATATTGAACAAATTAGTATAAGAAAAGGAGATGATCATTCAAAGAGTTGAATGTGTGTATTTGCTAAAATACAAGTGTGAATTATTTGAAAGGTTCAAAGAATTCAGAAGTGAAACAAATTGGCAATAAAGATTCTTTGATTAGATCAAGGAATAAATACTTGTGCAATAAGTTTCTAGATCATCTCGTATGGTTTTCTCATAATGGACGCCCTCGACACGCAATAATTGATTGATGTATCTGAATGAAAAATCATACCTTGTTGGACATGGTGCGGTCCATAATGATTTTACCGACATTCCAGTATTCTTCTAGGATCATGTCCTAGAAATGGTTGCATATCTACGAAAAAGGTAACCTCAAAATCCAAATTTCAAGACTCTATAAAAGTTATAGACAGGGAGGATTCCTAATCTTAAGTATGTTAAGATAAAGGGGTTGTCCAACTTATGTGAAAAGGTTTCAAAAGATAAGCTTGGGACAAGATTTGACAAGTGTCGATTTGTGGGACATCCTAAAGTAAGTTTAGGGTAAATGTTCTATAATCCTACTTAGCAAAAAAGGTGTTTATTATGACATCGCTTCCTTCTAAGATAAAGGTGTTTATCATTGAAGGGCTAGTGGGAGGATAATAGATCTTGAAGAGTTCAAGAACCACAAAACACTATAAGTCAAATAAGAGGAACTCAGAGATAGACCTATTGTACCACAAATCAATCGTAAAATGAATAATAATCATCAAGATACCGGAAGGTATGGATTCATCATGGATGATGATGATGAGGTACGATCATGTATAGAAGATGATGATCCGAGTTACATACGATGAGGTAAGAGTTCTAGTGTGTACAAAAGGGTCAATTAGGGAGCGTCTTGAAATTTCTAGTATTATATGTTGATATACTACTACGATAAGGAAATGACATACCAATGCTACAATTAGTAAAGATAAAGTTGTCTAAACATTCCTCCATGAATGATTTGGAAGAGTATCTTAATTGGGGATATAAATCTATATAGATAGATTTAAGAGGATGCTCGACTTAACCCAAGGAACGATATTCATTTGATGCTAAAGTCGTTTAGCATGGCAAACTCCAAGAGATGTTTCATGTCGATGAGCTATGGAGTGTATCTCTTTAATAGTCCCCACGACTCCTAAAAGAGAGGTCGCATGAGTGACAATCATGTATGCAATGAAATATACGAGACCTGATGTTGATCACTCATATTATGGAAAAGTTCACTATGAGTCAGTGAAAAACATCTTAAAGTGCTTAACCGACACTAAGGATGTGATCATATTCATGGTGGGTCTAAATTAAAACTAGAGGGCTTAACAGCACTCAAGTTTTTCGCATGCACCAAGACGAAAAAAAAAATCCACTTTAAGGTAAAGGGCTACCTTGAACGGTTAGGTGCAAAGAATTGGAAAGGTTCCAAACAAAGAAAGAGTTACCGTTTAGTGATAAAGACAAAGTACATAGCTATAAATGAAGTCGCAAGTTGATTGTTTAGATTAAAAGTTCATTACGTAACTAGAATAGTTCCTAAATCTCATCTTGATCTAAACATGTGTTGTGGCACTTTCATTTGATTATTAGAATCATTGAAAGATGGGAAATCACTATAGAGATAGTGGACTCTCATGAACAACATTACATATCCATTAACTAAAGCTTATCCAACAATGCAGGATAATCGCCACTTAGAGAAGAAGAGTATAAGATACCATGACGATTGGCTTTAGTGCAAGTGGGAGATTGAAAGTAGTATGCACACAAGCCAATCATGTTTGATGATAAAGCATATACTTTGTAATAATCTTATTCATTTATTAATAAAAAGTATTAATTTATTAAAGGCTTTTAATTATCTACATGATGTCGTTTTTATAATATGTGATAAACCCATAGTTTTAAGCAATGCTTTTAGAATAATGATGATGATCATTTTAATGAGATCTAAATTCTTTGAAAGCTTAAAACTAAAATAGTTCCCAATCGTTGGATTACTAAATTGGGGATTAGTGAATCCGGATAGATTGGTACATACGTTGTCTTGCTTTCATCGATGAGGATGATTGATCTCACGATCATTTGTGTGGAGACACTAAAGCAAGTATGTAGGTGCTTATTAGAGAATAAGTTCACCGAACGTGTCTCGCTAAGGAATACCTAATGGAATTTTATTTGCTGTCAATAGAATTCCAGAGTGATAAGTAGTACAAGTAATCCTTGGACTTGAGATCATCATAGTATCTTGTGTATGATGAGTTATACTTTGACTTATTCCTTAAGACCCTTAGGGTATATCAAAGGGTATGCTTGGGTATAATAAGTTGTACATGGAGATAATGTATGATCAATAAAGAATCTACCACTTCTAATAAAAGAAGAGAAATGTCCTATGTGATTCGATAAATGACAACCCAAAGAGTCCTCGGGTTATAAGCGTAATGAAATTAGAAAGGAGTTTCTAATTTGCATTATTTGAGTCAGGTGCATTTAAGAGTCGAAATACATATAATTAAATAAAATAAGACTTGACAAGAATTCCATGTCTTATATTTAATTGGGACATTGTAGATGGTGGAAGGATTGAATTGTCAGACTAACTATTTACTCAAAGGTTCTTTTATGATTAATGTTGAAATCTATATTATCCGGAAAGTCGTTGATCGCTAGGGAGGCTTATCCCTATTGTAGAATAAATATTATTTATTTAAATAAATTAATTGTTTAATTTATTTATTTAAATAAGATTAAATTGTTCTAATTGATTTATTCACATAACGGGTTTAATATGGAGAACCTAAAGGGTCACACCATAAAAGGAAGAATAATTATTTAAGAAGTTAATGGCATAATCGTAATAATATGTTATGTATATTTAATTTAATCTATGGTGATAGAATAAATTAAATAGCTTAATATTTATTATTTAATATTTTAGAAATATTAAATATAAATTAATAAGAGGAGTCTTATTAATATTATTACAATTATTATTATTTTAATTTCTAAAAGAGTTTAGGAATTAATTTAATATAAGTACTCTCATTTATTCCTAATAAGATTAGGAGGTTAAATTAATTAAAAGAGTTTAATTAATTATCCCTAATAAGATTAGGGAGCTTAATTTTTTGGACAGTGATTTTGTAAACCTCTCCTTGTGGTTATACATTTATTGATATCTCCAATAATATTTTTTGGAGGATGATTCTTGATGTATCTAGCTGTCTTTGGCATTTGGATATCATGCATAACTTCCACTTGATCATTAGACTCATTTTCAAAGATCCTCGCAAATCTTCAAGTTCATGTTCATGCCGATCATTCATTTCAAAGTTCTTTGAATTTGTTCATTCTACCACCTGCTTTGTTCATTTTGGTTTCATTGAATGTCGACTATCTCCAAATTACTACGCATCATCATCACTTTCTTTTGGAAGATCATTGTTAGTCTCATTGAAAGTAATATGAACAGATTCTTGCACACATGACTTTTTAATATTGAAGATGCGATAAGCCTTACTATTTTGAGAATAGCCAATAAAAATTCCTTCATATGACTTAGCATCAAATTTTTCCAAATTGTCACTTGTATTTAAAATGAAGCATTTAGAACCAAATATTTTGAAATAACTTATGTTGGGAATTTTGTTATTTAAAAGCTCATATGGTGTTTTCAAAATAATAGGATGAATGAGTACTCTATTTAAAACATAACACGATGTACTTACAACTTCGGCCCAAAATTTCTTTGGAATCTTTCTTTCTTGTAATAGAGTTCTAGCTGTCTCTTGTAGAGTCCTATTCTTCCTTTCAACCACTCCGTTTTGTTGAGGAGTCCTTGATGTTGAGAATTCATGGCTATTACCTCTTTGATCACAAAAGGTTATAAAATCTTTTTGAAATTCAGTGCCATGGTCACTACTAATTCTAATGAGTTTGAAACTATATTTTGTTTCAATTTTTCTTATTAATCTTTCAAACTCTTTAAATGCTTCATCCTTAGTTCTCAAGAATAATACCCAAGTGTATCTAGAGAAATCATCTACTATTACAAAAGCATAAAACTTACCATTTATACTAGAATGTCTTTCTGGTCCAAATAGATCAAGATGAAGTAGTTGTAAAGGAGAAGAGGTTGATACCATGTTCTTTGTCATAAATGATGTTCTTACTTGCTTTTCGAGTTGACATGGAACACAAATTCCCTTCTTTTCATATTTGATTTTTGGCAACCCTTTGACAAGATTCTTTGAGGATAATTTCTTGATTAAGTCCATGTGAACATGTCCCATCCTCTTGTGCCACAAATTAGCCTCATCTTGTACAGATGCTAGACATAATTCTTCATCCTGTTGCTCAAAGTCAATAGTATATATATTTCCTTCTCTTTGTGCAATTAGAGTGATATTGTTAGTACCATGAAAAATAGTGCATTTTTCTTTATCAAAACTAACTTAATGACCATTATCCATTAATTGACTAATACTAATAAGATTAAATTCAAGTCCGTTAACAAGGTGAACCTTATTTATACTTACCTTGCCATTTCCAATTTTACCTTTTCTGATGATTTCGCAAGTTCGATTATCTCCAAACGTGACCGTTCCATTCTTTTTCTTGATGTCTAGTTTCATGAACTTTGATTTATCACCTGTCATGTGACGAGAACATCCGTTATCAAGAATCCATTTTTGAGATAGAACTCTTGCTTTTAAGCATACCTGTCAAGAAATGATAGTTCATCTTTTCGATACCCATATCTTTTTGGGTCCATTTGTGTTAGTAGCAAGTAAGTCATTCTTTTTAATCCATACCTTTTTAACCTTATTTCGTTTCTTAAAGCAATTTATATCTAAATGACCTTTAATACCACAATGTTTGCAAGTTGTGAAAGGAGAGCAATAATTTAAGCTAAAACGTGATTTTGAGTTTAACATTTTCATATTACTCTTTTTATGCATAGAATTAAAACCAATTCCTTGTCTTTCAAAACTAGGTCTTTGTTTTCCTAATATAACATTTAGATTTTCTTCACCTTGAACAAATTTAGCAAGAGATGATTTTAGTGAGTCTATTTCTTTTTGAAGTTCATTATTGGGACATGTTTTAATAGGAGATTTATCACTAAATGCATCAATACACACATCTCTCATCTTTAACTCATTAGTCAATTTTTGGACTTCACTATTCAAGAAATTTACCTTGTTGAAGAGTATTTTGTTATAATTATCTAAATAATCAATCTTAGCAGTCAAAACCTTTTCTTCTTGACATGTGGATTCCTTTTCAATTTCTTTCTTTTCATCTATTAGTGAATCTACTTCATCCATTAATGTATTAACTAATCCTTTTAAGCTTGCATTCTTTTCTCTTAACTTTTTATTTTCTTGTTTTAAAGAATTTAGTTCATAAGGAGATACCTGATTTGATTCACCTTCAATTCCCACGAAACATACTTGTGCTATCTCATCTTTAGCATCGATCTCCACTTCAGATTCGTCATCACTCCAAGTAATAAAGGCTTTGTTCTTTTTGTTGTCTTTGTAGTTGGTCTTCCCTTTATTCTTTAGTTGAAAACAATCTTTCTTGAAGTGGCCAGGACGTCCACATTCGAAGCACGTCTCTTTATTTTACTTTCCTTTGAATTTATTTGAATCGAAGGTACTTCTCCTCTTGTTTTTCCTTTGTAGTAATCCCTTGAGTTTCCTTGACATCATTGTTATTTCTTCATCAGAGTTATCATCAAGTTCCTCTTCATTATCTGCAGTAAGAGCTAAGACCTTTCTTCGAGGAGTTTCCTCCTCCTCATCATATCTCTTTAACTGATGTTCATATTCTTCTAGTTCACCAAACAAGGTTAAAGTATCCATGGAAGAAATAGTAACAGAATCTTGAAGAGTAGTGATTTTAGAAGCAAACCTTTTGGGCATAGCCCTAAGCAACTTACGGTTGATCTCACTTTCAAGGAGTTTATAAGGACTAGAAATCTTGCTTGAGCTAGCTTGATGGTTTCATCTTTTTCGAGCTTGAACATTTCATAATCGTGCATAAGCATGCTTAGCTTGACTTCTCGTACTTTTGAAGTACCTTCATGACTTACCACTAAAGTATCCCACATCTCTTTGGCAGTGTTGCATGAGGAGACTTTATCTATCTCGGATTGTACCATGTCACCGAGAAGTGTGTTCATAAATTTTCAATCATATGAGACCATGTAGATTTCCATTGAATCCATTTCTAGTAGAATCTTTGGTGTCCCATCATCTCTTCATGGAACAACTGGTCCGTTCTCCACAACCCACCATTCCCAAGGATCTCTTTTAAGATAGATCCTCATTCGGAATTTCCATAAGTTGTAATTTTCCGTACAAACAAAAAAAGGAGGTCATTGGTTGATTGACCTTCTTGATTGTTGTTTTCCGAACTGTGCCATGTCAGAATCTTTCCCTACAAGTCACCTTTAAGACCAAGATAAGTAGAGCCAAGCTTTGATACCAAATGAAATTTAACTAGGCACATTTAAAAGGGGGGGGGGGGGTTGAATAAGTGTAGGAGCAATCTATGGTCAACTTTTAAAAACTATTAATTTCAGGCTACTAAAATGATTGAAATCAGTTTACTGAATTAATATATCCTTTTGAATAAAATACTTGATGTTTAAAGAATTATCTAAATATAATGCAAGTAGTCAAATTAAGATAATTAAGTAACTTATGTGATTTTAAAGCAGAGCAAATAATAAAATCAACACCAAGATTTTTACGTGGTTCAACTATTACCCTCTATGATAATAGCCTAGTCCACGTCCAATACCAACTAGTATTGGAGACTCACTTTATTTATTTTCTTATAAATAAATACAGATTACACAACAGATTCAAAAATTAATTAACAATTAATTTCCTTGAGCTCTCTCTTCTCCTTGTGCACCTACGCACCCTTCAAGCACCTTTCGCTTCCTCGAACTCGCTTTGTAAACTACTAATCTAATCCACCAGGATTAAAACCTTTAGACTACACTTAGTCTAACAATAGAAAAATCAATACAATATAGAGGTCTATGATCAATGCAAGAATAATCAATTTAACAATTAAAGGCTTAACTATATGCAATGATCAAGTAGCACAAAATAAATAAGCAATTAATTTCTTACCGAATACCACCTCAAATAATATCAAAAATTAAACTGCTTAGCTTCTCAAAGGTTGCACTGATTAAAACAGAATGCTCGATAATCACACTAATTAGTGCAAGAATTATATTCGTGAGAGTTGTGTTCTTTCTGTATACAAGAAGCATTATTTATAGCCCATAATCAAAATTACCGTTTCACTAAGATATGTTCAAATATTCAAACGGTATAGAAATTATCAGCAAGAAAGAAGATTAACGTTATAATTGATAATTATCTAAGTAACAGACTTGATAAAAGTGGCGTGAGTTATGTTTGACATCAAACTCTTTTTTCAATAAAAACTCCTTTAGAGATAAGTAGATAACCTATAATACCATTTGACTTTATCTTAATTTATCAAAAGGAGCGTGTAGTAGAGTGTAACAGTCTCCAAGACTCAAGGTCCTTAAAATCATAATTGCTTCATTGAATCTCTCGCACACATCTTATCACAAAAAAACATTCATATCATTTTATGCATGAGAAATACTTACTCCTTGAAACCCTCACATGCAATAAACTCTAGCTCCCATTTTAAATATCCACATATCACATTCCAACGGTATATGCACATATTGTAATAAGATATTTAATATATGTAGTACAAAAACATTTTTCATTTAAGACATATATTAAAATGCAAATGATATGTCCTACAGCCTTTAAATGAAAAATCAATTATTATATATGCAATTGATCTTACATTTTGTTTTTCCTAGTAAAGAAAAATTCTTCACTCCAACAAATGTTCCTTTTCATCATATACCTGAAATGTCATAAAACACTTTAGCACACTAATAACTCATCATCAAAACTAAATGATAAGATATGACTAGGTCAACAAATAGAACATTTTAAGTATTTGATAAAATGAGGGAAAGAGAATGTCAATATGGTTTAATATATGAAATTTGTGAATACATGAAGAAGACTTTGACATGGTCCTTTTGTGGTACATTGAGTTGTCTCCATAATTTTGGTGGCTTTGTTGATACATATAAAGTGTTTTTATTGTTTACTTTATATCTCTCTTGATACGATTGTTACACATCCAAAAGACATAAATTTTATTTTTCAAATATTGATGGAATCGTGTGAATCTTCTTGGGGTTCAATGGGAGAGGTTGTTTAGGAATTAGAGAAAAAGTGGGCACAAATTCAAGATAATACTACTCTAGGTATCTTGCTTATAATCTGATTTTAAAAATATAAATTGATTTTCGTTTGGAATAGAGATATTTTATTTGTTGTCAAATGAATTCATATCATTTTTTCAACTATATCTCAAATTAGCTCATACCATGGTAAATATTTTTTTCACAAAATATATACAAGGAAATTAATTAAGATCCAACTTGCTTGAGTGTGCATTGTTATAATCAAGGGCTTATAGAGGTGGGCAGCATAGGCACTTGTCTATGCTCACTTTTTTTTTTTATAGGTAAACTTAAAAGACAGAATATATAATTTAGTAAACTCAAGATTACAGATTAATAAAAAAGTTAAACTTGGTAGGGCAAAAAAAAATTTCATTATAATCTAATTCTTCAAAGTATTTTTACAACTTACAGAATTTTAGAGAGGGACAATAACTAATAAACTTAAAAATATTTATTAAAATCCACTCATGCTGAAAAAAATTCTATATCCTCCTCTGGTTCTAATAAATTCTATATGCTGAAATATAAAATGCATCTGAAAATACAAAAAATCAATAGAAGTTTAGCATGTAATGTTTTCAAAAGTCGCTCAAATAAATGTATTTACTAAGTCAATCATAGAAAAATACGCATATATATATATATATATATATATATATATATTACATTTTCGGCGCTTATGGAAAAGTCGGTGTTCATCTTCTGCCTAAAAATAAAATTAAAAACAAAAGAAAAGAAAAGAAAGAAAGAAAAGTCACGTACTTTTGCAGCATACAGCATGCAACATGAGACCAGGTACGTACGCGGCCTATATCTCATGCAAAAAAAATATTCTTATTAATATACACTCCAATACTTTAAAGACTAAATTTTTTTATTATTATTATTAAAAAAATTATTTCCAAATTTTGTACTAAACAATCCTTGATATTTGTTTTTGGGAGGAGCTGAGGTAGTAATAATATATATAGTACGGTGTTGATATTTTCACATGATTTTTTTCATATTAATAGTGAGTGGGATCTTACCTCTATCTCTATATAAAAGATTCATGTGAAAATATCATTTTAATATATAAAAATATCAGTTTCCTTTCACAAATTTGCGATAACTAAGCTTGCAGCAAAACACCAAGGTACAAATCAAACTAAGAACGCGATTCAGACGAACACATCAACTTATAATAACTAGTATTGCCTAGCTTTTTAATTAACTATACCACTATTTCTTTTACCTTTTTAGATTTAATTTTCATATAAACTAGTGTTACGTTTACATTGAAGGAATTGAATGGAGAGTGAAATGATTTATTTCATTCTAGTTGGAATGAATTATTTCATACTTTCTCTCTCCCAAAAAATAAAATTCATGAATTTGAGAGAAATAAGAATGGTTCAAATCATTCCAATTACAATAAAACACAATTTTTTTTATTCCATAAGAATTAGTCATTTCATTCTCATCTTCATTATTCCAATCCAAACGTAGCATAAACGTGATAGGGAAAGTAGTTGAACTATAATCCTCTCGTTGTAATATGAAAGTTGTTGAGAGTAAGAATGTCTTAGCATTCCACAATTTCAAACTTTGAATATTTAATTCATATTTTAATAACACAAAAATATATATATATAGTCACATCTTCTTAATACAACACGGAAATGGGACTGGGAACAAATAATTAATCAATAAATATTTGAACATTCAACAAGCACCTTATAATTTTTTTTGTTTTTTTTTTTCTATTGACGATCAGGACATACGTCAATAATATTAAACTCCAAATTTAACGATCAAGACAGATTTATAACTAAAATCCGACATAATTAAGACTGTGAGACAAAATCAAAGCTGGAGCTAAAGTATTCACCATAGCTCACCGACTCTTCTGTACGGTGGCTAAATAGACACAGATTCCTAGCATCCTATTTAAATAATGTCTTTTTAACTTTACTGGATAAATATATACATAAAATAAAATTAAAAAAATGCCTAAATATAGATTAATACCTGAACTTTTATTTTTATTTTTTCACTTTGGTGATTGTTTTCTCAATTTTTCAATTAGGAGATTAAACTCTTAATTATTATTATTTTCCACTTTGGGCATTGTCTTCTCAATTTTTTCAATTAGAAGATTAAATTTTTAGTTTTTCCTGATTACGTCTAATTAATAGTACCACGTCAGAAATTGATGACATGACAACATGTGGCTAAAAAATGCTTGTGTAATATTGAGTCTTATTTTAACATTTATTCCACTAATTTTTAATGCCAAAAGGGTAAATATATGATCATTATTAATTTTTTAAAGTAAATTTGTTGTTCATAATTTCAACGGAATTATGTCAAAATTATATTATTGTCGACATAATGTTATGTCAGAATTAGTCTATTTTCCACATAATTAATTCCAAATGATATAATTGAGTTACTACAATAACTCAATTATATATCATGTCATAATTACCACTATAACAAATACTCAATAAATTAGAGGTATACATAGAATGGAAAAATATTTTAAATTTTACATATAAACTCTTTTGTGAAATAGACAAAAGGTTGAATGAGTAATATGCAAATGTGCGTTGTCTGCAAATTAAATTTTATATTTAAAAATATAAGTAGTAGTACTACGACGGAGGGAGTATTTCTTTGACGTTATTACATTCTTCTTTGGTGGTAACATTGTTGTAGAATTATACTATACACTCTCATACATGTTAATATACTACATAATTTAGTTAATTTTGACTTATTATAATTAGTTATTTCACACAAAGTAAATATGAAAAAGATATTCCAATTCCAGAAGAAAGCCGGCGAAGGAGAACTAGTCAACCTGCCCTATCCACTGGGCCACTAGCGACGCGGTATAGTAGTAAATAGTGACCTAGAAAAGTCCTTAACTAGGTCATAAAATTCCAATATTGCTCCCTATAAAAGGATGTGCATGCAGCACTCTTTCTCAATCATCTGCAGTTTATTAATTCTTGTACACAATATATAATTCATTAGTACAATTGTTTTTACTTAATTTATAATGGGCTCTCGCAATTCTTTTGCAGCAATTTCTGCAACTATGTTTTTGGTATTCCTTTGTAGCATGCCATGCAACGCACAGCTTTCTGCTTCATTTTATGACAGTACGTGCCCAAATTTGCTGACTACAGTTAGAACTACTGTTAGGAATGCAGTGTCCGCTGAGCGTCGTATGGCTGGATCCCTCATTCGCCTCCATTTCCACGATTGCTTTGTTCAGGTTTTAAAAAAAATTCCATATCAAAATAAATAAATTTATCAATATATTTAATCTAATTTAATTTAGTGTTTATACAACATTATTGACTAGTACTTTTTGCATTACCATGCAACTTCAATTGGGATATAGATTAATTGTTTTAATTAATTTGCAGGGTTGTGATGCATCAATCTTACTTGATGATTCTAGTTCTATCCAAAGTGAGAAGAGTGCAGGTCCTAATAAGGGTTCTGTAAGAGGCTTCGATGTCATTGACCGAGCCAAGTTTGCGGTTGAGAATATTTGCCCTGGAGTTGTTTCTTGTGCAGACATACTTTCCATTGCGGCACGCGATGCCACTGTTTTGGTAGGGATATATCATATATCATATATATATATATATATATATATATATATATATCTGATCAGTCCTCTATATATATAAACAAATAGTACTATATATATACTCCCTCCGAAATTTTCACAAAAATAGTCTTATTTGACTTTTAAAAATTTGGCGTGAATTTGTTTAGATTTTGAAAACTAAATTTTTTTGTTACTCGTAATATTTCACACATCGACTTCAGTACTCAAAAAGAATTCTTTTAATTGGGACGAATTTAGTATTAATTTTGCATGCATTATATATATATATATAAATATCAAATAATGGATCGATAATATTCAGGCTGGTGGTCCATCATGGACAGTGAAGCTTGGTAGAAGAGATTCGACAACTACCAACCCTATAGAAGCCTCGAGTATTCTTCCAGGTTTTGGTGATGATCTCCAAAAACTTATATCTGACTTCCGTGGCAAGGGCTTCACTATTAGGGAGATGGTTGCTTTGTCAGGTAACTATTTCAACTACTATTAAATCCCGACTAACTGATTGTCCATATATATATATATATATATATATATATATATATAACCAACGCTAGCTACTTGTGAATCATTTCTCTATATGTACGTTTATCTTTCTTTATTAGTTTGTCGATGTTAAGCAGTATATACTTAATTAAAACATTGTTAATTATGGAATGCAGGTGCACATTCATTTGGGCAGGCACAATGTTTCACATTCCGTGGCAGGATATACAGCAACGGTTCAGACATTGACGCTGGATTCGCAACCACTCGTAGACGTAATTGCCCTTCTAGTGGTGGAAATGGCAATTTGGCACCACTTGATTTGGTGACACCCACTTCATTTGACAACAACTACTACAAGAACATATTGCAAAAGAAGGGTCTACTAGCAACAGACCAGATCCTTCTTAGCGGAGGTTCAACCGATGACATTGTGACGGATTACAGCAACAACCCTTCCACATTTTCGAGAGATTTTGCAGCAGCCATGGTCAAAATGGGAGATCTTAGTCCCCTCACTGGTCAATCTGGGGTTATAAGGACAATTTGTAGTTCTCTCCCCTAGTTCTTCCGAGTGAATTCATGCCATCATGGATTGTTCTTAATTAATTTCCTACTCATCAAGAAATTAATTAAGTTGTTCTTAATTAATAAAGTGTAGATGAATTTTCATTCCATTCTTCTATATATATATATATATACTTTTTTTATTTATTTTATTTTGATAATTATTTTGTTGTTTCAAGTGTCAAGGTAATAATCCTGTCGTCTCATACTTTCTTTAATTGTTTTATGTATCATTTGAAAAATGTGAAAGCAATAAAATGGTTTGGTTCAATATATAAATATTATTGAGATAATTTATCAAACTTTATAAAATAATAAATTTTATAATGAGTAATAAGTTTCAAGAATTTACAAATTTTATTATTCTATTGACTATAATTAAAAAAATTTATATTAATTTTAAAATTAAAAATTTATTAAGTTAACTTTTAGAAGTTAATAATAATCTTGTTAACGCCAAGATCTTCTCCAACGTCCCAATCACGTAAGACGTCCCGATCTCGCAGACAAGAAACACGATAAACACCACAAGCTTGACAATAGGATGATCACGGATAGCTTTCAATCGTGAGTCAATATACGTGTTCACAAGGTTAACCAATGGAGGATCTAATGTCTAGTGTATTGAGAGAGATAATAATTCTCAGTTGTGTGTATGTGTGAATATGAATGTGAACGTGTATGAGAACATACCTGTTTGTGAAGACTTGGTTGATAGGTGATACTCTCTTTGCCTTGCCATCGTACCACCCACTACCTCCGACACGTACTTGCGTGATCTGATGGGTCCTGCCGACTGCATGTAGTCTATCTACTACTTTTGGTCACTGTTTATGCCGCCGGCCGTCACCGGATCCCATCCACATTAATGCATGGCAGTAATACAGTAATAGCAGTCAACTATCATGCTTTTTCATCATTACAAGTCAAAGTAATAGATATTAAATGATCCAATGGGTTAGTCCAATGAACCGACCCGGTCCTATAAGGTAAAAATAGAAATAATATGGTGACTGAACCCAATGACTTTCAAGGTTCAATAATGAAGGCCCAATGGATTAATTTAATAAGTAAGCCCAACTTACTCGGCCCAAAGAGGAGAAATATCACGACCCAACATTGCCCCTAGTTTTTTATTGAGCAATGTAATGTTTAATAAAAAACTATAAGTGGTCCATGATATTAGAATTTACTAAAGGCCCATAACAGGAAGTAATTGAGACATACCCAATTTGGTCCATAAGATGAGACAGGGAACGGTCGAATGTCCGAGTAAAAGGCCCAAATAATAAAGGATTGAAATTGAACAAGACGGTTTAAAAATCGAAAATCCAACCGAGAAGCCCAATCTGATAAAATGTCTAAGAATTGATCCGGACGCTTCCCATTCGAATTCTCATCATTACTAACATTTAATGTGCCGCCTTCGATATGCCCTCTGACGAATCGGACCAATCCTCGCTACCAAAAAGAGGAAAATCAAGCAAATTCTTGACATCCAAGAACCACAAGTACCTCTAACGAAACCGATCCTCCGCCAATCACCCTGGTTGAAATCGTTGTTTCTGACGAAGAGCCCGAAGAACAAGTGGAGTGATCACCCAAACTTGCTCGAAAAAGACAACCAACCTCCTCGGACTTCAAGCCCGAAGCCCCGGAATCCCCCACTCTCTGGCCAGAATCAGAAGAGAATTTCCAACTTGACCTTTACAACTCCTTCGTCCGTAATACCGACAACCACCGGTTCAGCAACAGCTCTATCATGGACCTGATCAACGAGGGAATGAAGTACCAAGCTAGAGTAAGCTTAACTTATCCATTTACATCTCGGCCCATTAATTTTGAATTGATAGACTAACACTGATCATCCGCAGGCAAACACTGTCTTCGGACGCCTCCGTCCCAAATACCAAGAGGCCGAAGCCGAAGAGAAAGCAACTCGAAGAGATAATACCTAACTAAGTCTCCTTTGGCGAAGATAAAGAAGTTTCAAAGTTGCTCTTCACGATAATGAAAGTGCCTTGAAGACCTTGCCCAAACCAAAGAAGATTTGAAGACGTCCCGGGCCACTCATCAAGTCATCATTGATATAAATATCGATTTTCTGAAGAAAAACAAAATTTTGGCGAAGAAAATCGAAGATCTGGCTCAATTACACCAATTACACACAACAACCATTTTTCTGATTGACTGAAGAAGGGTATTCCGCCCTATTGGTCTTCGGAATTATGGTTAAAGCAGAGTAGATGAAGACCCAACAGCCATTTTCCTGATTGGCCGAAGAAGGGTATTCCGCCCTATTGGTCTTCGGGATTATGGTCGAAGCAGAGTAGATGAAGACCCAACAGCCATTTTCCTGATTGACCGAAGAAGGGTACTCCGCCCTATCGGTTCACGGGTTCATGGTCAAAGCAGATCCAGAAGCCGCACTCTTGAGAATTTACTGAGAGTATACTGCCCTGTGAATACTCGTCTTCGGAGATGCCCGTCTAAAGCTGCAGGTTCGAATGGAAAAGACAAGGCTATTCAGAAGAGACTTTGAGAAGGTTTATGTCCAAATCGGCAGAAAGATGTTTGCCAATCTTTGGTACGTGGAAAGGGCCGAAGAATGCTAAGACGTTCCATTGGACTTCGGGCTGTGAAGACGCCTTCTAGGGAATAAATGACCTATCTTTATTCCGTGCCTTTGTTGGTGAAGCCCGCTCCTGCTGAGATATATTATTTGTATCCGGCGACTAGTTCGATTGACAAAGGGAAGCGCTTTTTGGTGCGAGAAGTTGGGGGTAAGCAGCACCCGGTTTGCTATGTAAGCCGTGTCCTTAGGGATGAAGAAATAAGATGACGATAGTTATGGAGAATCTGAAGAGTCCGACAAAACCGCTTGCGGTGCTTGGCGAAATCGAATTAAATGGGCGTTGTTTGCGGACGGGTATTCTACTTTGGACTCATCTCCCACTATTGAGGAATTTTGGGTTCCGTCCGAAGTTGCAGATGTTCTTCGGAGGGTTCATGTGGGTATTTGTGTCAGCTAAATAGTTCAATCCCACATCAGCCACCAAAAGGCTATATTCGATTTTATCTCATATACCTCTTGCTGTCTGGGGGGTAGTCATACTGGGTCCATTGTCTAGGGATCACGTTAACAGACGCCAGCTCATGGAAATCGAAGTTTGAAGCATTCATGAGGGACCTCGGTAGCTCATCCATAGTCTGACATGCACGGGAAGATGCCACCTCGGTGTTAAGAGGTTCGGGTGGACTCGCTGGCCATTCGATGGTAGCCTTTTCTGCAGGTGGTCCTTATGAGTTTGTCAGGCCCTTCGTGGTAGGCAAGTGTTATCCTTAAGACGTTGTCAGGCCCTGCGTGGTAGGCAATTATCGACATTCAGACCTTGTCAGGCCCTTCGTGGTAGGCAAGTGTCATCCTTAAGACGTTGTCAGGCCCTGCGTGGTAGGCAATTGTCGACATTCAGACCTTGTCAGGCCCTTCGTGGTAGGCAAGTGTCATCCTTAAGACGTTGTCAGGCCTTGCGTGGTAGGCAATTGTCGACATTCAGGCCTTGTCAGGAGCTCTTCGTGGTAGGCAAGTGTCATCCTTAAGATGTTGTCAGGCCCTGCGTGGTAGGCAATTGTCGACATTCAGACCTTGTCAGGCCCTTCGTGGTAGGCAAGCGTTGTCCTTCAGACTTCGTCAGGCCCTTCGTGATTTCATATCATTTGGCATATATATGGACGATCTCATCGTTCAGCTCGGCGGGTTTTCTGTATTCTGTTTGGATCTCCTTACAAATATCTTCGGTCAGTGGCAGATCCTAGTTCCTAAGGGCCCGAAGTTATCGGAATTCCTCTTCAAGCTTTTGACGAAGTGCTATATATCTTGCCTCTTTAGCGTGGATATTGTTATTTTGCTTCGCCAGGCTCTGATTAGACTCGGCCAGATCTTCATTCTTCTTCGTCAAAATTTCATTCTTCGGAAGCAGGTTGACATTTATATCTGTGATGACCCGGTGTGTGGCATCGATCATCTCCAACTCTTTTTTGACCTTGTCGAGATCCTTCCGAAGTCATTCATTGTTGAGAAGAACAATGTCAAGGTTGCTTCTTTCTTTTGCCAAACACAGACTTCAGAATGGCTTTCTCCCTTCGGCCTCCTCTTCGGTATTCTCTTCGGTATTCTCTTCGGTATCCTCTTCGGCTTCTTTGTATTTGGGACGGAGGCACCCGAAGGTAGTGTTTGCTTGCAAATGACCATTATTAATCAATCAGTTCGAATTGATGGGCAGCGATGCCCATGATGGAACTATGTCCGAACCAATGATCATCAGTATCATGGACGCACGCTATTACCGAACCAGTATTTCATTCTATGGCTTGAGCTTCGATAGTTAAAGGCGATTCAGTTGGTACTTCTGTAGAGGTTAGTGAAGATGAACCCTTTATATTGCTATTTAATGTTCACCAGATGGGCTTCGGTAAGCCGTATTTTGGGTCTTTATTAGTCTTATTATAATTCCTTTTGTCCTGAACCGATGCCATTTATAGTTTCCTATTAAACCTCCTGTTTAATAAAAAACTAGGGGGCAATGTTGGGTCGTGATATTTCTCCCATTGGGCCGAATGGATTGGGCCTACTTATTCAGTTAGTCCACTGGATCTTCACTATAGGGTGTTGATATTATTAGGCTTAGTCACTACCTTATTTCTGTTAAGTCCTTACAAGATCGGACCGATCATGGATTGGCCCATCATATATTTTAATATCTATTACTTTGACTTGTAATGATGAAAAAGCATGATGGTTGACTGCTATTACTGCCATGCATTAATGTGGATGGGATCCGGTGACGATACGCGTAAAAACAGAGGTCGAAGTAGTGGGTGAACTGCGTACACCCTAAGCAGAACCATCGATCACGGGGGCCGTCAGGTCGAGGTAGTGGGTGGCACGGTAAACCGAGCAAGGAGAGTATCACCTATCAACCAAGTCTTCACAAACAGGTACGTTCATATTCATATTTCACATATACACACAACTGAGAATTATTATCTCTCTCAATAAACTAGACATTAGATCCTCCATTGGTGTTAACCTTGTGAACACGTATACTGACTCTCACGCCTGAGCTATCCCCCGGCGGTCCGGCCGTCAAGCTTGTGGTGTTTATCGTGTTTATTGTGCAGGATCAGGACGTCTTACGTGATTGGGACGTTGGAGAAGATCTTGGCGTTAACAAATCTTATATTAGATTATTTTGCCATTACTTCTTAAGTACCACTTTTTAAAGTGCATGGGCATGACACGCACCAGGCTTATAACCTCCATGTGTTTGTCTAAGGGATGGACGCTCACTTTTTTCATCTCGCTCGCGTTATGGTCCTTATGGACTGTGGACTACTTCCAGAGTGGTTAATTACTGATTTGACCTCGTCTGCAACTAGGGTTTATAGAGATAGTGTGATCATGACTCATATATATGTTCCTTCCAATATTTTATAAGGGAAAACAAGTCTCTTTAAAAGATTTACAAACTTAATATGTTTTTATTTCATGTTTATCCAAAAAAACTAATTGTTAGTTTAGTATTAATAACATTATAATGAAAGTGTGATGATACGTTTGACGAGATGCTCATTTTATACTCCCTCCTATCCTAAATAAATGACGTTTTAGAAAGTTTAATTAATTTTATTCTATATAAGTGTTTGGAATTTTTATGTAATATTGCACTATTTTTTTTTCTTCTAATTTACCCTTCTATTTAATATGCTTAGTAAATACAATTCCATGAACCATTTTACCACATATACAACCAAAGTTCTAACAATCCATTAATTGCCTTCATCTTTGACCATTGTGGAGAGAGAAATAATTAATTAGGGATACAAAAGATATTTGTGTTATTTTTTAATAAGTGTGCTTAACTCTAAAACATCATTTGATCTGGATAGGAGGAAGTATATATTACTATCAAAATAAATGAGAATTCAGTCCTCTCTTGTTACTGTCCAAGATCAAAGTTTCAAGAATACACCTCATCAAGAAATCAGAATTTAATTGGTACTACTACAAAAAATTAAAGATAAGTTTTTCATTTGTTTCTCCTAAATCTCTCCCTAACCCCTTTCCCAAACTGTCACCTAGGGCCATAGGATGAAATGTTTTTCTATAATTAAATTTTAATAGTATAAGTTGACGAATAAAATGTAGTTCTCTATATATAGTAATATTTAATATAAATATATAATAACAAGTTAATCAAAACATAATTAGAAAAATAAAATGAATTATACTTACTTGAATAATAAGTCAGATTCTGAAAAAATAAAACAGATAAATTTGAGTCCTTTGAATTCACAAAGTTTCCTTAAAGAAAATTTATTCTCTAAGTGGTGCTAAAGGATTTGTTGAATAATTGCTTCCCAAGATAAAACGGATTGCAATTCTTAATTGGCAGCACTTCAAAATTAAGAATTCGTCGAACACAATTTCTATGTTATGTACTCGAACCTTACTGTAATGATATGATTATGTTATGATTTTTGGAAGGAAGAACAGTGGAAGCAGAAACGGGAAGGAGATAATATATTGTAAACAGATTTTGTCCAAAAAATTATATATCACGATAGAACCCGAGCCCACCGGCCCCTACCAAACCGACTGCATGCACGGCAGCGTGCGTGTGTGGGTTTGAACCAAGCCTTGGCTAGGTCCTCTCCCTTCCACAAAAGTGGGGTGCCCCTTGGGGCCCTTCCCATTGAGCAAACATCCCATAGATATGTTCTTCATTTTTCCCTCTAATGCCCTATGTGGGACTTTTGTAATTTACAACATTTTCAAGTAGGTGACTTTGGAGTCAATTTTAATTCTCATTCAATTCTTAATGGATTTGAACACATAAATATACCACGTTATACTCCTCGCAGAGGAGAACGCATTAGTGCATGGACCCGACATTTCTGGAGTGTGGGTCCCACATTAAATTAAGCCTCAAAATGCTTTAATATTTATTTTGTCAAACCCATTTCCAACAATCCCCCACATGAATGTAAAATTGGCTTTACAACATGGAAAAATAAAATTAATAAATAAATAAAAATGTTATAAATATGCAGACCCTAGTTCGAGTACATGAGAAAAGATACTTCATCGGGTTAAGTAGCCTAGTGGCTTTGAACTTGCCCTAGTAAAGTCTATCGGATTTACTTAGCTAATTAGTAGACTTGATGTCTTTGAACTATTAATTTTTTCGTGTAAACCTAGACAATAGAATTCACAAAATATCTCTTCAGACATAGTTGGTTCTCACGTTTGTGTTCATTTTGGCCTTGAAACACCTCTTAGTTCCGTGAGTATATTAGAGAATTCAGCCTTCAAATTCTCATAGAAGTGCCCCCCTTCTTACTCATGTAGGTGACTTCTATCAATAGTATCCTATAATACTCCACTTGAACGTATTTCAAGACATAAAAGTCATTAAAAGCGTAACTTATCCTGATTCTCGCGGTAGATGTGCACTGTCTCATTGTAGACACTCAAAATTTTCTGCACACCTTTTGCCACCGACATCACAGCGGGAGGCGATTCGTCTTCGAGAGATAACCTCAAGACAGTTCACGTCAAGACCGAATACTACCGAAAGTTCAGTCTCAACCCTAGAACACATACCGGGAGTAACAGTTCCAATCTCGGAGATAACCCTGAGACATGCAGTTCTAATATCGGAAATTCCACAGGAGAAGACCAATTAATCTCGGAGATAACCCCGAGGTATCCAGTCTCAGTCCCAACACTGGGAGTAGCATTTACCAACCTTGGTGATAACCCCAAGGAATGCGATTCAAATGATAACCCTTAAATGCTTGTTTCAAATGCATGCAATCAGCTTCAACCTCAGCGCTCACACCGAGGCACTCAGTATAAGACCCAGACATAACCCCAGGAAGACAGGCACACCTCAAAGATGACACTGAGGACCATCAACACCGGCAAGCGATCAATCTCGGCGATAACCACGAGCAACGTCGCTGTATCACCTAAACCGCAAGAGAACTTTCCGGTGAGGAGCAAAGTCATCATCTTGCCACTTTGACGCCACATCACGTCGTCTCAAAATTCCATACATACATTTCTACACAACAATGTCCCACAAGAATCAAGGAAAATTAATCCCGAGTGACTATTATGCAGGGTAACGGATAGAATTTGAAGCTTGAAGACTGGAGGGCACCGTCCCATCTTCCTGACTTCGTACAACCTCTAATCCCATGTCATTGCGTAACTCTCGACAACGGCAGTCCAAAATAAGTCTTACATACATCAATCGGATGCCCGGATTGCAATTCTGAAAGTTCGAGCGGATATTACAGTGCATGCATGCACGTACTTTGAGACGACAAGACCCGCGAAGCTCGGGGCAACCCGGGTTGTAAGAATCCAAATTTTCATAAATTATTAAAATAAGAATTTAATAAATAAGATTCTTAAGGCATGAGAAGGGTTCGAATAAGAATACATATATATGTGTTGTGAGGTATGTGGAATGGTGTTTCATGGGGTAATATAAACTATGCAATAAGTGATTTCTGTGTTTAATAAACATATTATTATTATATATTTGTTGTTTATTGAAGAGACGAGTTATTTGAAGTAAAGAAGATGGATATAAATCTATCTATTGATATTAAATAATTTATGTGAAATTATTTTATAATAGTAAGTTGGTGACATTAAATATCTTTGATAATCACCAATTTCTTGAGTATATATACGAGTAGGTATCAAGTCTAAGGCAGTGCAACCATACTCTTTAATGGTGGATGTATAGGAGCTGGGCTAAATGATTCCTTCAGAGAGCAGAGGTATATTCGAATTAGTGACTGATCTAACTCGCTGTGAAAACAGTGTAGACGAGACGGAGACTAATTTGTTGGTTGTTTGTGGGAAACCACTCAGTGTACTATATTGAATACTATTAATGACTCGACGCGTGCTAGGTTTAGACTTGTATATATGTACGTTGTTGACGAGAGAAGGAAATCGATATATCTTTAGATAAATATTGGTTAGAAATTTATTGATTAATATTGAGTATGGTTAAATGTATAGATTAAAGAAATTGTGTTGAGGCAATATATAGAAAGGAAAGAGAAATGATTATAGTATATTTCTACTAAAGGATATTAAAATAAATTCTAGCATTTGATTATTTTAATAAAAGGGGAATATTATTTTGATATTACCTTATATAGCTTTATTTATAGAAATGTGTGAAATTAAGTAATGTGGTAAATATATTAAAACATATTTGTTATATAAGTTGATGGAAACAATTTATCATAATAAGAAATAAACTTATTTTCTATATATAGTGTGTGTACGTGTGTCGTGCATGTAAATATTTTAATAATACAAAGATATTATATTAAGAATAATATCTTGCGAAAATGACTAAATCGTGTTGTTATGATTAGTTCTTATATTTAGAGAAAACATGATAAAAACATCTTATGTTATGGAGAAGTACATAATTTTGATTATCGTAATGTGGTGAAAAATGAATAAGTAATGAGAATAAGTAATAAGCTTAATGTAAGCTTGTGTGATATGCCTAGTGTGACAAAGTGATGGAATAAACATTTATTAAATAATTTAATAAATAAATAATTGAAGGAATTAATTTGTATGTGCAATGATTATATATTATATAGTAGCTACATCTATATGATATGAAATGAAGTGTGACACTTCAATGGTAACTATATAATATAGGAAGTATGTGAACACTTATGTATAAAGACTAGTATGTTAGCATTATGTACAAGTGAGACAATAAAATATAACATGGTGCAATAAATATATCACTTCCATGACCATGTTATAAGATGTAATGCTGAGAATGATATTATTTTGTGAGCTTATATTATTATAAGCTTGTGGACTATTAATTACTAAGTTCATATAATTATATCTTGTGTGGCATAACTAGTGAAGTTAAATTAAATGGAGATTTAATGAGAATTATTAAAAGAAAATAAATGGTGAGTTAATAAATAATTAATATTAATTATCATTATAATAATTGAGTTTATTTGAGATGATAAATTTTATGGAAAATGATGGATTGGGAATATCCAACAATTTTATAATTAGCACAATTAAAATATTATTTAAAATAAACCAATGTACATGGATTATATAAATTCTATGTGTAATGTATGATTGGGTGTATATGCTCATTTGGGGACAAATATCAAATAACACATGTATGCTAATAGTGGTTGTCTAAATGCTGAGAATTAGAGAGTTGTCCCAAAATGAGTGTCTTCCTTCCCTTATCACGTGAATAGGCCAATGGCCTACACCTCTATTGCTTAAACTAAACAATGGCTAGATAGGTTGATGATGAAGGAAAGAATGGCTGGGGAAGGAGTTGGTAACCAACTCTTCATCATCCAATGGCTTCTTCTTCTTCCTCTTAGTTTAAATCTTTGGGCAAAGGTATGGTATGGATAATGAATTTCCTATAAATAGGAACTCCTCCTTCTCATTCTCGTTTAAAAATTTCTCTGAGATTTTGGTTATAAGAGTTTGGTAGAATTAAGAGCAATCAGAGATTGGGAGAGCTATAGATAGCAAATTGGAGCAATCAAGAGGTAATGGTGCTAACTTATATGATTTTGATTTCCTAAGTTTTAATTTCTCATAAATATCATGAAAAAGTAGCTTTTGAGTCACAAAATTGATGGCTAAGGGTTGTTATAATCCATGAACTGTTGTTAGATATTGTTAATATAGTCAAATGCGAAAACAACGGAAGTTAAACGAACCAAATTGGTTGAGAAACGAATTCGTAGTGAACGAATTCGCTAAATTGTCAAAACATGAACAATTAGTATGAACATGAGTTATAGATTCATTTTTGGTTAGTTAATGTTTATGTTAGTTGATGGGTATTATGATATGTTGTAGGTCTATGAATTACGAATCTATAGAATCAAAAACGGACTAATTTGGACATGTATAACTCAAATTATGAAGGTTAGAAAGAAGTTTGGCTTGTTATTTTGTAGCAGAGCATGAAATTGTGCATTTACAGTAGCTATGCCTGCCCCAGCGGGCTATTTTTAAGGCAAGACCCCCGCCCCGGCGGGGGGGGGGGGGGGTGGTCTATTACAGATGTTGAGAAAAATCTGACAGAACATGTTTTGATAAAACAGCCATAACCTTTTCATACGAACTCCGATCGAAGAGATTCAAGATGATCCGGAAAGAGAACAAATAGACCTACAACTTTTGTTCTTTAAGTATTTTAATTCGAGGTCATTAGGAAGGGTCAAAATAGTCATCTTTGTGACTATTACGTAATCAAAGGCCATCGGAAGGCGTCGAGCGAGCACATGCGCAAGTGTAGTGCTCCCGATGATGGAATATGTTATTCTAAGTGATGTAACATGAAAATGCATGATAATAGATATGACATATAAGATTACCTTACTCATTATAGAATGCTTTAGCACGACTTAGTATGTGTTATAAAAAGAAACTTAAAGTTTTGAGAAACGAATATTAATGAACCTTGAGTCTTTGAAGTTATGATATTTTAACACATACATCTTGTTGAGTTATGAGTATACTTAAGAATGAGAAGTGATTTAAAGTTACTTTACTTATTATCAACTTACAATAGCTTAGTTGAAAATGAATTCTAAAGAAAACTTGAAACTTTAAGAATGAACTTAAAGTAACTTGTGGACTTAAAGTTCTAAACATGATGACATATATACATGGCTTAGTTAGCTATGAAATGAGATTTAAAGTTGCACCTAGTTGCTTTACCTTGGCCTAGAATAACTTTTAAAAGTGAACTTGAACGCGTTATACCCCTAGACATGACAATTATGTTCATCTTTTAGCTAAGCATGAATTGGACGTTTCAAGTGTGGTTTAAAATACGTTTTCAAATAATGAACTATGCTATATCTATGTGAAGCATACTAGTAGAGGCTTATTAGTACCAATATATGGTTTAAAAGCTTATAACATTGAATCTTGTTAAAGAAAGTTGTTAAGCCTTATTGATTGAAATAAATCATTATGAAACTAAGTAGTTTGAATATGAACGACGTAGATCACGTATCTATAAACTTTAAATATGTGTCAAACACATAGCGAGTCAAGTGTGTGATAAATGTATATGAATGTTGATGTCAAGTACGGGTGGTTAGGTATACCTATACATACCTAGCTATTCTAAGAGTATGATGAGAAAGTGAAGTGTAGGTTTTACAAACCTAGTTAAGAGACAATATTTGTTCTTATATTAAGAGCATATGAAATGTATGACTAATGGATATGAATCCATGATTATATAACTGTGTTGGAATACACGAAGTGCAGATAAGCGTTAAGCAGTTAAGTCGTAGTTCATAAACTACGAATCATGCAAGTCTTTCAGTTCCTATTTGATATATGAATTCTATAACTGTTAGTTGAGCTATATTTTGCTATGATAATGTTGATGTATATATATGAAATGCATATGAGATATGTATGAAAGCTGAAAGTTGATCTTGGATGATATGCTTGTGAAGTAAATTTCTATGCATGTTATGTGTGAAGTAACATGCGTAGTTAATATTAATTGATTATGAATGCATGAACTGAATATGCTATTATATGCTATGTGCTGCATGAAAACTGTTAGAATTGTTGGACTGTCAAGCTCACCCTTGCAAATAACCACTTTTACAGGTTAAAGACTCATGGTAAAGATTTCGTGCTTCTTGGTTGACAAAGTAGATAGTTTCACGACGAAGGATACTATTTAGATTATTACTTGAACCATGTTTAGGTTATAGGAGTGTACTTGATATATACTTACGATGTTTAATACTTGTTGTATTGTAAGGATGTATTAGTTAATACATAAAGGATATCGAATCAAGATGTAAAATCTTATACAATAATTTGAATAGATGAATCATAACATAATTTGATTCAAGGATATGTAATCGATTTAAGTTAAGATATCAATAGAAGATTTATTTTCAAAGGAGATTGAAAAAGTTTAAATTATTCCGCATATTTATATTATATCAAATGTAATGTAAAACAGGAATAATAAATGACCAAGTTGTGAAACTTATAAAAGTTTGGGGTAATTATACAGGTCTTGGAAATGGAGAGAATTTATATTCTAAATTATAATAAGTAAAGTTTTATTCATTAAGTTATGAATGAAAAATATAAATAGTTTGACGATAGTAGTATCGTGGCGGACCGGATCCGAGGTTTGAAGGAACCTGGATTTAGGGGCGTCACACGGGTAGCCGTAGGTACATCTGCAGCCTAGCCACAGGTACACCTGCAGCTCCCCCCTCTATAAATAGAGGGCTTGGGGTGGCCATTTGTAAGAGAAAAAAGGCGAGGAAGCCCTATCAAATTTGCTCTGTACTCACCCTAAGTGCTTTCTCATTTTAAACACTTGTGAGCTCACATATAGCTACTTTTGTACTGGCGAGAGCCGAGTGTTCATCCACTTTAAAGATATATAAGTCTTCTTTGGCAGCCCACTGTAAGCCTTCTCACACACTTTAAAGCATTTCTCTTCATCTTTGCACACACCCTTCTTCACGTTGAGAGTCGTGTTACACAGGTTTTGCCCTTGACTTCTATCTGTGGCTTTTATTTCAATTGTATATACATATATATTTATATATATATATATATATATATATATATGGACTAACATTATCGAGTTATGCCTCGATTGAGCCTAGACTTCGGTCTGGAGCATTTATTGCTTTAATATATATATATATATATATATGTATATATATATTTCATTCCGCCTGGAGCTTACTTCGTGGCGGTTTATCGCTTTTACAGCTTTCTTTACGTTTCGTCCTACCCGGAGTTTTCTCCGTGGCGGTTGATCACTTTTATAGCTTTCTTTACGTTTCGTCCCGCCTGGAATTTCCTCCGTGGAGGTTGATGGCTTTTACAGCTTTATTTACATTTTCTGATCCCCCATTGAGGTGCTTCGTGGTGGTTGATCATGTCTGTATATATATTTATAGCGTTTATATATATACCTGCTTACTGTTTTCATACAAATTGCGGCATCACGTGAGCCTAGGAATCATGTGATTATAGATTCAGTCTATTGGATCTAGATTCGGTTCCCATGATGGACATTATTTAGCTGTAAGCAACTTGTAAATTTATTTGTGGTGTCTGAATTTCCTCAGATGGTTTTCATACCCACGAGGAAGTTGACATTATTTTGTATATTATTTTCTTATAAATGCTTCACATCTCGAAAATAAAAGCAATCAAGCTGAACACTTAAAAAAATGGAAGTGTAAAAGGTCTCAATTACTATTGAGCACAAGGGTTTGAAAAACCTCTTTTATAAAACATCACTGCCATATCTTGCTAAAAATTTAATTTTTACATAAATTCAAACCCTGTGTATATAGGTGTGAACGAGGCTTCGCACTACTTCCAAATAAATAACACATTGACCCACACAGACATACACATTCATATAACAGTTTCTTGAAAAGTGGCGGTCACCGTGGTAACACGGATGTCGGGTGGTGCCTAACACCTTCCCTCCGCATAATCAAGTCCCCGAACCCTAATGAATCTCGGTTTCACACCAATTCGTTTAGCGAAGTCACATCATTTGGGTCAATGTGCAAACCTTTTCTCGGCTGTGTTAGTGCAATCATTTAAAAAATCAACTGGCGACTCTTAACAGTCCATCGTCGACATTATACATGTTAGACCTTTTTCACTTGTTTTTTCAAATGAATCTCACCTAACATGAGAACACTAAAGAACAAGTAACAAAAAGGGACAACTAAAAATCCCGACGTCGACAGGTGGCGACTTCGCTGGGGACTCCAGTAAGAGGACTTAAGCCGCTATTACAATCTTTTCAAAACTGTTATATGCTTGTGTGTGGATGTTGCATTTACATTTACGATGAATGTGTACGAATGCATATATTTACTGCGATTAATGCTTTACACTATATCTGCTTGTGATATTAGTGCTTCGCGCATGTCATCATTTTCATAAACAGTGAGACACGTTGTATATGAATGTATGTTGTGTGGTTCCTCCACCAGGAGGCTATCCTGTCAGTGTTTGATTACTGGACTCGTAGGAAGACTAATTCCAACGAGGCTCAGGAAAGGCACCACCCAAATTCGCTCTTGTTGAAAGACCGGATTAATTTCCCGTTGAGTAAATTGCGATGATTTGGGAACCTTCATGCCAAAAAGCCGCGAGAGTAACCTAAGATAGGTCAGCCTATGATAAACCCAACACGGAGGAAAGTCTCTTCATGCTTTTTTCATTACTCGTAAAAATAATTACTCGTAAAAACAATTACTTGTAATTTCATGCCATATTCATCTCCATGTAATGAGAAATATGAAGAAACATGTGTACATACATATTTTAAAACATGTTATCTTGAATTACAAATAGCTAACATCCGTTTTGCAGGATAAATTTCCTAAAACAGACACATCACATAGCATGTTAATATTTACACATTCCCTAAAGACTGAACTATGCAATTCTTTCGCAGGGAAACAATCGGACCTACTACCCAGTCAAAATTCAAAAAGGCCGCAAGCCTACAGTCAATTATGTCGTTAGCCGACCAGACTGACCTTAATCCAATTTCTCGCAAAGAATTCGGCGGATTAAGCAAACAAATCACAGATTTGGCTGTTTTGCTTAAAGAACTACACCAATCTACCCAGGGTCCAAAGATACCCATAAATGTTGAATCCTTTAAACAAGGGGGAACTCAAGCCATTACAATACCTAAAATGCAGTTGGATACGACCAACAAAATTCATGATGCCACCCATCTCGCAGGATATCTAGACACCGGTGACATCAGAAAGAAAGTCCTTCAAATGGAAGAAACCCTTCGTGCTATCAAAGGAATTGGAGCACACGGGAGTGTTTCATATGCTGACCTGTGTATATTCCCCGGTGTTCATTATCAAGAAAAGTTTAAGACTCCGGACTTCGAAAAGTATGACGGGTTAGGAGATCTTTACACACATTTGAAGGTGTTTATTGGAGAACTCAGATCTTATATAGAAGACGAGAAGCTCAGGATGCAGCTGTTCCAAAAGAGTCTGACTGAAGAAGCCCGTTCGTGATATACTAGATTAGACAACTCAAAGATCCATAGTTGGGAGGAGCTAGCTCACGCCTTTCTCACTCAATACAGCTTCCAGTCTCAGATGGCTCCTTACCGGTACCAGATTACCAAGGTCAAGAAACAGTCCAACGAGTCTTTCAGAGAGTATGCTCAAAGGTGGAGGCGCCTGGCTGCTCAAGTTATTCCTTCAATGACAGAATTAGAAATGGTCATGACCTTCATAGACATACAAGAAGCTCATTTCTATGAAAGAGTCTTAGCCGGCATCGGTAAACCATTTTCTGAAATGATCAAACACGGGGAGATGACTGAGATGGGATTAAAGTCAGGAAAGATTCAAGACCTAGCTGCCCTTAAAGCTGTTGCTGAGCACATCCAATCCAAAAATTATGGAAACTGTAATACCCGAGAATTTCCACGTATTATTAAATGAATATATTAATGGAAATACTATTTATGTGAAAATAAGTATTATTGATTTATGAGTTGGATAATACAATTGATTGTATTTGATCAATGCATGTTAAGATATGTGAAGTAACAAAGAGATTTGTGAAATGCCTTGTGTGTCATAATGCAAAATGAGAAAATTCATTAAGTAAATTAGAACGGGAATTAGAAAGATTTATCGTATCGATCATGTGATTTCGTATAAGTAATTAATACGCTCGTGGACTAGTAGTAACACTTTTGTGGAGATCAATTCACGTCATGTTTAACAAGTTGGCGTCGAAATCGCACAGTGAGCGTAAATCACATCTTAGCCTTTGCATCGCTGTGGCACGACGCAGCCAGACCGTCCCCAAAGAAGATAAACCGCACAATCGCGCGCCATCACGGGTTTGAGTTAGTAACTTTCATCAGTATTGAATTGGTGGAACAATTATGTGAGATGTGTAACATGGATGAAACCATATGATAGGAGTGTATTACAATATGTTATGTCCAACAAAAGAATTATTAAATCATTAATTAGTATTAATTAATTGTGGGAAATGGATTTCTTTATAATTAATTTATTATATGTAATTATTATTATTTTCAATATATCTAGAAATGTAATACGAATATTATCGATAATTAGTGGTTATGAAAATCTATAAATTTATCAATGAGAAGTGGATTAAATAGTATTGGTGAGAATTAATCAAGAAAATAAATAAATTGTTTAATGGACATAAATAAGTAAGTTATTAATATAATAATATTGTATTGATAATTATGTGCATGTGAGCAATAATGCAACTATACTATATAGTGTAATGTGGCCCCTACATGACTACATATGAAATGATATGAATAAAGCAATGTGACTATGCATAGTGGAAACTATATGTTAAAAAAACATTATGGAATGTGTATGTAACAATATGCATGTGGGTAGACATTAACATAAAATGTACATGGATTATATGTATATTACATGACACCTACTAACTTCAAATGTTGGTCATATTGTGACATTAAATTATAGTATATGGTTGATATAACATAAGAGTAGAATGTGTACAAGTATGTGGGCTAAGTGTGTTGAGAACTTCTTGTCCCAAAATGAGTGGCACAAGGACATGAATAGTGACTACAAGCTATAATACATATGTTTTCAAAAGGCTAATCATAGATGATCATGGCTAGCTAGGTGGTTGGTGTGGGGTTATTGAGCCACCCTTCATGAACCATTGTCCCATTCAATTGCACCATGGATTCAAGGTTTGTGTAACATCATTGCCCAGTCCACACTTCTCCTATAAATATCAGCCATGTTTATCAGTTGATGTTCTTGAAGTTGTCTGAGATATTGCTAAGTTGGAGTTGAAAGCATACAAGCATTCTTAGAGTTTAGGAGTTCAAGTAGAGCAAGTGCATTGCATATTACGAAGGTATAATTCTATTTATGGTTTTCCATTTCCAGTTTCTGTAAAAAGAGTTTGAAGTTCTTAAAATCCAAATTCTCAATTTTGTGTAATTGAATGCTAGTATGGTTGAATAATATTCATATGGTTGTTATGTGACCTTACAAGCATGTTTGAACTGATAAATAAGTGTTTAGGAATGATTTCGTGAGTAAATTTTGTGTTTGGGCTAAATAATTTCTTAGAGGTTATTGTTTACTGATGATGAACCAGTGCACGCCAAGCAAATTGCTACCACTTTTATATTGAGAGCTTGATAAGAATTACCCATTGTTGAATTCAACAGTAGTTTCGCTTTTGTAAATCATATATAGTACCATGGCATGTGATAGTATAAAAGCATGTGTAATGTGTATATACAAGTATATGAATCTAATGTGAGCATGTTAGACTAGCATTAGCATGATTAAAGAAAGTATATAGCTTAAAATGGATTTAAGGACTTTAGAAGAAAAGTTATTGTGTATGTATGCCATGTATATATTATGACCTTGCAAACCTGCTAGCATGATTTAGAAATGCATGATTAAACCTTTAGATTGTGTCTATTTGATTGGTAGAGGAACATGAGCATGTTGAACCTATTAGTAAGCTTTGAATGTGAATATTGTCATGATACCTTGAAAACTTAAATATGATATTAGTGAGCATGTTTGATGACACTCTTAGACTCGCTCATGTAGTATAAACATATATATACCATGCTTAGGTAGCACATTTCAAGAAAAGCATGAACAAGGACTATTTTCAACTAAAGCGGTGTTAGTTTCACATATGCATTATGAATAGACACAAGCATGCTTAATATGAGTTTTATAACGCTTATGTATGTTTAGAACGCAAGCATGCTAGACTTTGTGGTTTCACAACCTTGAATGGCCTTAAATGGTTTAAGTGTTTATATTGGAAATATATTAGAAAAGGGAACCTAGATTTGCCTTAAGGAGCATGGAAAGACCCTAACCACGACCAATACATTATGTGTGATTGTTTTGGTCAAGCCGAACAGAAACCACAAGGCAAAAATCGCATCTTGTTGCTTGGCGGGATCTCCAGTAGAACTGCTACCAGATCCTAAAGTTTAGCCGTGGTCAACCAAGGCCATCTGGAATTATAGTTGATGTATTTTGACTTTTTGACAGCAACTTGCATGATGCCTTTGATGCTAAATGAGATCTAAAACCTACTGATACACATATATATGTGTGATTCTTAGTTGTTAAGTTGTAGTGGTATTGAAATAAAAAGTCCATGAGTAGAAGAGGTCTTAACCTTGAGCATTCTTGATTTGTTTGTAAAGTAACTAAGTATTTGATTCATGATGACTTATTAACTAATTTTGTACCATATGTGAGTACTTGAGTCGTGTCAAGCTTGATTAAAGACTGTGTAGCTAATGAACCTTGTATACATATAATACGCTATAAATAGGATTCGAAAGGTTGAGTTATTAAGTGGATAAACTATGATTAAGGCAAGTTTTTCTAAACCTATCTTATTACCTTGTGCAAGTATCTTCGCATTCTTTATTCGACAAATACCGTGAGCTTATCTCTTTTACAAGTTATATTGCTTTCTCGTTCAAATGAGCCATTATGCTTAAACCCTTGTGAAAACAATTATTCATGTGAACTTAGTATTGTCCTTGAATATTGTGAAAGCATCTATGCCATTTGATTCGGCTAGATTATATGCATGATTATAAAACTGTCCAAACCAATTGATTGGTGCGAAAATCTAAAAACTGAGTTGAACAACCCTTATGGTAAGGGGATTGTATGTTGTTGGAAACCCCAACACATGAGTATATTATTACTGTAGTGTTATGCATAACGTGGAGTATTGTAGACTGATCCTCTATAATACTTGTTCTTTTGGGTTATCAGTTTAATATTGATGATTCTAGTAGATGTTCAATAGTCCTTAGTGACTACTCAGTATAAATCGTTTATCCTGTTGGACACCATGATAGATATTGAATTCATATATATTTCTGTTGATTTATATTGAATTGTCGTTCTCATTCCAAGAATTGTTGATATTTCTTATTTATGATGTTAATCTGACACTTTGAACTATCCTAGAAATAACCTTTGATATTTCAACCCTTGTGATACATATATCCTATACCCTCGATGTATATTACTTGCTGGGCAATTTGTGCTCATCCTTGCTTATTTAAAACCTTTCAGTTAAGGCAGAACAGGGAGGTGTATCTGGGAAGGACAAAGGAAAGGGCAAGGCTACCGACTAGCTTGTCCCTTTTATGTTTAAATTAGGATGTTGTTGTATTAAGACTATGTTTAAACTTAAGTAGATTTATGTAATAAGTCATTATTCGGTATTATTATGTAATCTATTAAGTACTGTAGGTTACGAGACTTGGGGGAATAATTATAATAAAACATTGTATATTATTCTAAATTAGATCTTTCGTTGCAAATATATGATTTTAGTTATTATGGTAATATTTTGAGAAAGTGATGAGCCAAATTTGGGTGACCAAGTGGAGGTCAGAATTTGGGGGCGTCACAGATTGGTATCAAAGCTATAGTTATAAACCTTATGGACGAGACTCCTTAGACTATAACTTAAGAAAATTTAGAAGTTAGGAAAGGGGATACAACTCATGTAGAGTTTTCCCTAAGAGACTTAGTGTGTTATGAAATGTAACTTCATTTTATACAATGAACTTATGTTTATTTAATATTCTGATGGAGTTGTTGTTTGTCTTGTCTTATGTTGGTGGTTGTAGGATGACTGACATGGGAGGACCTAGCCGAGTAGTTGAGGAGGAGCCGCCTGATATCCACGTAGTTTTTGAGGCACCCGTGATAGCGGAGCCTATATCAGTAGTTGTCCCTATTAGTGATAATGATGAGGAGGAGGAGATGGTGCCTCTACCTGAAGATTCTGATCCAGAGGAGGAGACTATGGAGGAAGAACCCGTGGGGGAGGAACCCGAGCCCATGGGGGACTCTGACGAGACTACTTTTGAGGATCGGATGCTAGGAGAGTATGAGGAACAGATTTTGGAGTTAGAGAGTAGAGTCGAAGAGCTAGAGACTAAGACTCTTGAGAGGCAACTAGTGATGCAGGAGATGGAGGTGGAAATTGGTCATCGTAAGGAGGCAGGGATCCAGATGGGTGCCTTGTTTCACCGATCGATGGCAAGGAATGTTGAGTTGGCAGGAAAATTAGAAGAATTGGAATAGAGGGTGTTGAGTGAGAAGACGGAGAAGGAGGCTCTCCGAACCCAGTTAGAGATGGAGGTGATGGATAAGATCCACTTTGAGGAGAAGTGGGAGGATTCCAATAACAGAGTGGGTGATCTTGAAGATGAGGTGCGATGCAAGAGGAGGAAGATGAACAATATGGGCTATGCTTTACGCACGGCCATGGAGAGATTGATTGATGGGGTAAATCACTATCCCGCTGAGCAAGGACAGACCCGACATACCATAAGTTGGGATATGGTGGCACATATCACACAGAAGGAGTATGAAAGCTGTTCGGGTATCTTCCAACCCGGATGTTCAAGTATCTTGTCTGACATTCATACATTCATTCAATTGAAAAGTCTCAAAGAACGAACATAACTTCTATATATTTAAAGTAATATTTACATTTCCCAGGTTCTATACCCATTACAAAGGTTCTTTGTCATAATATCAGTTACATTACAACAATAGACCTATACTATTACAAGACAGCTTAGTAATCTGCCTTAGCTTTTCCTTTATCCTTTTTCGATCCTTCGAGACGTTCAGTCTTAGCTGCATTCATATGGTTCAAGCAAGAGTGAGCATAACTAGCTCAGCAAGTATAACAATTTAATAACAACATGCTTGACACATACAAATCGTATATCTTCAATAACTGAACAATAGTTATGAAGTACTATTGATAATTCAAAATAGCACTTCATCTTTTCTTTTTCAAAATGTTTTACAATAATAACAATATTTAGTAAAACATTCACTCGATCAAAGACCTCGAGTATTCATTCTTTATTGGAAAAGAGACAACCCGGAAGCAAGTCCGTGGCTTGGAAATATTACTTACGAGCACTTCTAGGTGATCGACTATTGTACTCTATGTTGATCGACACTACATCCATTAAGCGTATGCGTTTAAGCATTTAGCAACCTCACGTGCTGTCGTTTTCTTGACAAAACATTTGTTTAACATTTGGTCTTCTTTTGAAAACCATATCAAGTAGTTGACAAAAGATAGCAACATTTGATAATACATGAATAGATTATCCATACATCAAGTCTAGCCAAAGGAATTGGCTTTAACTTTAACATACCTCAATTCATGCGAAAAGAATACATGAACCTCAAAAACTTGTTGATTGAGCGAGACAAGAGTTAGAATACTTGCCTTTAGCGTCTGCTACGGTATATTAACTTTATGTTCAAGTCGTTCAAGTCTCTACAATACATGATCACATAATGCCTTACATTAGGTCACATATAATCAAGTATGTATATGACTATATCATACCCTTCATTTCAATCTAATTGTGTATTAGATTCAGTTACTATTCATTCCGGTTTATCATTATCCTTGCATTTATATTCGACTAGGTTATCTCAACCTTTATACAACATCCTTAAGGTTTAACAAAGTTTAAACAATGTTACATTACATTCCTTAAGTTATGTTTACTTTTAAATCAATTAGCTTTCTTTTCTTTGTACTTAGAAACATTCATTACTATCCTTGTTACGAGGGTAGGCTGCTGGCTTGACTTTATACTTACATCTCGTCTTTGCTGTGCGCTGAAGCTTATTGTATCATTGTCCGGACTTGGCTGCTTATGGCCGAGTCCTTACTTAATGGGCGTATTTACTGCGCTACTCTCTCAGAGGATTTTTGATGCTTGTACATGGCATGCTGCGGCCACACATATTATACTATAGTTCATGCTGCGGTGAACTCTTGCGATGAAGCTCGAACATTGTTCACGCTGGCTATTGCCTGACGTGAGTCATTTTACTAGGGTTGGCGGCGCATGGCTGACTCTGTCATGCACCGAAAACAAATTCGATTTGTGAATTTTGTGAACTTCCGGACGCATAACTTCTTACGTTATAAGTCCGAATTGCTCGTTCAAAAGCCTACGGTTCACAAATTACGTAATCTACATGATCATTCAAGAATTTTATCTATTTGACTTCGTTTGCTAAAAATTCACCTATTGGTTCATTTTTAATGAAAAGCGATAAGCGTTAAATGAGCGTTCAACGCTTTCGTTCTTCGTTCTAAGTCGAAATCCGGTCATTTTTGAGTCCATGACTCTTAAATGCCAAATATGACTTGTCTCTATTGGAAAACAATGGTTTCGTGATCAAACACAAAATTTGACTTCCATTCAGAGAATTTTCTGAATTCGGCGTTTATCGTCCCGATCGTGCAATTTCGTTCGATCTTTCTTCATTCTTATGATTTGTTCAACATTACAAATGAACTTCCATTCATCATGTGAACATCTCAACATACTTATTACAACAACTTATATCATTGTTGGATTTTGGACTTATTCTTCATGAGCTTATAACTTGTCAATTTATAAACTACTTAAGATTTGATTATTCATGACTTATGATGATTAGAGTTTCTTAATCATCATACTTTACATGTTCTTCACATATAACTTTACTTAGGTATATATGATACATATAATCATATAAGTTCTTAATTCACTTCTCTTAATAAACTCATTACAAGTTCATATTTTCATACTTAACATTCAGGTTAACTTATAATAAGTTTATAACTTTTATAAGTTCAAATGACTTATTACTTGACTTATGTGGCTTAAGTTCATGACTTACACATTCTTCTTGCTTCTTATCATTCATGTTTCTTAATCCATCTTTTCTTATCAACTTATCATGGTAGAGATAGAAGATAATTTAGAGAAGAAGTCTTACTTTTTTTGTAGTCTTGGTAAAGTAGCTTGCTTCTTCTTCTTACTTATGGAATGACTTATTGTAGCTTATTCTCTCTAACACTTAAGCACTTTTGAAATGTTGGATTATTTGAACAACTAACAAATGGCTTGTAAGCCTTCTCTATTTATAGAACTTGCAAAGCTAGGGTAGTTTGGTCATTAAATCATCCCACCTCCTTAAGCCACCTCCTTTTTACTATTCATTACTTGGCTAGCACAACTTTTATCCTACACTTGGTCATTACTTCAAAGTCTTGGTCATTACTTCTTAGTCTTGGTCACCACTTTGGTCACATTAACTTGGTCACCACATACTTGGTCACCACAATAACCATATCAATATGGTTTTGCCCGTGGGTCATCTGACTCATGGATTCTAGCTTGGGCTTGGATTAAATCATCCTTTGGGCTTTGCATTATAAACACTAATTGGTTCATTAATAAATAGTTGGGCCTCTCCCTTTAATTCACTTTGACTTGTAAATAATTGTTAACCAATCTTCCAAGTCCATTAACATTTCTTAATACATATACATATAGTTTATGTATTATTTTCGTATTCTAATTCATATAGAAAATATATACGATATTTCATCCTTCATACCAACTCGTATAATACTTCGTATTATACTCGTTTTCATTACTCCGTACGATACCAAAGTATCATACATTATTACTTATTCAATACCATTTTGCCTTCCTTAACGTTTATAAATTAAGTCCACAAACGAATTATTACATTTTTCATAACTAGATTTTTATTACATAATCCATCTTACCTTGTTATTCCATCATTACGTATTTCTAAAAACTCAAAATTATATCCAGAGCAAATCTGGAGTGAATAGTGTTTTTTGGAAAATTTCTCGAAAAACTTTTATTTTAAATCTTGGAAATTCAAACACTTTAATTCATCCACGTAGCTCAAATACTACGACATTCTAACATCAATAGGTTATCTGATGACAACCATCTTGATAACACATGGAATATGATTTTATTATTATTTAATTTAATAAAATCATTTTACAATAAGATCCGAATTTCTCGGTCGTTACATTCTTCCCCCCCTATAAAGATTACATCCCCGAATCTCGTCTTACTTTAATCAAATAGATGAGGAAAATTTTTCTTCATCTTTTCTTCTAGTTCCCACGTTGCTTCTTGACGTCGTGGTTCTTCCATAATACCTTTCTTGATGGTATTACCTTGTTCCTCGAGAACTTGTTCCTTTCTATCAATGATGATGCATCGGCGACTCTTCATATGTTAAGTCTTTCTCGATATAATATGGCTCATACTCGATTACATGCTTATAGTCCGAACATATGGATGTAATCTGATCGTGAAACACGTTATGTATTAGTTCTAGATGCGGAGTAATCTGCTATCATATAAGCTACCTCTCCCACCCGTTTTAACACCTCAAAGGTCCTATAAACCTTGGACTTAACTTTCCTTTCTTTCCAAAGCGTATCTTTCCTTTCGAGGAGATACCTTTAGAAACACTGTCTGAGCCCACCTCAAACTCTCGACTTAGTCTATGTGAGTCGCATACTTCTTACATGCATCTTGGTGTGTGCGAGAGGCGCATCCAAATTAACTTTACCACATCCGTTTTGTCTGCTGCACACAATTACGGTCCTAGCATCCGGCGTTCTCCCACCTCATCCCAACATAAAGGTGTTACGCACTTTCTCCCATACTGAGCTTAATATGGGCGGCATACCTATGCTTGCATGATAAGCTTGTGTTATCATGAAACTCTACTAGTGGTAGGTGATCATCCCAACTACCCTTGAAATCCATGACCTGAAGACCTCAACATGTCTTCTAACGTCTGAATTGTCCTTTCGCTCTGCCCATCAGTTTGTGGATGATAAGTTGTGCTTAACCTCAGTTGTGTTCCCAACTGCTCTTGCAAACTCCTCCAAAAGTTCGATGTGAATCGTGGATCACGATCTGACACAATCGATCTGGTACTCTCCATGTAAAAATGATTTCCTTAACATAAAGTTTAGCTAAGCGGTCTAAGTTATACTTGACCCTAATTGGCAAAAAGTGAGCCGACTTAGTCAATGGGTCCTTTATTACCCAAATCGAATCGTACCCTTTATGCGTCGTCGGAAGTCCCTCCACGAAGTCCATCGTGATATGCTCCCACTTCCATTACGGAATCTCCAATGGTATAATAAAAACTTTGGAGTGCGTTGATGTTCGGCCTTAACTTTTGACAAGTTAAGCACCTACTCACATACTCTGCTATTTCTCTCTTCATGTTTTTGGCCACAAAAAACTTCATCGAAGGTCTTGATACATCTTAGTGATACCAGGATGAATCGAGTACCTCGAACTATGAACTTCTTGTAACACTTGCTCCTTTAATTCCGTCTCATTCGGAACCCAAATTCTTCCCTCAAATCTTAATAATCCCTCATTATCAAGACTATACTTAGCATCTTCCTTCTCGGATAACAAACTTCTTCATTTGGTTACACTCGTCCGGTCTTGAGTTGTACCTCCTTGACTCTTTCTCTACGATGGTAGATTGCATCTCAAATCATGAAAGTAAGCTTTACCCGAATCACTCGGCATCTTCACTTCTATTTCCATCCTAGCCATCTCTGTTATTAACTCATTTTGGTAGTTAACATAGACAACTTTTCCCGACCCTTCTACTTAAGGCGTCGGCAACTACATTGGCCTTTCGGGGTGATCTGAGTTTCACAATCATAATCCTTTATCAACTCTAGCCATCTTCTCATCTCATATTCAACTCTCTTACGGTGAAGATATACTTTAGACTTTTATGGTCAGTATATATCTCATTTTCCCCCATAAAGATAATGTCTCCATATCTTTAGGGCAAACACTACTCTGCGACCGAGTTCGGATCATGAGTAGGATAAACTTTCTCATAATCCTTCTTTGCTTGAGATGCATCTGTGATGACTTTGCCATCTTTGCATAAGCACACTGACCAAGTCCTCTATCACGAAGCATCACTATACCTACAAAATTTCCGTGTCATCATGCGATGACAAAATAGGAGCTTCACTTAATCTTTTCTTGAGTTCTTGAAAATTGTCTTCACATTTATCCATCCATCGTATTTTTCACCGTCTTCCTTGTTAAATTAGTCAGCGAGGTAGCTATCTTGAAAAATCTTGGATAAATCTTGATAGTACCCTACTAACCCTAGGAAACTCCGCACCTCGATTCGGCATTTTGGTTGTTCCCAATTCATTCTTTGCTTCCACCTTATTTGGATCCTTTGAAATCCCCTCTTGGTCGATGACATGACCTAAAAAGCTACACCTTTTCGGCCAAAATTCACATTTGGTGAATTTACATATAACTTCTCCTTCCTTAGTGTCTCCAACACTAATCTTAAGTGTTCGGCATGATCTTTACGGCGTCTTAGAATGAGACTAGAATATCATCGATAAACACCACAGACGAACTTGTCCAAATATAGTTTGAACACTCTGTTCATCATATCCATAAATCGGCGAGGTGCATTAAATCGACCCAAATGACATCACGAGAAACTTCGTAATGACCATAACGAGTCACGAATGCGATCTTTGGTACATCTTCCTTCCTAACCTTCAATGATGATACCCGTCATGCCAAATCTATTTTAGAAAAATACTTTTGCCCTTTCAATTGATCGAAAGAGATCATCGATCACAGGCAATGGGTATTTATTCTTTATCGTTAACTTGTTCGACTCCAGATAGTCGATACTGAAGCCTTAACGATCCATCTTTCTTCTTGACAAACAACACCGGGTGCTCCCCGCGGAGAAACACTTGGTTGAATGTACTTCTTGTCCAATAGTTCTGTGGGTTTGAACCATTAGTTCTTTCATTTCCACAGTATTTATGTCTGATGCGGTGCCCTTGAGGCGGTGTCGCTCTTGGCACGATGTCTATCACAAATTCGATCTCCTGTCCGTGATAAACCCGGTAACTCACTTGAAATACATCCATGAATTCGTTTACTATAGGTATTTGTTCCATGGTTGCTCCCACTCTACGGGGTATCCACAACATGGCATAGGTAACCTACAAACCCTTCCTTAAAAGTTTTCTAGTTTGTGTCATCGTGAAGCAACACGGACGTCCGAACAATTTACTACCAAAAATACTACGGGAGGTTGCTTCAGCGTCACGATGCTCACACATTTCTTTTGGCAATCTATAATTGCTCCATGGTTAATCAACCAATCCATTAGAAATTACGTTGAATTCTCCCTAACTTTATCGGTATTAAATCTACCAGATAACTTACGACCACGTACATCTACACAACAACTCCTATGAATATCTTGATGGAAATTATCTCTTCGTTTGCTACCTTAATGTTCAAAGGTATAGGCAATTTTTGGGAAATAATTCTAGTTAAATCTAGCAAAATCACATCTTATAAGCGAACAAGTAGCACCGAATCAAATATGCACGTATGCATTTATATTGTTGATCGAAATAATACCTGCAACTACATCCCCGATGCCACCGCATCTTGGGCCGTCGTATTAAAAGTGCGGGCCATTGATTTCCCATTTGAAATTGGACCACTAATAGCTAACTTCCATTATTAGTTCCTTATTTCCTTCTATCCCCTTCTTGAGGCGGTTCTTTGCTATGTGGTCGGTTGATCCACATACAAAAACATCCGTGATTTTTCTTGGATTTGGACGATTAGGCGAAATGTGCCCTTCTGTCCACAATTATAACATATCTCCTTTCCTTTGAGGCAGACTCTAAGTGAGTCTTCCCACAGAGTTTCTGAGCCTCCATCCTCCTCTTAGAGTCCCCTTGTTTTACTCCGGTATTCCCGAGTTAAAAGCCCTTCCTCTTCGGCCAGTTGCCACTTCCTTTGGCTCCCTCGGTCTTGGTTCCTCCATCAACCTTGCCCTTGTTTTTTCTTATCTTTGTGAGTGCTGGTGAGAGCCTCATTCCCACCTTGACAATTATTGCCTTTTCTAGTATGGTTCCAAAGGAAGTACTTTGGAACAGAGATTCGGCTATAGAGCTAGGGGTTTCAAGCCACTTTCGAATCTTCTAGCCTTTCTCACTTGATTGTCCACTTGATGTGGAGTGAATCGTGCCGATTCATTAAACTTGGCGACATCTTTGAGGCTATGTCATATCCCTTGTCTCAATTCGAAACCTCATCTCCATCCTCCTTGCATACTCGTGGGAAAATAGTTCTCGAAGAAAATCTCCTTGAACCTCTCCCACGTTAGGTTTCTATATCGGCCCTAACTTTGGTTGCCTCCACACGAAGTTGGCCTCTCCTTTCATCAAATAGGTTGCAAAAGGCAACCTTTTGACCCTCCTCGACATTTGCTATTACAAATGCTTTCTCAATTTCTTTTACCCAAGTGCGGGCTTCTATAGGGTCAAGTAGTTCCTTTGAACTCGGCGGACCTACACTTTTAAAATCCTTAAAAGTAGTAGCTCGTCTTACTCCGGGAATCACAGGTACATTAGCCCCGTTCTATTAAATCTGGTAGTTAAAGATTAACGAACTCTGCATTGGATTAGCAGGACCACCCTCAGGTTGGTTAACATTAAGCATACGATTTACGTTGTCTCCTTCTTGGCGGCATTTTCTTTGTTAAAAAAACAACACATCATTATTACTTTATTCTTGTTGGTTTGTTATTATTTGTAATAAAACAACAACTCATACTCATTACTCAACATATTCCATAAAAGAGACTTATATTGATTCATAACTTGTAGTATAACACTACATTGTTTACATTACTCGACCTTAGGCGATTACATTACCATCCATGATTACTTTCCAAAAATTGGGATTTACAAAAGACTACCCTTTGTTATACAAAAAAGAGGTTTTACGTCACTACTAGATACATAATATTTACATATCTATTCTACTCTAGCTATTGCTAGACTACATCTGTCGTAGGGCATTCTCGAAATCTTTCTTTGGCGGGGCCGTGATAACATCTCTCTTGATAGTGTGTGTGGTGCATACCTCTATCGATATCCGACTACTGCTGCTTTGAAATCTACGTGAGAACTCCTATGAATATAGGACATCCTCTCCAACTTCCTCTTTTTTAGTCTTTAGCTCTGCTTGAGCTCAAAGACTTCACATTTCACTCTCGGACCTTGTCCTTAGCTAGAACTCTATCATCATGCTCCTCTTCCCACATTCCCTCCATGCTAGCCTTGTCCTCACGGACTGACTTGGAGTTCCTCTTTCAACTCCTTAACCTCTTGGCGATAATGGACATTCCTATCCAATCTGAAACATAAACAATGCCTTCATTGATTCCCCCAGTAGACATTTCCTCTGTAGGTGGAACTTTGGTCCTCTGTAGGTGGAACACAGTCGAAAGGACATCACGTCCACCTCCTCCTCTAGCATGCCATCAAATATAGACATGTAGTCTAAATCGTGCAGAGTCTCTCCAGGACTTCGATTGTCACCAACTCTGGTTCTCTTTACTACGAGTTTGGTAGTATCTCTACTGCATTAAGCGAATCCTCGCTCACTACATACATGTATATCTCTATACATATCATTTTCTCCTAACATCTACAATAAAACAATATAGTTTGATTAGTACCGTCGGTAAAATAATAAAATACATAACATAATATAATGCATTTTTATAGGGTTACTTTCCATCTTTTACTTCTTTATTCTTTCTTAAGGTTATGACTTAAGGTTCTACTTTCCCCTTAAGTTTTATAACCTAGGCTTTGATACTGACTTGTGGCGCCCCAAATCCGGGTATCTTCGGCCCGACGAGATGGTGCTATCTTTGTCTGACATTCATTCATACATTCATTCAATTGAAAAGTCTCGAAAACGAACATAACTTCTATATATTTAAAGTAATATTTACATTTCCCGGGTTCTATACCCATTACAAGGTTCTTTGTCATAATATCGATTACATTACAACAATAGACCTATACTTATTACAAACGACTTAGTAATCTACGCCTTAGCTTTTCCTTTATCCTTTTTTGATCCTTGGGGACGTTCGGTCTTAGCATTGCATTCATATGGTTCAAGCAAGAGTGAGCATAACTAGCTCGACAAGTATAACAATTTAATAACAACATGCTTGACACATACAAATCGTATATCTTCAATAAGCGAACAATAGTTATGAAGTACTATTGATAATTCAAAATAGCACTTCATCTTTTTCTTTCAAAATGTTTTACAATAATAACAATATTTAGTAAAACATTCACTCGATCAAAGACCTCGAGTATTCATTCTTTATTGGAAAAGGACAACCGGGAAGCAAGTCAATAAGCTTGATATTACTTACGAGCACTTCTAGGTGATCGACTATTGTACTCTATGTTGATCGACACTACATCCATTAAGCGTATGCGTTTAAGCATTTAGCAACCTCACGTGCTGTCGTTTCTTGACAAAACATTTGTTTAACATTTGAGGTCTTCTTTTGAAAACCATATCAAGTAGTTGACAAAAGATAGCAACATTTGATAATACATGAATAGATTATCAATACATCAAGTCTAGCGAAGGAAATTGGCTTTAACTTCAACATACCTCGATTCATGCGAAAGAATACATGAACCTCAAAAACTTGTTGATTGAGCTGAGACAAGAGTTAGAATACTTGCCTTTAGCGTACTTTACGGTATATTAACTTTATGTTCAAGTCGTTCAAGTCTCTACAATACATGATCACATAATGCCTTACATTAGGTCACATATAATCAAGTATGTATATGACTATATCATACCCTTCATTTCAATCTAATTGTGTATTAGATTCTGTTACTATTCATTCCGGTTTATCATTATCCTTGCATTTATATTCGACTAGGTTATCTCAACCTTTATACAACACATCCTTAAGGTTTAACAAAGTTTAAACAATGTTACATTACATTCCTTAAGTTATGTTTACTTTTAAATCAATTAGCTTTCTTTTCTTTGTACTTAAAACCTTCATTACTATCCTTGTTACGAGGCTAGGCGCTTGCGGCTGACTTTTTTATACTTACATCTCGTGTTGCGGCGCGAGCTTATTATATATCATTGTCCGGGACTTGGCTTTGCTGGCGCGAGTCCTCCTTACTTAATGGGCGTGTTGCCTTTCCACTCTCTAGAAGGATTTTGATGCTTGTACATGGCTGGCTGCTTGCCATTTCACATATTATACTATAGTTCGCGTTGCGGTGAACTCTTTAGATGAGCTCGAACCTTTGTTACATGCTGCTGCAGTGAGTTGATCATTTTACTAGGGTTGGCGCCGCATGGCTGACTCTGTGCACCGAAAAAACAAATTCGATTTGTGAATTTTGTGAACTTCCGGACGCATAACTTCTTACGTTATAAGTCCGAATTGGCTCGTTCAAAAGCCTACGGTTCACAAATTACGTAATCTACATGATCATTCAAAAATTTTATCTATTTGACTTCGTTTGCTAAAAATTCACCTATTGGTTCATTTTTAGCGAAAGCGATAAGCGTTAAATGAGCGTTCAACGCTTTCGTTCTTCGTTCTAAGTCGAATCCGGTCATTTTTGAGTCCATGACTCTTAAATGCCAAATATGACTTGTCTCTATTGGAAAACAATGGTTTATGATCAAACACAAAATTTGACTTCCATTCAGAATTTTACGAATTCGGCGTTTATCGTCGATCGTGCAAATTCCGTGATTCTTCATTCTCTTATGATTTGTTCAACATTACAAATGAACTTCATTCATCATGTGAACATCTTAACATACTTATTACAACAACTTATATTCATTGTTGGATTTGGACTTATTCTTCGTGAGCTTATAACTTGTCAATTTATAAACTACTTAAGATTTGATTATTCATGACTTATGACAATTAGAGTTTCTTAATCATCATACTTTACATGTTCTTCACATATAACTTTACTTAGGTATATATGATACATATAATCATATAAGTTCTTAATTCACTTCTCTTAATAAACTCATTACAAGTTCATATTTTCATACTTAACATTCAAGGTTAACTTATAATAAGTTTATAACTTTTATAAGTTCAAATGACTTATTACCAACTTATGTGGCTTAAGTTCATGACTTACACATTCTTCTTGCTTCTTATCATTCATGTTTCTTAATCCATCTTTTCTTATCAACCTATCATGGTAGAGATAGAAGATAATTTAGAAAGAAGTCTTACTTTTTGTAGTCTTGGTAAAGTAGCTTGCTTCTTCTTCTTACTTATGGAATGACTTATTGGTAGCTTATTCTCTCTAACACTTAAGCACTTTTGAGATGTTGGATTATTTGAACAACTAACAAATGGCTTGTAAGCCTTCTATATTTATAGAACTTGCAAAGCTTAGGGTAGTTTAGTCATTAAATCACCCACCTCCTTAAACCCTCCTCCTTACTATTCATTACTTGGCTAGCTAGCACTCTTATCCTACACTTGGTCATTACTTCAAAGTCTTGGTCATTACTCTAACTTGGTCACCACTTAACTTGGTCACCACATAACTTGGTCACCACAATGGTCACCACGTATAACCATATCAATATGGTTTGCCCCATGGGTCATCTGACTTCATGGATTCCATCTTGGGCTTGGACGTTAAATCATCTCTTTGGGCTTTGCATTAATAAACACTAATTGGTTCATTAATTAATAGTTGGGGCCTCTCCTTTAATTCACTTGGACTTGTATATAATTGTTAACAATCTTCCAAGTCCATTAACATTTCTTAATACATATACATATAGTTTATGTATTATTTTGTATTCTAATTCATATAGAAAATTATATCGATATTTCATCCTTCCTACAAACTTCGTATAATACTTAGTATTATACTCGTTTTCATTACTCGTACAATACCAAAGTATCATACATTATTACTTATTCAATACTATTTAGCCTTCCTTAAAGTTTATAAATTAAGTCCACAAGCGAATTATTACATTTTCCATAACTAGATTTTTATTACATAATCCATCTTACCTTGTTATTCCATCATTCGTATTTCTCGAAACTCAAAATTATATCCAGAGCAAATCTGGATGAATAGTGTTTTTGGAAAATTTCTCGGAAAACTTTTATTTTAAATCTTGGAAATTCAAACACTTTAATTCATCCACGTAGCTCAAATACTACGACATTCTAACATCAATAGGTTATCTGATGACAACCATCTTGATAACACATGGAATATGATTTTATTATTATTTAATTTAATAAAATCATTTTACAATAGTAACGATCAAGACTGATATCCATTACCGAGGATAGACGACTTATTTGATCAACTGAAAGGAGCAAAGTATTTCTCGAAGATCGACTTACGGACATGATATCATCAACTGAAAGTGCGGGATGAGGACATACCAAAGACTGCGTTTTGAACCCGTTATGGACATTACGAGTTCTTGGTAATGTCATTCGGATTAACTAATGCTCCGGCATCATTCATGGACTTGATGAATTGAGTTTTCAAGCCATACTTGGATAAATTCGTAGTAGTTTTCATCGACGACATTCTGATCTACTCAAAGACAGAGGAAGAACACGCCGAACATCTGAAGATTATTTTAGAGGCACTACGAAAGGAGGAGATGTATGCGAAGTTTTCAAAATGAGAATTTACGATGAAGAAGGTTCAATTCTTAGACCACGTGGTGGATAATAATGGAATCTCAGTAGACCCCGAAAAGGTTGAAGCGGTAAGTAGTTGGGAACAACCGAGAACACCGACGGATTCATCCAAGATTTTAATAAAATAGCGACCCTGTTGACTAATTTGACGAGGAAGACGGTAAAATTCGTATTGACTGACAAATGCGAAGAAAGTTTTCAAGAGTTGAAGAGGAGGTTAAGCGAGGCACCTGTATTATCATTACCAGATGATACGGGAGGATTTATAGTGTATAGTGATGCATCGCATAGAGGACTGGGCTGTGTGTTGATGCAGCATGGCAAAGTCATTGCGTATGCGTCATGACAATTGAAGGATTATGAAAAATGATACCCTACTCATGACTTAGAGTTAGTGGCAGTAGTTTTTGCGTTAAAGATCTGGAGACATTATTTGTACAGAGAGAAATGTGAGATATCCAGAGGAGAAATTATACTCCCTTTCAAGCCCAGTCTTCGAACCCTACATTACTGAAAGGTGGAGAAGTTAAACGCCCTCGAGTGTTCACACCCTTAGGGGACTCACTCGAGAATATTCTCACTCTTCTGATAACGCAGAAGAAAATCACACATCTTCTTCCACTAGCCAGCCTTAATGGGAGGGGTTTCAATACTGCTCGGAAATGTGCTTATCATGACGGGGCAACTGGACATGATACTCAGGATTGTTGGGCCTTGAAGCATAAGATCCAAGACCTGATAGACAATGGGGAGATCGTGGTTACCAAACCAGATATACCTCACGTACAAGACAATCCTCTTCCTCAACACAAAGAAGAAGAGGTCAACATGATTAATTGAACCAATGGACAGAGTTCCAATTTCAACGACGAGTCATCTCAGACCACCAAAGACGGTGTTGACAAATGGGATTATGCCAAGTTCCAGTTCACAATGGAACGTAAGATGAAAGCTCTGTGCAAGCAAATTGAGCAATTGGCAGAATTGGTGATCTATCAGCATCAAGTTACACGCCAGTTAGTCAGCTAGGATCATGCTAGTCTCCTTTCTCTTATCATGAATATTCCCTCGTCTCCTTCAGAAAGCGAAACGTTGGAGGACAAAGTTACAAAGAGAGCGAATGCCAAGGCCCGTTAGGATTTTGCCAATAGAAGGGAATTTACATACCTAGGCCAACCTATGGAGGAAATCCTTCAGATGTTAATCAATGAAGGAAGGATCACTTCCCTTCTACCTTTAATTAATCCCCGTTCAGGACGGTTCAATTCTGATGGAGTATGTCAATATCACTCCCATTCTCACGGTCACAGTACAGAAGAATGCTGGGCACTCCGCCACCTTATCCAGAATCTAATTGATAGTGGTGTCCTGCAACTAGCAGACGATGATACTGTTCTACGTGAGAGTGAGAATACCTGTCCTACTAAGTGGAAGAAATTGGTAGCAATTATATCCGCTGAGGCCAATGACATTGGCAAACCACTCACAATAGCATCAATTCAACTCAGAGGAAGCAATAATCCTTTGAAAGTGGCCGCTTCAGAGCCAATCAACTTACCATGCATAGCACAATATCCTATTGTCAGCTTACACAAAGTTCCATGGAATTATGGAGAAAGTGAAGGATCCACCTCGCATACAACTGATGCAGTGTCGAAGGAAAATCCACTATATCTTCCCCAACGGGTGATGAATTCTACCATCAAGTCAAAGGGGAAAATACCCATGGAGAAGATTAAAAAATTCCTTCGCACTTTGGGTCATAACGAAGCCAAGGTGGTTTTAAGCTTAAGAGAAGCTCCACACAAAATTTCAATCCTTGACTTGGTTTTAACTTCCGAGGAATACAGTAGAATCTTAATGAAGGTTTTGGAAGAAGCCTACTTACCGACATCAGTGGATACATAAAAATTTCAACACTTGGTTGATCACATTTTAACAATAATGTGATATCCTTCACTGATGATGATATACCGCCCGAAGGGACCGGTCATTGCAAGCCGTTACACATTGCGGTCTTGTCCTCCGGGTATATGCTAGCTAGAGTCTTGATAGATGGAGGTTCATCTCTAAATATCTGTCTATACGCTACATTGTTGAAGATGAATGTCAATCTCAACCGAATCCGGAGCAACCATATGATTATCAAAGCTTTTGATGGAGCCCGCCGGAATTCTGTCAGAGTAATTGAGCTGCCAATCGAAATTGGTCCCCATACATTATGCATGTCTTTTCACGTACTCAAGATAGATTTATGATACAACCTTCTCTTGGGAGGACCGTGGATTCATATGGCCGGGGCAGTCCCCTCCACCCTTCATCAACAACTGAAAACATTATCAATAATAGCCTAGTCACGATTAACGCTAAACCGAAATGTCCTCAACATGGTGACATACCATACATCAACGTCAATTCAGATGTTGAACTGGTCAGTTTTCATGCCTTGGAAGTAAGTAACACTCAGTCCCATGCTATTAGGGCGCCACCTCTTACACCCAAGATTTTTGCCGAAGTAATGTCGGCTACTCAAGAAATGATATCTTTAGGTCATCAGTAGGGACAAGAAGGGGGTAGTAAAAGCCATCGGTATTAAGCACCCAATTCAAGTTGTCGATCAAATGGGGACAAAGACTAAATGGGCTATTCACTTGATTCCATCCACGGAATCCACATAAACATTATCGATTCCTCGACTTGATTACGGCGTGTGTCTCTACCTCCAACTGCTGAGTCCGCACAACCTCCTATAAAGGTGCCAGCCAGAGTCATGGCTATGTTATTTCCCAAGCCGATACCGGTAAGGGAGAAATAATTCTTTGTTCCAGACCCCAGAGTGGAGGAAAAAAAACAAAGAATTAAGCAAGACGTCGTTAGAATGATGTCAGGCATACGCATCATCGTTCATGATGAACATACAAACAAATACACCCCAGACGATGATTGCCCAGACGTAATGGTCATCATTTGGGATAAGGAGGACGATGACAGCCCCTCCATCACTGCAGTCCACCCGGACTTTGCCCTTGCCAATTGGAGCAGCACTCCTTGCATTGCTAGACAAGGGTAAAACAGGCAGGAACTCTTTCTGCCCTGTAGATATCATAACTGCTTACTTTTCTGTACATTATTAGCAGTCATTTTGCTAGTACATGCTAACACTTTGTATGATCAAACCATTTCATATATACTAAGTGAAAGTATATTTTGTTTCAGGACCCTGAATTTAGATGTGTCTGTACTTGCTGATATGGGGCCTCTTCTCCACAAAGATTGTAACTTTGATGTAGAGATGAATTCAGCCTTGATGGAAATACATGAGGACATTAAGGTGCCTCCAGAAATTCAAGAATGAGTCGAAGACAAACCTAAACCCAACCTTGATCAAACCACTTCCTTCAATCTCAGAACCTTAGAAAGCCCTAAGTTAATCCAGATTGGTTCAGACCTTACCCCAAGCCAAAGGAATGACATGGATACACTACTAACCCAATTCCAGGATGTGTTTGCATGGTCTCATTAAAGAGGGATTCAAGCCAGTCAAGCAGAAGCTCAGGCGATTGAAACCTGAGTGGAGTTTAAAGGTGAAAGAAGAAATTGTGAAATAGTTCAAGTTGGCATCATCATAGTGTTCACATATCCTGAGTGGATATCCAACATCGTTCTCCTGCCTAAACCTGGAGGAAATGTACGAGTTTGCGTGGATTATCGGGACTTGAACAAAGCTTGCCTTAAAGATAGCTTTCCCGTGCCATTTATCCCCATTCTCATTGACAATACTACTCAATACGGCATGTACTCCTTTGCTGATTACTTTGCGGGGTACCATCAGATCATTGTTGCTGAGGAAGATAGTGAGAAAACTGCTTTCATCACACCTTGGGAAACCTTCTGCTATAGACGGTTGTCATTTGGCCTCATCAATTCCAGAGCCACCTATCAGCGAGCTATGATGGCTCTCTTCCACGACTTAATGCATAAAGAGATCGAGATCTACGTGGATGACATCATTGTCAAGCCTCGGAAGGAGGAAGACCACTTAGACCATCTCAGGAAGCTCTTCAACAGGTTGCGTAAGTACAACTTGAAGTTTAATCCAGCCAAGTGTGCCTTTGGCGTTAAATCAGGCAAGTTGCTAGGATTTCTAGTCAGCCACAAGGGATTGAGCTGGATCTCACCAAAATCCAGGCCATCACGAAAAATGCCCATTCCTCAAACAGAAAATGAAATACAAGGATTTTTGGGAAGAATCAACTTCATTAGCAGGTTCATTTCTCAACTCACCGCAACCTGTGACCCAATCTTCAAGCTGTTAGGGAAGAAGTCCTCCATAAAATGGATTGATGATTGCCAGAAGGCCTTCCTTACGATCAAAGAGCAGCTAGTTAAGGCTCCCATCTTGGTACCACCCAGGGATGATGTTCTCATGTTCATGTACCTGTCCATAAGTGACAATGCCATGGGCTGCATGCAGGGACAAAAAGACGATAGAGGCCAAGAATGAGCTATCTATTACCTCAGCAAAAGATTCAGCAGCAGTGAACACAAGTACACTCTGATTGAGAAGACATGTTGCGCTTTAACATGGGCGCCCATGAGGTTACAACATTACCTCCATGGTCACACAACCCATCTCATATCCCGCGTGGATCCTCTCAAGTACGTGTTCAATAAACCCATGTTAAATTGTCGGCTGTCTAGATGGCAGTTGATCCTACAACAATTTGACATCGTCTATGTGACTCAAAAGTCCATCAAAGGTTAAGGAATTGCAGATCAACTGGCCGTCGCACCTTCAGGGGACTTCAAACCCTTGGAGACTTACTTCCCCGATGAAGGGGTAATGACAGTTCAGCAGCACCATCAGTACGATACACACTAAACATAGAAGATGTATTTTGATGAAGCTATTAATATGGAAGGTTCTGGAGTTGGAGCAGTTCTAGTATCAAATACGGGGGAGCAGTATTCCGTCGCCATCAAATTATAGTTTGTCTGCACCAACAACATAGCTGAGTATGAAGGTTGTCTCATGGGGATAAAACTTGCCCGTTCAATGGGCATCAGGTGGTTAACTATCTTTGGAGATTCGAAGTTAGTGGTCAGACAATCCACGGGAATCTATCAAACCAAAGAGCTACATTTGCTCCCTTACCATCGGCAAGTTTTACGGATGGTTTTGGAGTTCGAAGAAATCTCCTTTCTACACATTTCTCGTAATAGGAATGACTTTGCAGACACATTAGCAACTTTGGCCTCCTTGATTCACATACCTGACAAGGGACACTTGCCAAGCGTCACAATTGCCCTACACAAGGCCCCAGCCTATGAGAACTACGTTGGAGAAGTATCAGATGAGATACCTCCCATCCAGCATCCTTGGTATCAACATATCAAGGAATACCTACGAGATGGATCTACACCCACTGAGGCGAGCCCGAATGAGAAAAAGCGGATCCATCGACTTGCTATGAAATTCTACCTGAGCGGAGATGCCCTCTATAAGAGAGATACAGGACAAGGTCTCCTCTGATGTTTAGACAAGGACCAAGCTCAAAGGCTCATGGATGAGATCCATGGAGGAGTCTGTGGCCCGCACATGAGTGGCCCCCTCCTTGTTAAGAAAAATCCTCAAGACAAGACATTACTGGCTCTCTCTCAAAGCTGACTGCAATGACCACGTCAGGAGATGTTATCAGTACCAAATTCATGGGAATGTTATCCACGTCCCTCCACGGGAACTCCACAATATGAGTTCGCCTTGGCCCTTCTCAATGTGGGGAATGGACGTGATTGGGCCCGTTGAGCCTAAAGCCAGTAATGGACATCAATTTATCTTCACCATGATCGACTACTTCACCAAGTGGGTAGAAGCGGCCTCCTTCCACAGGGTTACCAATGAAGTCATCATTGCTTTCATTAGAAACAATGTCATTTGTCGATATGGACAACCAGAGGTGATTATATCAGACAATGCTAAGAACCTCAACAACAAGATGATGGAGGAGTTATACAGTAAATTCCACATCAAACATCTCAACTCTGTCATCTACCATCCAAAGATGAATGGTTCTGTTGAAGCGGCTAACAAAAACATCAAGAAGATTATGCAAAAGATGTCCGCCAATCACAAAGGATGTCTTGACTTATTGCCTCTTACCCTGTTAGCCTACATAACTTCAATGCGCACTTCCATTAGGGGCAACCCCTACGCATTAACCTATGGGATGGAAGCAGTGCTCCCCATAGTTGTAGAAATGGAATCCCTCAGAGTGTTAATAGACGCTCAGCTGGATGAAGACCAATGGGTACAAGACAAGTATCACCAATTATCTCTAATAGACAAAAGGCGAATTGCGGCTATCTTCCATGGTCAGTTATATCAACAAAGGATCGCCAGATCCTACAACAGAAAAGTCCAGCTACGGAAGTTTAAACAACATGACATGGTTTTGAAGAAGATCATTGACAACCAAGATCAATCTAAGGGAAAATTCGCTCCTAACTTGGGAAGGCCCATTTGTTGTCAAGGAAGTATTGACAGGAGGTGCTCTCAGATTGCAAGAAATGGACGGCGATGAATTTTCACAACTCATCAACTCGAACACCATGAAACGGTACTGTCTGAAGTTACCATCAAATAAACATCCTGGTGTTGGATCATCAGATCACCAGTCATTCTGGTTCTTTAACCCTTTACCACATACAACTCTTCTCCACACTTTGCCCCTCAGGGAAACATACTTTTCAAGCCAGCAGCCTAGCTTCACTACGTTCCTACCACTTCTGTCATCCCACCAGGGATTGAACCTTTCGCACTTGCAGTTTGTCCCCCCACACATGGGATCAAACTTTTCACACCTGCCGTTTATCCTCAACCTAGGATCAAACTTTTTCTTCCCCGCAGTCTGACTTGCACATTGAATCACGCTTTTTTAACTTGTCCTGAGGGGCGAACTACGCCGACCTGATCTCCTCTTCAATAGGAGTACGTAGGCAACAATTTCATATGGCCCGATCACAATAAAACAAAAACAACAAAAAACATTTCTACCCCATTCTCCTTGCAAAAACAAAAACAAATTTTTTTTTACACCATTCCTGCTTCATACAGCGTTGAACCTCTTACACCAAGTTCAAACTACGCAGACCTGATCTACTCTTCAATAGGAGTACGTAGGCAGCCATTCATGGTTCGGTCTCACCCCTTACCAAAACACAGACACTTGTCAACTAGTACTGAGATCATCCTTCAATCCACCACATTTCATTTGGCTTCAGACCAAAGGGATGGAATTACCTTAACTCCTCCTAAATAGGAGATTCGGTGACCATCTAAGTTGCGGTTGTGCCTCAAAGAGCAACACCAATCCATAAGAGATGGAATTAACTAGGCTTCTCATAAATAGAAGTACTGGTGACCATCTGTGGTGCGGTCAATCTCAGATAGGAAAACCACACTTCTCTCCACATTTCCATACAGAAACCAGTCTCAAGACACCAAAGATGGAGGCGAAGCTGTGGTCTCTTGTACGAGGGTATCCACACGACCCAATAGATCTGCAGCCATCTGCATGGTGACCATATGCTCATCAATGTAAGTGCTCTTCTCTGCAATCATGTGAGTGGTAAGGGACCTCACTGCAGTACTATCTGTGACGGCTACATCCCAAGCAGATATGACACTATCCCGCTCAACTATCATTGCATCTCTGGCTGATCTGGTCTCATCTCGCTCAACAACAGTGGTGTCTCTACGAGTTAATGCATCGGCTTTCTCTAATAGAGTTGCATCTCTCCCATCAAGGGTTGTCATCATCAAAGCTCTAGCCTGATCTCACTCAAAAGTCATCAGATGATGACTCTACTCGAAGTACTGTGCCGAATGCTGGATCACAATAGTGCTAATATTGGGAGAATCTAAAGGAGATGCTGGCAACCCAGTAGACTGCTCCTCCTCGATGTGAGAATCAACGTCCTCCATAGGCTCTCCATCGTCTGAATCACTATCCGGTATTGTGGATACTGCCGCAGTCGATGAAATCTTTGTCTCCATCCACGCAGAATATGTGACGAACGAGATTTTTGTAATTTAATTCTTAATATTTATTGAAGTAAATAAATATTTTCGATGATTTAATTATTAGATTAAATAATTAATTGATGCAATTGTGATAGATTAATTTAATTATATGTTTTATATTAATTAAATTAATGTGGAGAATAATTATTATTCAAGTATGTAATTATGTGAGCTTATTGAGTTAAAAGAAATATTTAATAAGCCTAATGTTGTTTTAATTAATTTAATAATTAATTAGAGATTTAATAATTTGATATAATTAATTAATAAGAAATTATTATATTTAATTTAATTTAAATTAAATAAGATATTTGAATTATTTTGTAAGGGTGTGACATGATTTAAACTATAGTATAAGAAGTTTAATTAAATTAAATGGTTTTAAAAACTGTTATTGCTTACCAAACAAAGCCCTAGGGGGAGTTAATAGCAACTTCCCATGATAGGGTAACTGACCTCAAAGCGTTAGTTGCTTCCTTTATTATACGTCTTCTTCTTTTCATTTTTCTAAGTTTAACAAGGAAATCACACAGAGAGAGAGAGAATTAAGAATTTGAGGGAATTGTGAGTTGTTTGATTGATTGAGAAAGTTTCATCTCTCCTATCTACACTAAGCTGTGAGTAATCTCTTCAATCCAATTGTTAATTACGTTGTTGGAGTTTTCATAAATATAGCTTTCAAAATTTTGTAAAGTCTCTGTAATTGGGAAAGGGTATGATTATGAGTTTGTATATGTGTTAAATGTTACCATATCATATTTGATTATATATATATTATGTAAACCATATCATCAGTATCATAAAACATGTCGTATATGTTGTTCAAAACTTACAGAGTATGGGTTATGGCCATATGGCCTTATACGTGATTTTAATATGTCAAACATAAATGTTTTTGTAAAATTTCCACTCTTATTTGATTATACATGTTGATACGAAGAGACCAAACTTTAATTGAACGGATTCAGTATTATAATGAATCCGTAGTGTTAATTTTTATGAATTATGTTCAAAACCTTCAAGAACATCAAGAATAGTGAAATTTACATATTTTAATTATGTAATTATATGTTTTAAATGGTTAAAATCATTATATAAATGTTGGGTAATGATTATGTATGAATTATATCATGTGGGTATGTCTAAATTCGGGTAGAAAATATGAAATTGGTAGAAATTGGCATGTTCTACGATTTTTAGCGAACTGTAAATTCTATGAATCGATACTTATAAGCAATGGCTACGTTACGCTTTCACTATACACTAATTCTTCTTGGCCTTGGTTCACCGTCTTCTTGCCGTGCAAATATTCTGTCTCAAGTCAATAGCAATACAAGACTTAATACAAAGTGCCCATATGTTACCACTCTCCGAAATGTTCAGAATGAATTATTTTAAATGTTCAAGTCTAGTAATGTGATAGCAACTTAATTTAAAGAACATAGAGATATGTTAGAAATATAATGAGATGTTAAAATAGATTCTTAACATGCAAATAACATAATTACATGTGGATTTGAATTATTAAATACATAGTTAGCTTATTATTCGTGAAGTGTTTATTATGTGACAATAAGTGTGATAATTTAACTAAGTATAGTCATTTCCAAAGTTAGACAAAAAGAATGAAGTTGCTATGATTAGTTAAATTATAATTAACTGGTATTGTGAATGTAAATGGTGTGTAGGATTAAATTCAAGGAACGTGTTTAATTAAAATGTAATCTACGCACGAGGCAAGTTTCCCAACCCTACTTGTTATCATTATTCAAGTTATAAATCAAGTTCATTTGTTATGTTTAAGATTTATTATCTTTTGAAAGTATGATTCTGTTATACAATAATTGTTCTATTATATACCTATTGAGATTGTTATTCAATTTAATTACCATTTATTGTTGAACTTTGTTAGACTAGTGAACCCTTATTTGATTCAACTAGTCCATAGTTGATGAACATTCTAAATTTCAGAACCCTTATTGAATTATCCAAACCAAACTTCCTTTGGTACGGACTCTGATGTCAAACTGAGATGAACAACCCTGTATAGGGATTTCTTATGTGTTAGCGTTAAGATATTGTGCACAGTATGGTACTAAGGGCTGATCCCCCTAAGTACGAGTAGAAAGGTTCATAGTCTTATGACTGTTAAAGGTTTCAAGTATAACTGTTGATAACCTAGGACATAGTTCAAAGTCTTATGACCCTCAGAAATCTTTTGATTCTTGTTATTCATTCTTGATTCAAAAGTTGAACTTTTATTTCAGAAGTCTTTGATTCACTCGCATGTTATTATACATTGTTATTTTATTATTTTACTTGTGGGCAATCATGCTCACTCTTGCTTAATAATAATATTGCAGTTAAGAACGAAAAGTACGATGAACCTTCTACTAGCAAAGGCAAGGACAAGATTAACAAGTGATAAAGACTTGTTGTTTTATATGAAGATGTATTTCTGTTTAGACTTAAGTGAGTGATGTTGTTAAGACTTATTATTTGTTTATATTTCCGCACAGATGATTAAGGTTAGTTTAACCTGGGATTGTATTTATTATTCAGATGTTGTAACCCCATAAGGGGAGGAGTTTTATTTCTATCTGTTGCATGGTTTGCATTTATTATGGGTAGATAGATAGATGATATTTGTACAGTGAACACCAAATCCCGTGGAATTGAAGTACCCAGATTTGGGGGTGTCACAAGTTGGTATCAAAGCTGTAGGTGATGACCCTTAGGTGGGGGAACAACCTTAGGTAGTAGCCTTATAGGAAGAACATAGTGATTGAAAACTCTTATCGAGTTCTAGGAAATGAATTTTTGTAATTCATTGAAGATAATAAAAGACTTTATGTGCTTATGTGTTAAATTATGTGCTCACTAGTACGACTTAGTAACTAAAACTCAAAATTTTGTTGTCAAGATGTCGGACGTTGGAGGAACTAGTCGAGCAGGGGAGGAGGATCCCCGAGTACCTACAGTACCTACAGAGGAGGAGCCTAGAGACATTCATGTCGTTACGGAACAGTTGGTACAGAGGGAGTCATCTCCATTGATCACTGTTGTTGGTCAGGAGCATGAACCTGAGACTGATCCTAAGGAAGATCCTGAGGATGAATTTTACGAGGAAGAGGAAGAAGAGGAGTTTCCACAGCACTCCATTGATGCTGAGATGTACGACACATTATACGACCGTAACGTGGAGTTACGAGATGAGGTGCATGATCTGACTGAGCGGGCTATTATTCAGAAGATTACTCATTAGCAGAAGGAGAGGGAGATTTTGACTCTCCACTCACGACTGGGAAATGTAGAATGGGATTTGGTCCACGAGAAGGGTCAAACTGAAGATAAGATCGAGGAGATAGAGAAGCTGAAGAAGGAATCGAAGGAAAGCTCGAAAGGCGATCATAGCGAGAGGAAGGTTGGGTAAGAGAGTCACGTCCGATCTTGCAGAAGAGGACGGTCGTGCAAAGAAGGCAAAGCTTGGGGAGACATACTCTACACTTAATCATGCAATGGATGAGGCCCATGATCGAGTTTTGAGGTACCCCATCCAGTTCGAAGGACTTCCATTGTACATGCGGATCGCAGGACGATGTCTCGTATCATGGAAGAGGAGCGTAGCAAGGCTATTCAAATACTGATGCATGAAGGATAGAATTTGTTTAATTATGTGAAAGACTTAATTAGTTATTATATGTAAATTCCGATGTGTTTATGAACGAAGAAATATTTTAATATTTTAAATCCTATTGATTCTTTATCTCAGGATAGATGATGTAAATAGTAGTGATGCTATCGTTTGATGTTAAAACTTTTAATTTGAATGAATATATATCAAGTTGTTTGAGATAATGTGTTAAATGATTATATTAAATTGTTGAGTTTAGTCTTAACTATTTAGAGAATTTAATAGAGATTTAATAAACATATATTTTAATAGAATTATGCCGCCAAGAAGAAGACAACAACGTCAACCAGCTCAAGAAGAGTCTACGAATAACAATAATAACGCCAATGCTAATCTGTTGACTCAAAGAATTGGTTAACTTGCTAGTTGGAGCAATGAATAATCAACCTCAAGCTCCACTAAATACTACATTTAAAGATTTCAAAGGCGGGGGACCGCTTGAATTTAAAAGGTTCTATGAACCCGATCGAGGCTCAAACGTGGGTTATGGAAATGGAGAAGGTTTTCGACGTCGCTAGGGTTAGAGAAGACCAGAAGACCGCTTTTGCAACGTTTATGCTGAAGTCTGAAGCTAGCTATTGGTGGTAAGCAAACAAAGTTCGTGGAGGTGAAGGTGTAATTACTTGGGAGAGATTTAAAGAGATGTTTTTCGAGATGTATTTCCCAACCAGCTCACAGAACCAGATGGAGGTTCAATTTCTGGAATTGAAGCAGGAAAATATGAGCGTACCTGATTATGCGGCTAGATTCAACTAGTTGGCGAGGTTTGCCCCGAATCAAGTACACACGGACGAGAGAAAAGCCAGAAGATTCGAACAAGGACTAAAGCCTTTGGTATATAGTAAAGTATCAATGTTTCAGATAAACACTTTTACTGGAGTACTGGAAAAGGCCATCCTCGTTGAAGGTGGAAGCGATGCGGTGACCAAGTACAATCAAGATCAGAAGAAGAAGAAGAGTGAAGGTGAAGGAAATAACAAGACTAGTGGAAGTGGCACAGGAGGTGGTAATTTTAATCAGAAGAAAAGGTGTAATGAAAACTCATCATCGGGGAACCAACAAAGACGTCAGAAGAAAAGAATCGAAACATGCCCGACCTACGGGAAAGCTCATCTGGGAGTTTGTATGAAGGGAAAAAGAGTGTGCTACAATTGTGGTCAGGAAGGCCACATAGAACCTAACTGTCCTAACCCAAAGAAGGGTGCTTGCTTCACTTGTGGTTCAAAGGACCATCTGGCAAGAGACTGTCCTAAGAAGGGATCGGGAGGATCAAGATCAGGAGGAAACCGGGGAAACAACAGTGGAAAAGCCTTAACTATCACCGGACCAACCACAACAAATCCAACCAACCGCCGTAACTTTCAACATGACGAGTGCGGGATGCGATTCGATCTCGTGATGTGGTGTCGTATCATTCGATCAATAAAATTAATGCTTATGTATTATTTGATTCGAGTGCTACTTGTTCCTTTATATTCGATGACTTTGCTAATAGTTTAAATTTGCTTAAGGATGAGTTGGAATATCCCATGAATATAGAAATTGCGAATAGAGAGATAATCCTGTTAAGTACGTGTATAAGAACTGTAGAGTGGATATTAAGGGTAATATCATGAATGTAGATCTTATCCCTATTTGACTTGGGGAATTTGATGTTATTTTGGGAATTGATTGGTTATTCAATTACGGGGCTGTAATTGATTGTCAAAAGAAGCGTATTAACCTTATGACCCCGTCAAAGGTTGTCTTTTATGGTAGCAAGTCACCTAGACAAGCGAGTTGTTTGACGATGATGCAGGCCAGGAAGTTGTTAAGACAAGGCTGTGTAGGATACTTAGCTTACATAGTCGACAGTCGAAAAGAGAATCCGAAGGTAGAAGAAATACCGATTGTGAGAGACTTCGTCGACGTATTTCCAGACGATTTGCGGGACTTCCACCGATAAAGAGGTAGATTTAAGATCGATTTGGCGCTAAATCGCTCCAATATCTAAGGCACCATACCGAATGGCACCAGTAGAGATGAAAGAATTAATGGTACAACTACAAGAATTACTGGAGAAGAAGTACATTCAACCGAGCGTATCACCGTGGGGACCGCCGGTGTTATTTGTGAAAAAGAAGGACGGATCGATGCGGCTCTGCATTGACTACATAAAACTGAATAAGGTCACGATTAAGAACAAATATCCATTACCGAGGATCGACGACCTGTTTGATCAATTAAAAGGAGCAAGATATTTTTCCAAGATAGACTTGAGAAGCGGTTATCATCAATTGAAGGTGAGGCCAAGGATGTACCAAAGACAGTGTTCAGAACGCGATATGGTCACTACGAATTTTTAGTAATGTCATTTGGTCTTACAAATGCTCCTGCAGCATTTATGGGACTAATGAATGGTGTGTTCAAGCCGTTTTTGGACAAGTTCGTAGTGGTATTTATAGATGACATTTTTGTTTATTCAAAAACCAAGGAAGAATATGAAGAGCATTTGAGTTTAACATTGGAAGTATTGAGAAGGGAAAAGTTGTATGCCAAGTTTTCGAAATGCGAATTTTGGATTGAACGAGTGCAATTTCTTGGGCACGTGATCGATAAAAATGGAATTTCGGTAGATCTATCTAAAGTCGAAGCCCTGATTAACTGGGATCAGCCGAGGACGCCGTCGAAAGTACGAAGTTTTCTTGGATTGGCAAGATATTATAGAAGGTTCATACAAGACTTTTCCAAGATCACAACTCCGTTAACGAATTTAACTCAAAAAGCTGTGAAATTTGTTTGGACTGAGAAGTGTGAGGAAAGCTTTCAAGAATTGAAGAAGAGGTTGAGTACAACACCTGTGTTGTCTCTTCCAGACGATACAGGAAATTTTGTTGTTTATAGTGATGCATCGCATAAAGGACTTGGCTGTGTGCTGATGAAAAATGGCAAAGTCATTACGTATGCATCACGACAATTGAAGGATTACGAGAAGGGATATCCGACCCATGACTTGGAGTTAGCTGTCGTTGTTTTTTCTTTGAAAATTTGGAGGCACTATCTCTACGGGGAGAAGTGTGAAATATATACGGACCATAAGAGTCTGAAATATATTTTCACATAGAAGGATTTAAATATGCGTCAAAGAAGATGGTTGGAATTAATTAAGGATTACGATTTGTGAGATTTTATACCATCCGGGTAAAAAGCAAATGTGGTTCTTAAGCGCCTTAAGTAGAAAAGGTCGTGAGAAATTGATGATGTTGACTGCTCAAGAGGAGCTAATTGCAGAAATGGAGAAACTAGAGTTGGAAGTGAAGTATCCTATGGAGATTGATGAAAAGCTATTTCAGATGCAATCTGGTACAACTCTACTAGATAAAGTAAAGGAGGCTCAACTTCAGGACGAAGAATATAAAAAGGTGACAAAGAAGAGATCTGAAGGAACTGAACCGAGATTTAAGATGGATAAGGAAGGAATACTGAGATTTGAAAGTAGAATTTGGGTTCCGCCAGTACAAGAGATTAAGGAAGAAATTTTGAGCGAGGCTCATAGTTCACGATATTCGATTCACCTTGGTAGTTCCAAAATATAACAAGATCTTTGACAACATTTCTGGTGGCCAAATTTAAAACGAGATGTTGCAGAATGTGTTGCCAAGTGTCTTACCTGTCAGAAAGTAAAAGCAGAACATCAGAGACCAAGTGGATTGCTTCAACCATTGGAAATTCCAGAATGGAAATGGGAACATATTACAATGGACTTCGTGGTGGGCCTTCCGACGACTCAGAAAGGCTACGACGCAGTATGGGTTATCGTTGACCGATTGACGAAATCCGCACACTTTCTTCTGATAAAAATCAGATTCAACTTAGATCACCGGCGAAAGTTATATGTAAAAGAGGTTGTTTGAGACACGATTCAAATTGTCAATTGTTTTCGATAGGATCCACGCTTCACATCGATTTACGGAAACGTCTTCAGAATGCATGGATGCAACGCAATTGCGAATGAGTACAACATACCACCCTCAAACAGAATCGACAAAAAAGCGAAATAAGGATTCGGACATTAGAAGATATGCTAAGAGCACGTGTGATGGACTTTAAAGGAAATTGGGATGATCACCTCTGAATTAGTAGAGTTCGACTACAACAACAAAGCTTACCACGCTAGTATAGGCATGCCGCCTTATGAAGTGTTTTCTGGCGTAAAGTGCGAACTCCACTTTATTGGGATGAAGTTGGCGAAAGACAATTGCTAGGGCGAAATGAGTACAATGAGATGCAATGAAAATAGTCAAAGTGATCCGAGCACGATCGGGTAGCAACTCAAGATGAGCAGAAGAAAAATACGCCGATCCACATCGTAAAAATATTGAATTTGAATCAGGTAGTTATGTTTTCTTGAAGGTCTCTCCCTGGAAGGGGAAGATTAGGTTCGAAAAGAAAGGAAAATTAAGCCCAAGATTCGTTGGACCCTTTGAAGTACTGCGAAGAATCGGGGAAGTTGCGTATGAGGTAGCCTTACCTCCATCACTCGAGAATGTCCACAACGTCTTCCATGTTTCTGTTTTATGACCGATAAAGCCGATTACGAGCATGTAATTGAATACGAACCCCTACATTTCGAAAAAGACTTATCTTACGAAGAAATTCCTGTCCAAATTGTCGACAGAAAAGAACAAGTTCTCAAAAATAAAGTTATACCTTCTATTAAGGTAATTTGGAGGAACCACAACGCTGAAGAAGCTACGTGGGAACTCGAAGAGAATATGATGAAAAATTACCCTCATTTATTTAATTAATTTATGTATGGCGATTACGGGGACGTAATCTTTGTAGGGGGGAGAATGTAGCGGGTCGAATTTATTGAGTCGTGATTCTGGGGACATAATCCTTTTAAGGGGGGAAAGATGTGATGACGAGATTTTTGTAATTTAATTCTTAATATTTATTGAAATAAATAAATATTTTTGATGATTTAATTATTAGATTAAATAATTAATTGATGCAATTGTGATAGATTAATTTAATTATATGTGTTATATTAATTAAATTAATGTGGAGAATAATTAATATTCAAGTATGTAATTATGTGAGCTTATTGAATTAAAAGAAATATTTAATAAGCCTAATGTTGTTTTAATTAATTTAATAATTAATTAGAGATTTAATAATTTGATATAATTAATTAATAAGAAATTATTGTATTTAATTTAATTTAAATTAAATAAGATATTTGAATTATTGTGTAAGGGTGTGACATGATTTAAACAATAGTATAAGAAGTTTAATTAAATTAAATGGTTTTGAAAACTGTTATTGCTTACCAAACAAAGCCCTAGGGAGAGTTAATAGTAGTTACCCATGATAGGGTAACTGACCTCAATGCGTCAGTTGCTTCCTTTATTATACATCTTCTTCTCTTCATTTTTCTAAGTTTAACAAGGAAATCACACATAGAGAGAGAATTAAGAATTTGAGGGAATTGTGAGCTGTTTGATTGATTGAGAAAGTTTCATCTCTCATATCTACACTAAGCTGTGAGTAATCTCTTCAATCCAATTGTTAATTACGTTGTTGGAGTTTTCATAAATATGGCTTTCAAAATTTTGTAAAGTCTCTGTAATTGGGAAAGGGTATGATTATGAGTTTGTATATGTGTTAAATGTAACCATATCATATTTGATTATATATATTATGTAAACCATATCATCAGTATCATAAAACATGTCGTATATGTTGTTCAAAACTTACAGAGTATGGGTTATGGCCATATGGCCTTATACGTGATTTTAATATGTCAAACATAAATGTTTTTGTAAAATTTCCACTCTTATTTGATTATACATGTTGATACGAAGAGACCAAACTTTAATTGAACGGATTCGGTGTTATAACGAATCCGTAGTGTTAATTTTTATGAATTATGTTCAAAACCTTCAAGAACATCAAGAATAGTGAAATTTACAAATTTTAATTCTGTAATTATATGTTTTAAATGGTTAAAATCATTATATAAATGTTGGGTAATGATTATGTATGAATTATATCATGTGTGTATGTCTAAATTCGTGTAAAAAATAAGAAATTGACATGTTCTGCGATTTTTCGCGAATCAGAAATTCTCATGAATCGGTACGCCAACAACAAGCACCTTGCCTACCTACCTAATTCTCATGGCAGTCACATCACAAGAAGCGCCACCGCCACCATAAAGGTTACCACACTGCACAGCCACTATACATATGCAATGCTGTGTCTCAAGTCTCAAGAAGGCATTACCTGCCAAGATCGAGTAGTATTAACAATGAAATATGAATACCACTCTCTAGAATGTTCAGAAATGAATTATTTTTAAATGTTCAAGTCTAGTAATGTGATAGCAACTTAATTTAAAGAACATAGAGATATATTAGAAATATAATGAGATGTTAAAATAGATTATTAACATGCAAATAACATAATTGCATGTGGACTGAATTATTAAATGCATAGTTAGCTTATTATTCGTGAAGTGTTTATTATGTGACAATAAGTGTGATAATTTGACTAAGTATAGTCATAACCAAAGTTAGACAAAAAGAATGAAGTTGCTATGATTAGTTAAATTATAATTAACTGGTATTGTGAATGTAAATGGTATGTAGGATTAAATTCAAGGAACGTGTTTAATTAAAGTGTTATCTACGCACGAGGCAAGTTTCCTAACCCTACTTGTTATCATTATTCAAGTTATAAATCAAGTTCATTTGTTATGTTAAAGATTTATTATCTTTTCAAAGTATGATTCTGTTATACAATAATTGTTCTATTGTATACCTATTGAGATTGTTATTCAATTTAATTACCATATATTGTTGAACTTTGTTAGACTAGTGAACCCTTATTTGATTCAACTAGTCCATAGTTGATGAACATTCTAAATTTCAGAACCGTTATTGAATTATCCAAACCAAACTTCCTTTGGTGCGGACTCTGATGTCAAACTGAGATGAAAAACCCTGTATAGGGATTTCGTATGCATTAGCGTTAAGATATTGTGCACAATATGGTACTAAGGGCTGATCCCCCTAAGTACGAGTAGAAAGGTCCATAGTCTTATGACTGTTAAAGGTTTCAAGTATAACCGTTGATAACCTAGGACATAGTTCAAAGTCTTATGACCCTCAGAAATCTTTTGATTCTTGTTATTCATTCTTGATTCAAAAGTTGAGCTTTTATTTCAGAAGTCTTTGATTCACTCACATGGTATTATACATTGTTATTTCATTATTTTACTTGTGGGAAATCATGCTCACTCTTGCTTAATAATAATATTGCAGTTAAGAACGAAAAGTACGACGAGCCTTCTACTAGCAAAGGCAAGGGCAAGATTAACAAGTGATAAAGACTTGTTGTTTTATATGAAGATGTATTTCTGTTTAGACTTAAGTGAATGATGTTGTTAAGACTTATTAATTGTTTATATTTCCGCACAGATGATTAAGGTTAGTTTAACCTGGGATTGTATTTATTATTCAGATGTTGTAACCCCATAAGAAGAGGAGTTTTATTTCTATTTATTGCATGGTTTGCATTTATTATTGGTAGATAGATAGATGATATTTGTACAGTGAACACCAAATCCCGTGGAATTGAAGTACCTGGATTTGGGGGTGTCACAGAATACTCTGGCGAACAACCCGGATGGCTAATAGAGAAAGCAGCTATCTCACGATGATCCCAACAAGCATACACACGGGATCGACCCTCTGCTGAAAGATAGCGAGAAGCTAAACGCTGACCCAGCGCCCCCTCGAAAGGATGAAATTCCTGAAACTGGTCAAACTGCGACATCACGACCAGCGGGTGGTAAGTAGTCATGCCCCTCAAACCAGCCAGAGGGAGGTAATCCATGCCCAGAGCGTGAGTAATAAAGCTGTAAGGTGAGCTGAGCCCTGAGCACGGTAGTATGCTAAATGGATCACTGATCTACGTCAAAAATACCGACCAAGACATAGCGTCCAAACACTCTGAATGCTGAAAGGAGTATGACATGGCTATATCAAGGGTGAAACAATACCCATACCGTCTAAAAGTGCCAATCGGTCTCAAGTGTGACATAAACCACACGACATAAATGACCGAAGCCGCCTGTAAACACTCTTTGTCGGATAAGTGCAAAGAAGATGTAGTCGACCTCGTAGTCTCTCGCTATAATCATCGGTATGATGGTACGACCCTCCCTGAGAGCTCTCACTGCCATGATAACTTCTATGTCCAACTTATCCATATACCGTGACATATAGACATATGTCAGTACGCACAATAGCAGTACATCCACCCTGGCTAGACGCCAATGATCCTCTGGTGTGGTGAAATCCCCTGAATGTCGTGTATAACTATCCTCAGAGCCAAATTTGTCAAACAGAAAACGTTGGGATATAACATGGCCAGATGTAAGCTCATTCTGCACCACCCTATGTCTCAATCCAGTAAAGGTCATGAATCGTCGACTTATGTCCCCCAAAGCCATATGCACGCAAGGCCTGTCCAGTGGCAGCATCGTCAACCGTGCATACTCCTCCAGAGTGGGAGTCAACTCTTGAGTCCCAAATTGGAAAACCTGTCTCTCCGATACCCAGTGCTCCAGCATGCCATCCATGAATCCTGTGGGAAGCTAAAACATGAACAGGGTCATAGTATGCTGCAACAAATGATCTACGGTCACCCTGTCTGATGGTGACATGCTATTATACCACGATCGCATACTAGATGCCACCAATAATGGTGGGGTATGATCAATACGGCTAACTGTCGATGAAGACATCTGTACGGGCCATGTCATAAGACTGATAAGTAGGATTTACACCTACTTATGGAGTACCAATTCATGCGAACTATGCCATCTCAAGTACATTTTAGTAGGTTTTAGCTGCATTTCATGTTAATTTACATTTCGTATACTTAAAACTCCTTTTGGTGAATAAGTGCAGAAATCGGCCTATTTTAGTGGTGTTATTGAGCACAAGGCTAATGGATGCTTGAGAAAAGGCAAAAGATGGGATATGCATGGCATGAAAGTGCAATGAAGCAAGGAGATTAAGCATGAAAGAACAAGTAGCAGCAGCAGTAGCACGATAGAATCAGAACAAGAACCAGGATCTGCAGATTACAAGCCGCGCACATGAGAATAGCCTTGAGCTGCTGCCAAGGCCGCATGAAAGTACCAAATGCACCTTGGAACCCATCGCAAGTTCTTGCGATCGCGAGAAGGACAATGCTAGGGAGCGCGTACTGCGCGAGAGAGACCGATCGAACATAAGAACTCTTATCGCAAGTCTCGCTACCATGAGCATAATAAACTGTAGGAGGCGCTGACGCACGGGAGGCCCCGAAGATGCTAATTTGTTTTATTTTATTTCCAATTTTTAAGGGTTGTAATTGATTTAAAATGATTCCTGACTTGTGTCAGGGGTATCACTTGACAATTATTAAGTTTTTCACGTATCTTTACATCGTAATTAGGGTTTACTCTCTAGGAGAGATTCCAACGTAGAAGGAGGCCAAAACTCTACCTTTCTACTTCTTCTTGGGATTTTCTACCAGAGTGGGTTATTATTATTATTTTTGCTAGAATCATATGAGGATTTGAGTATTAATAGTGGATTCTATTCAGTAATTGGGTTTGATAGTTTCATCCTTCATCTTTCAATTGTCGTTTATTAACCATGTTTAGATTTGATCCCATAATGGCTTTTGGTTCAGTCATGAACTAAACTCCATTATGGGATTCTAACGGATTTTAATATGTAGTTTGATTGCATGGTTAAATGTTGGGTTGTTTTACATATCATATGGGATGTCTATCATGATTGTTTTGCATATATGAATGCTTGATCACCATTCGTTTCAGTACTTGTGTGGAATTGACAATGAACATGCAAGTATGGATTGTAATCATGATAGTATACGTATATAGGGCTGTGTTATATGGCTTATGTATTTCGTGAACTAGATAGACATATACTGTTTCACCGTATAAGTTAGAATAAGGGCTTGAACTTAAATTCAATATAGTTTCAATTTCACATAGACATATAGTGATTTTGGTTATATTGATGATTACATAGAGTCTATCGTCTGTGGATGCTGTGTAAGTAGGTCTTAGTGCATTAAAAATGGCTAATACTCTTTTAGTGCTCTTGGCTACTTTTCTGTGATATGTGAACAAGTTATGAATGATAGTGGCGATTGAATGAAGTATTAAATGAAGTTAGGATCCCATTAGTTCCAATATCATTTATTCCGTTGTTATTATTGTTTTAGTTATTATTTGCAACTTGAGAACAAACCAATCTTAGTCATTAGTTTGAGCATATAAATATAGTGAATTAATTAATGCATAGTGATTTGAATTAAACAACTTTCTCTATGGGATCGATACTTTACTTACTCTGTATTGCTTGTTGACACATGTATGCTTGCATGAGTTAGAGCTCTTTTGTTAAGACTAAAAAAGAGGCAACAAGTTATTGGCGCCGTTGCCGGGGAAAGGCGTTTAATTTAGTATTACTATCATTAGTTTTAAGCTATATTGTATGACTTAGACAATTCTAGTCTTATCTCATTTCAGTTTTTTTTTTTTGTTTTAGGAATTTGGATAAATTTTTATGCGCACGTGGTCATCCAACCCCGATTTAACACCTGTTCAGGATAACATAAACGGGAGAGGTTGGAAAGCTGGTGTTTGTAGAAATTTACAAGAATAGTTGGAAAACACGACAGCTAACATGGCAGCTGAGGCATAAGGAGAAGAGCAAAGAGAGGAGCATAGGGCTCTGAAGGAATATTCCATGCCAAATATTAATGGACTCCAGTCCAGCATAGTCAGACCAACGATAGCAGCCAATACATTCGAGATAAAAACTGGCACTATTCAAATGGTACAGAATACAGTTCAATTTGGGGGTGCTGCTACAGATGATCCGAATGAACACCTGTTAAGTTTCATCGAAATTTGTGATACATTCAGATACAATGGTGTGACGAAAGATACTATTAGACTAAGGTTGTTCCCATTCTCATTGAGGGATAAAACGAAAAGTTGGCTTCATTCTCTGCCAGCAGGATCTATAACTACATGGGAGGATTTAGCACAGAAGTTCTTAGCTAAGTTCTTCCCAATGGCTAAGACTGCAAAGATGAGGACAACTATCTCTCAGTTTGAGCAACAACAGGGCGAGTCATTATATGAAGCATGGGAGAGATACAAAGAAATGCTGAGAAAGTGCCCACATCACGGTATGCCAGATTGGATGGTAATCAACACGTTTTATAATGGATTGGGATGGCAGTCAAGATCAATTGTAGATGCAGCCGCAGGAGGGGCATTATGGGCAAAGAACTATGAGGAAGCCTATGACCTTATCGAGACAATGGCATCGAATGATTTTCAGAATCCTACATCTCGAATGCCACAAACCAAAGTTGCAGGTGTGTTGGAGGTTGATACCATTACTCAGTTGTCAGCACAGATGGAAGCCGTGGCGAAGAAGATAGAAAAGACCAAGGTGCTATCAGCTCAGAATCAATGTACTATCAGCTCAAAATTAGTGCAGTATGTGAGCAACTATAGAAAAGACCAAGGTCAATTTTAGAACACATACCACCCCAACAACAGAAATCATCCAAACTTTAGTTGGTCGAATAATCAAGGGAATCAGCAGAGTCAGTTTCAACCAAATAATCAATTTCAAGCGCAGCCAGTGCAGCCACAGTTTAATCCTAGACCACCTTTTTCATCGGGATTTTCTCAACAACAACAGTAACATCACACTCCTGTTGCAACTCAACAAGAAAAGAAATCAGAAGTGGAGGAGATGATGATGAAATACATGGCAAACACATAAGTTATGATCAAGAGCCAAGCAGTGGCTATAAAGAATCTGGAAACTCAAATGGGGCAGATGGAGAATATGCTTACTAACAGACCCCAGGGTTCATTGCCAAGTAATACAGAGATAAATCCAAGAAGAGAAGGGAAGGAATAGTGTCAAGCGATCACATTGAGATATAGGAAAGATTTGTCAGTTACTGCAAGTCGCGCGCCCGTGCGAGAATGCACTGAGGAGGATGCACGGCTGCGCGAGGCAGAGGAACCAGTTACTGAGAAAGAAAATTTGGAGAAATCTGAGGGTTAGCAGGAAGAGAAAGACAGAGCAGGTCCAGAGAAGACGTTTAAGAGTTCAGTTCACCAATTCACATTCAAGTTCCGTATTCGCAGAGATTAAATAAGAAAAGGGAAGATAAACAGTTCAGCAAATTCCTATAGGTATTCAAAAAACTGCAGATCAACATACCATTCGCCGAGGCATTGGAACAAATGCCAAGCTACGCCAAATTTATGAAGGGTATATTGTCAAGGAAGAGGAGATTAGATGAGTTTGAGACAGTAGCCTTGACAGAGGAATGCGGTCAAGCGATGCTTCAAAGAGAAACTACCTCCAAAGTCAAGGATCCGAAAGCGACTTCCCATCCCAAGTACACAATCGGGAAAATGAACTTTGAAAAATGTTTGTGTGATCTGGGGGCAAGCATAAATTTTATGCCATTGTCAGTGTTTAACCAGTTGGGATTGCCGGAACCAAAGCCGACAAATATTGGGTTAAAGTTAGCTGACAGATCCATCACATATTCACGGGGACTTGTTGAAGATGTGTTGGTTAAGGTGGACAAGTTTATTTTACCAGCTGACTTCATCATTCTAGATTACGAGGAGGACAAAAACATACCAATAATACTGGGGAGACCATTCTTGGCCATGGGCAGAATGTCGATAAATGTGCAAAAAGGTGAACTCACTATGCGTGTCTAGGATCAAGAGATCACTTTCAACGTCTTTAAAGCAATCAATTTACCAACGGATGAAGAAGAGTGCTGTAACGCCCGAGAAAATCGGATTTTTGAGAATTAAATTTTTATTTTTATTAAATGAATTTAATTGATTATTTATGGAGCAAGCTAATCGAACGTCGTTCTCTGACCTAGAATGTCAGAACATTGTAGAATTTTGGCTACGTGGTAGAATTAAAGTGTTTGAATTTCCAAGACAAAAATTAAAGCTTTCTGAGAAATTTTCCGAAAAACACTATTCACGCATTTCTACTCGAATTTTTTTTTAACTTCCGAGAAATAAGTAACGATAGAATATCGAGGTGAGATGGAATATCCAATAATATTTTAGTTATGGAAAATGTAATATTTCGCCTGTGGACTTAAAACCTAACGTTTAAGAAAAATGATTTTCGAGAAGGAAATGTAATGTGATAAATGAATTAAGCGATGATCGTATACTACGTAGGTATTATATGAGTAATGAATACGAGTATGATACAGGGTATTATACGAGTACGTATGAATTATGGTATGTCGTATATGTTGAATTAGTATACGAGTTAGAATACGAGAATTATACGTAGATTATACGTTAAAAGGCTTTAAGCCAAAAGAAATATTTGGTAGGATTGTGTAGGAAGTATTAAAGTCCAATATGATTTATTGGTTAAGTCCAATAGAATTAATAAGCAAGCCTAAGGATTTGTAATGTAAAGCCCAAAGTAAATTAATGTAAGCCCAAAATGATTAAGTTAAATTAATTAAGCTAAAGCCCAAAGTAAGAACCAATGGGTTATGAGATGGTTTAAACCCATGGAGCAAACCATGGATGATCCAAGGTGATAAACAAGTAAACTTAGAGGCTAAGTAAGTGTGGTGAGCACACAAAGTGCTTAAGTGATAAACAAGTAGCTTAATGGCTAAACAAAAAGTGTGGGGAGCAAGATAACTTAAGGGCTAAGTGTTGTGATGGCCAAGTAATTTATTTGGAGAACAAGTTTACTTAATGCCTAAGTTAGGAATGGTAAGGAGGTGGAGTAGCCTTATGACCATTATACCCTCATCTAGGATTTCCTATAAATAGCAAGCTTGCCTTTCATTTTGTGGCTTGTTCATTTCATCCCACTTATAAGTTGAGAGCTTATTTGGTAGAGAGAATAAGCACATATAAAGCTAGACTTCCTTTGTTAGATTTTCCACCAATAACTTATAGCTTATTGGTTAGAGAGAGTAAGTAAGAATAAGCTAGCAAGTTAACCTTTGAAGTTCAAGAATCAAGAAGGAGATTAAAGATTTACCAAGTGTTATTCAAAAGTAAGTGATCTTAAACCATGTTTCTTTCTCTCTTCCATTGATAGAGAAGGGGGTATTGGTAGAACAAGCATGCTAAGAAGGGGTTGGGATAATGAATCAAAGGGCTTAAGTTTTAATAAGCCGGATAAGTCATGGATAAGAAATTCATTCGTAAATAAGTTATGAACTTATAATGAAAGTATAAGAATTTGTTAGAATTTGTAACATGTTTACATTAATAAAATTAGTATGATTAATAAGATGTAAGAATAATAATTAAAGGACTTAACTTATTAATAAGTCATATGAAAATAAGACATAAGTCATGAAATGGAAATATAAGTATTTTATACTTAATAAGTTGCAAAATCATCAAGAATAGGTAATAACTTATCATGATTATAAGTTAACGAAGCATGTATGTCAAGATGATAGTATAATGGATTGAATCCAAGTGAAATGGTTTAAAAATCTCAAGTAACGAAGTTTCGCCGGAATTCACACGATTAGACGACGATCGTCGAATTCGTGAAATTCTTGGAATGGAAGTCGAATTTTGATATTAAGCTTGGAAACATTGGTTTTCAATGGAGACAAGTCGTATTTGGCATTATAGAGTCGCGGACTCAAAAATGGCCGGATTCCGACTTAGAACGAAGAAACGAGCGTTGAACGTTCACGAACGTTTATCGTTTTCGTTGAAAATGGACTAATAGGTGAATTTTTAGCAAACGAAGTCGAATAGATAAAATTCTTGCATGAACACGTAGAGTACATGATTTGTGAACCGTAGGCTCTTGAACGAGCCAATTCAGACTTATAACGAAGAAGTTAAGGTCGGAAATCTCACATAATGAAAAATCATCAAAATTGTGCACAGCACGAGTCCGCGCATGGCACGACTCAAGCCAATTAGCTCAAGACCATAGCGCCAAAGCAAGCCTCACTTCGTTAGTTCACGCCATGAAGATGGCAGATAACACTAGGACTCATGTCTGCACTTGCCGAGTCCGTCTTTTGATTCTATATGTGGGCAACATGAAAGACAAAGAAGAAAAGTTGGCGCTGCAACGCCAGCCCTAGGGTTTCCATAGAGAGGATTGGTTATGAAGATAAAAAGAAAGGCAATGGAGTAATACAAACTTAATGAACGTGAAGTAACATTGTTAAGTCATGATTAAACCCCAAGTAAGATCACTTAGGGTTAAAATAAGTCAATTGAAGATAAATGCAAACGATGTGAAATAAGTCCTAAACCAATGACGATCGAGCTTCGATTAATAATAAAGTAAGTAAGCCGCGATGAAGGAAACTTAACTCGAATCGAGTTGTATTAATAAAATAATTTCAGTTAAGTTATAGAAGAGAACGAAATTGGTAAGAATGATGTAAGCATGCTTTTAAAAATGAAATTGTTGTACTTGCTGAGCTTGTTATGCTCACACTTGCTTGAACCATATGATTGCAGCTTAGACGATATGACCAAAGGATTCGACAAGGATAAAGTGAAGGCTAAAGCGAACTTGTAGCGTACCTATGTAATAGTATAGGTTTGTAATGATAATATTTGATATTATGACAAGAACAAATGTAACGGTTATAAAGAACTTGGGGAATGGTAGTATTGTTTCGGAATATATATAAGACAGATTCGTTCTTTTGAGGCTTTTTCAATTGAATGTTTGAGTGAACTGTAGCACCGTGGAGCACCATCTGTCGGGTTGAAAGAGACCCGGATTTGGGGGCGTCACAAGTTCTTCTTGGTTGACGTGGTGGATTGGGGCCTACAGGATGAGGTACAGAAATCGAGGAATTATGAACCGTTGAGGTGTGCAATGGGTAAAAATTCAGAGTTGAAGGTAGAGCCATTGACGAAAGATGAAGTCATTAAATTTCGGGGTACGGCGGAATAGAAGGCAGGCACCTCAATTCTATCTGTAACATGAGACTCAGAGATAGTCAAGCTAATTGACTATAACGTAGCGCTGGATGGGAGGCAACCCATTACTTCTATCTCCATTGATTTGTTTTTAATTATTCATTGTGGATTATTTCAGTAGTTATATCAAGTTCATTTTTAATAGGATAATAGATGTTCATGCTTAAGTGTGTAGCAAGACTTGCGTTGCGAATATTTGCCAAATGTTAGCATTATTTGGCCACTAAGTCATGCATTAATAGGGTGTATTAATGTTTATGCAAGAACCATCATTGGACAGTAGCACTGATTGACAGAGTGGAATTGAAATTTAGCATTGCATATATCAGTATCGCGCGACCCATGAAGCAAAAACTCGTGCACCCGCGCGTCAAGTTAATCAGGCCAACAAGACATTCTACAAGTCTCGCGCCCGCGCGCCAAGCTCAGTACAAACACGCGTGGCCGCGCGCGACACCAGTTTAAAACAGATCTAAACATTTTACAAAAGAGTTGTGGACCATTTGGACTCTTATTTGGGATAATAACAGTCGCAAAATTCTCTCACTCTCCATAACTCACGTCGCTATCTATCTATCAGTTATAAGTTTGTGCCGTACATCTCTCAATCAATTAGCCACAATTCTTTCTTCATTCAAAGTCCATATCTCCTCAACTTCTCCAAAGTGCACTATAAAGCTAGGGTTCCAATTTGGATTACAGAAACGAGTATTAGGGGTAGAAATTCTTCAAGCTTTTCTTCATTCTCCATCATATAATCTGTGCAACCTCTATCAAACACAAATGGGGCCTAAGCGAGTATGGTCTATTGCGTCGTCTTCTTCATCCTCTTTGGACAGTCAAGAGACTAATATTGTGGATCACACCAAATTCCTCAATTTGGAAGCTCAACAAGAATACTACCGCATTGTGGCGAAGACGTTCGTCAAGGAGCGAGGATTCATGCCGGGAGGCGGGATGGCCAACATGCGCCATGATTCGAGAGAGAAAGTCTGGGTGGACCGACAAACTACTCCAATGCCCGTTCCTATGAGCGTCGTCCGTGAATTCTATGCCAATGCCACGGTCACTATGAGCGGGATATCTCTGGTTCGTGGTATCGAGGTAGATTACAGACCCTGTGCCATCCGATTAATTTTCAAAATTACTGATGCACCGCCAGTGGGTTCTGCTAATTGGGTAACCGGTGCTCATTTGGAGACCGACATGGAGTTTATTATTGCAGAGTTATATGTCTTTGGTAATGCGAATGGACATATAAAGTTGTACGACACGTACCACAGATATTCCCTTGCGCAGCCTCTAAATTGCTATGCAAAAGCGTGGAACTTGTTCATATCGCCAAGCTCATGCCTTCCGCCCATCAAAGACGAAATAACAAACATGAGGGCACGCGTCTTACGTGGGGCATAATCACCGGAAAGTACATCGACATTGGTCATATCATTCACGAGAATATGTTGCGCTATCTACGAGGAGGAACGATTGGGTGCATTCCACACGCATCCGTAGTTGCCATGCTTTGTGCTAATCAGGAATGCAACTGGGGCAATGAGCAGATGCAATACCCAAGCCAGGACATTACTCATGCCACGATCGAAAAATTTGAGGACTGGGCAGGTGGTGTTCCACACACTACAAGAAAAAGCATTATTTTCGACGGAACTAAGATCGACTGAACAACTTCCGTCGGTGTTATGATAAGATCGACTGAATATTCAGTCGATGATATGTCAGTCGACGTTACTATATCCTCGATGGACATCCGTCGATATTAAGCCCACCTCCCTAGCGCGAAGGTTTCCTGTCAGCGCGAATATAAAGTCGACCGAATATCTCGTATCCTCGACTGAATCGTTTGTCGAAATTACCCAATAGTCGATAGACATAACCGCAACGGAATTCCATCGAGAATATGTATTAAAAACCTAATTAGATTCTTTTCTCCAGCGCCTCCTCGTCCCTCACTCTCTCTCAGCTCACTCTATCTCTCTCTCTCTTAGTAGCTCTCATTCACTCTCTCACACTAAAACTCCCTCATCTCACTCCACCCGCACACCACCTCGCCTCCGACGCATCTCCGACGACAGCGCCTTCGACAATCACCGCCTTCAACCACCAGCTCCGGCCCTCCGGCTCTTTTTCCCTCCTCATTTCTCCTCTTGTAATTCAAGATTCAAGGTATATACTGAAATTCCAGATTTTTTTAGCTAGGGTTCATATTTATTGAACTGATTTTGACTGGAATTGGTTTAATAAGTTACAATTGCATCTGATTTGGTGTCATGTGTTAATATATATCATAATCTGGAGTTATAGGGTTTAATAAGTTACAATTGCATGCATCTGATTTGGTAAGTTTCGTAGTATAATTTGGGGTCAGCAGTACATGCAATTGGTTCTGATTTGTATCTGATTTGGTTCAGTTTGACCAATGAATTTGATGTATCTAAATTTGGTTCAATTTGGTTATAGCATATCATTTTTATGCCTTTTGTTACCAAAGAAAGTGAAATGCAATGTGATAAACTTATAATATGCAGTGTTCTGATTTCTGCCTTTTCCAGCATTGTGAATTTTAATTTGTGAATAACCTGAAGACTTCTCTTATATTGGTTTTGAATATTAATTCCGACGGATTTTCCGACTGAATTCTGTGGAATTAATAGATGATAATAAATAAATATTTAATTAACTATATAATAGACAATTAGGACTTAGTTTGCAACTAAAACTAAGTAGTAATATTAGAAAACTTAAATAAATTAATAAATAATACAAAAAAATACTAGGAGATTTAAATAACTTTAATAAATAATATAATATAATATAATAAACTTTAAAATAAAATAAGTTTAATAACATAAAATAAATTTAATAAAATAAAATAAATTTACTTTATTATTTAATATAATATAATTAAAAATTAATTTAATTTAATTTAATTTAATTTAATACAATAAAATAAATTTACTTTATTATTTAATATAATATTATACAAAATAAAATAAAATAAAATAAAATAAAATAAATAAATCTAAATAAATAAATTAATTTTAAATTAAATTAAATTAAAGTAAAACATATAAAATAAAATAATACAAAAACTAAGTACCACTTACTTAGTTTATCATTGGCAAAATAAACTAAGTAGCATTTGCTTAGTTTGCCACAATTTTCAATAAACTCAATAATACTCTCCATTTAATCTTCAATACACTTAATGATAAAACATGATACTTTGCAACTTAGAAACCCGTTCGACATTCACTCATTAGGAGTGAATGTCAAATAGTCCCTAGTTTGGGACTTTTACTGGATGTTATGTCTCTCACTTAGGTTTGGCGCCAATGCATTGTGGTGCGCTTTTATAAGTTTGAGGAACTTTCAAATTTGTGTCTCTACATGTTCTCCCGAGTGTGCATACTTAGACTAAGTTTTCTTGGTCTATTTCGTACTGGAGACCATGGGAGGTGTCACCGAAAAATTCTGAAAATAGTAGGAACGTGCTTAAGATTGGCACTAATGAGGAGACGCATCCAGGAACGGGATAGAAGCCTAACCCTTGTGGAGTGGAGATATAAACTAGGTAAACTAAATTTCATGCTTGGACCAGATTCATTATTATTCTTAATCTAATTGGGTATTTTCTTCAATTAAAGATGGATGTCGATCGGAGTTGGATGTACCGTAGGATAAAGATTGATGGGAGGGGATTAGTTGATGCGTACCGTGACGGGGTGTCTAATTTTATGAACAAAACAATAGAACATGTTGATGATTTGAACGGAAAGATGAGATGCCCGTGTCTCAAGTGTAAGAACATGATATGGAAGACTGTCGATGAAGTGAAATTTGACTTGTATTAACGTGGGTTTGTGGATGGGTATTCGGTATGGATTCATTACGGGGAATTAGTTGAGTTTAGAGAACTGCCAGACAATACTGTAGACCAGTCAGATAACTATGACATCGTGGAGATGTTGGTAGATGCGTATGGCCCTACGAATATTGACTGGGCTGAAAATGAGCTTGCATCAAGCAGTGCTGATCAACAAAAGCCAAATGATTCAGCAGCTGCCTTCTACAAGATGTTATCTAAATCAGGGACCCCATTGTATCCTAAACACGACAAGCACACCAGGCTTTCTGCAGTGACGAAGCTTTTACACTACAAGAATGAGCATGATCATAGCGATGAGAGAGGATTCAATGATTTGCTTGCTATTTTTTGAGTTCTTACCTAAGGATAATACCTTGCCCATGAAAGTTACTATGATGTTAAGAAGATAGTTAAGGGGTTGAATCTTGGGTATGAGAAGATTGATGCTTGTGAGCGGGATCAGATGTTATACTTATGGGAGGACAAAGATAAGGTGCGAGCATGATATATGCAATTTGCCTCGGTACAAAATCACAAAACGTGGGGGGAAGGAGAAACATGTTCCGAAAAAGATATTACGGTACTTTCCTCTTGCTCCGAGGTTGCAGCGTCTATTCATGTCTTCACATACTGCACCCAGTATGCGTTGGCATAGGACAAGGGACGTCGTCCCTGGTCAGCTTACTCACCCAGCAAATGGGGATGAGTGGAAGAATTTTGATGCTAATTTTCCATAATTTATCGACGATGTTAGGAATGTCAGGCTTGGCATGGCTACCGATGGATTTTGTCCGTTTAATAATTTTAGTCAGCCATATTCTGTTTGGCCAGTGATTATGGTAGCTTACAATCTTCCACCGTCAATGTGCATGAGGGATCCGTATCTTTTCTTGACTTTACTAATACCGGGGGATAAGAGTCCTACAAAAGACATCAACGTGTACCTTAGACCGTTAGTTGATGAACTTAAGATGTTGTGGGAAACAAGGGTTCAGACTTTTGATAAATCTGTCGGACAGAATTTTTTGATGAATGCAGCCTTGTTGTGGACTATCACTGACTTTTCGGCACTTGGGATGGTCAGTGGTTGGTTGACCCATGGTAAATTGTCATGTCCAGTCTGTATGGGGGATGTGCAGGGCACACAACTGCATTATGGGCAAAAAACTAGTTTCTTTGGAACTGCTTGAAGATTCTTGCCTGTTGAGCACATTTATAGAAAGATGTCTACACAGTTTAATAGAAAAACAGAAAAGAAGGGGGTTGTTGGTCGCTTGTCGGGCAACGATGTATTGGGATGGCTGAATGATTTGACATTTCCACCGCCTGGGAAGGAGCATGGTAAGTTGAGAGCAATAGGGTACGATAAAGCTCATAATTGGATACACTCACCCATTTTGTTTGAGTTGCCATACTGGGGCACACTAGCACTTCGTCATTTGCCTGGCGCATCTCCCTACTGGCTGCATGCGATTTAGCTAGTACTCGCGCTACGATGCCGGCTTCATGGTGACAGTGTTGCGGGAGTTTCACGTAAGTCGAATTACATATATTAAATCAAGGTTCATGTTATTTACATATTGTTCAAATAATTAATAAGATGTATGTTATGCCTGTTTGATAGAGATACTATAGATACGAGACCGGCATCACTGAGGTGGATGGTGACGCCATTATCATTGCCCACATCTCGAAGAATTATGTCTACCGGTCATGCGAGATGCGACGGAGAGGCGTCCGGCGATAGAAGAATCGCCCGGGACTACTTTACGAGATCATCACCGCCCAGAAGATGTCGATCCAAAGATGGGTCATGCGATGTGTGCACCGGGATGATGATCTTTGCGTTCAAGACCAAGTCGAGACTGTGATGAAGAAGAATCGAGGCAAGTCATGAGTTGTACATACTTCGGCTCGCAATGCTTCGTGAGGTTAAAGCGGTATGTATTTATCTTTAGTTTAGTTTAATATTAAACTACAACATTACGTAATTTAAGTTGATATTATTTAATGTATATTATTTAGGCCATGCAGAGTAGCTTGAGCCGACCTCCTACTATGATGGAGTTCTGGGATAGAGTCCATACGCCAAGGGTTTCACTTTGGGGTCGATTTATGTCTCCAAAGAAAGACTAGTTATACTGCAATACATTTACTATAATAAATATTATTTATGATAATATTACGTAATTTATGTGATGATACCAAGATAACTCACATATACATATATCAAATTACAGGAGCAGTTTGAGAAGATCCGCAGCCAGCGTATAGCGGAGTTGCAGGCTGCTAGTGGTGATACTGAGACGTTAGATTCCACCGTCCCTCCACCCGAGATTAGTTTATCTCAAGACGAGGAGACGGCCCTCTGGGTCGCGTCTCAGGATACTCCCACTAGTACTAGCGGGCGGTATCGAGTGCTGGGGTTACCGAGGATACCAACCTATACACTGCTAGGAGGTATAATATTTTTAGTTTATTTCTTGTTCATGAATAAAGAAAATTTTCTATATTATTCATGTTATATTTATTTTTGTAGGCTCTAGCCAGCGTCTGCGTCCGAGAGCCCCTGTGGGACCATCACATATGGGCGCTGGCTTAGACGATGCTTTGTTCCAGCGTGTTATGGCTGCGGTGTCGGAGAGGTTTGAGACCGATCCATTGCTCCATCGTCGGACCTTCCCACCGTTTCGCCTCCATCACTTCTTGAGACGTTATAAATGGTGCCACCGCCAAGAGTACGGGTATCCCTCCGGAGCAGTGGGCCACGATACGTGACGAGATTGTTCGGATGGTGGTTACCTTAGTCGAGGACCCGTTTGGGCCGATGTTGAGTCAGCCCTCGACTGCTCAGGTATACTATTCGTTTTAAATTCAAATATATATTCTGCATATAATTTAATTTTCATTTAGTTATCTTTAACTAAATCATATATATGGACTAATGAGTTGCATTATATATATTATATCAATAGGGTGACGAGCGGACTGACGAGCGGGATGACGATGGTGGTGATTTTCATACTCCAGAGCAGCGTCGACGCCCGCCCGATGATCCTCCTCATACCGAGGGCTCTACTAGCTAGTTTTACTTAGTTTACATTCGTTTAATTTGTAGTTTACATTATTTTTGATGTATTAATGTAGTTTAAACCTTGCATTTAGTTTAATTTAGCTTCATTAGATGTTTGATATACATTAGTTTAGATTAATGGGATGTTTTTGACCTTTTTACTTATCATTTAGTTGGTTTTTTACATATTGTCGGCCTTGGTAATTGTAATTCGTGTTATTGGTTATATTGTTAGCTTGTGTATGTGTATGTGCTGTTAGAGGTTATATTGTTAGCTTGTGTATGGGTATGTGTTGTTAGAATACAGGTACAGGTATAAGATGTGGGTTAAATCCCTGGATATTGCAAAAAAAAATTAAATATTAAAAAAAATAGTCATTATTCTCGACGGAATATTACTATTATCGACGGAATTTCGTCGAAAATAAGAACTTCCCGATTTTGGCATTCTGAAATGTGTCATGCTTATCACCGACCGATTACTATCGACCGAATATTTTCAGTCGGACATATAGTACCCTCGACCTAATATTCAGTCGATGATAAGTTCGTCGAGGTTAAGTATCCCCGACTGAACGATTGACAGACTTAATTTCGACCTGCTTATATACGACCAAATTTTCGACCGAACATTCCGTCGGAAATAACATACCCTCAACGGAATGTGCTCGTAAGATATGCCGGACTTACGGACTTAGTGTCGGGTTGTCCTTTTTAAAGAAACTATAAGACGTTCACGTCTTTAACCAGAATTGATGGATATTGTTATTGTAAAATGTTTTGAAGGAAAAGAAACGCTATTTTAAGTTATTGATAGTACTTCGTAACTATCATCCAGTTATTGAAGATATACGATTCCTATGTTTCAAGCATGCTTTTAAAAATGAAATTGTTGTACTTGCTAAGCTTGTTATGCTCACACTTGCTTGAACCATATGATTGCAGCTTAGACGATATGACCAAAGGATTCGACAAGGATAAAGTGAAGGCTAAAGCGAACTTGTAGCGTACCTATGTAATAGTATAGGTTTGTAATGATAATATTTGATATTATGACAAGAACAAATGTAACGGTTATAAAGAACTTGGGGAATGGTAGTATTGTTTTGGAATATATATAAGACAGATTCGTTCTTTTGAGGCTTTTTCAATTGAATGTTTGAGTGAACTGTAGCACCGTGGAGCACCATCTGTCGGGTTGAAAGAGACCCGGATTTGGGGGCGTCACAAGTTCTTCTTGGTTGACGTGGTGGATTGGGGCCTACAGGATGAGGTACAGAAATCGAGGAATTATGAACCGTTGAGGTGTGCAATGGGTAAAAATTCAGAGTTGAAGGTAGAGCCATTAACGAAAGATGAAGTCATTAAATTTTGGGGTGCGGCGGAATAGAAGGCAGGCACCTCAATTCTATCTGTAACATGAGACTCAGAGATAGTCAAGCTAATTGACTATAATGTAGCGCTGGATGGGAGGCAACCCATTACTTCTATCTCCATTGATTTGTTTTTAATTATTCATTGTGGATTATTTCAGTAGTTATATCGAGTTCATTTTTAATAGGATAATTGATGTTCATGCTTAAGTGTGTAGCAAGACTTGCGTTGCGAATATTTGCCAAATGTTAGCATTATGTGGCCACTAAGTCATGCATTAACAGGGTGTATTAATGTTTATGCAAGAACCATCATTGGACAGTAGCACTGATTGACAGAGTGGAATTAAAATTTAGCATTGCATATATCAGTATCGCGCGGCCGTGCGACCCATGAAGCAAAAACTCGCGCACCCGCGCGTCAAGTTAATCAGGCCAACAAGACATTCTGCAAGTCTCGCGCCCGCGCGCCAAGCTCAGTACAAACGCGTGCGGCCACGCGCGACACCGGTTTAAAACAGATCTGAACATTTTAAAAAAGAGTTGTGGACCATTTGAACTCTTATTTGGGATAATAACAGACGCGAAATTCTCTCACTCTCCATAACTCACGTCGCTATCTATCTATCAGTTACAAGTTTATGTCGTACATCTCTCAATCAATTAGCCACGATTCTTTCTTCATTCAAAGTCCATATCTCCTCAATTTCTCCAAAGTGCACTATAAAGCTTGGGTTCCAATTTGGATTACAGAAATGAGTATTGGGGGTAGAAATTCTTCAAGCTTTTCTTCATTCTCCATCATATAATCTGTGCAACCTCTATCAAACACAAATGGGGCCTAAGCGAACACGGTCTATTGCCTCGTCTTCTTCATCCTCTTCGAGCAGTCAAGAGACTGATATTGTGGATCACACCAAATTCCTCAATTTGGAAGCTCAACAAGAATACTACCGCATTGTTGCGAAGACGTTCGTCAAGGAGCGAGGATTCAAGCCGAAGGGGCAGGATGGCCAGTTGTGCGCCATGATTCGAGTGAGAAGCTGGAGTGGACTGATAGCTACTCCAATGCCCGTTCCTATGAGCGTCGTCCGTGAATTCTATGCCAATGCCATGGTCATTATGAGTGGGATATCTTTGGTTCGTGGTATCGAGGTAGATTACAGACCTCGTGTCATCCAATTAATTTTCAAAATTACTGATGCACCGCCAGTGGGGGCTGCTAATTGGGTAACCGGTGCTCATTTGGAGACCGACATGGAGTTGATTATTGCAGAGTTATGTGTGTCGGGTACGAAATGGACATATAAAGTTGGCACAACACGTACCAGCAGATTCCCAAATACAGACCCTAAATTGCTATGCAAAAGCATGGAACTTGTTCATATGCGCCAAGCTCATGCCTTTCGCCCATCAGCACGAAATAACAGCGGAGAGGGCACGTCTTCTGTGGGGGCATAATCACCGGAAAGTACATCGACATTGGTCATATCATTCACGAGAATATGCTGCGCTATCTACGAGGAGGAACAATTGGGAGCATTCCATACGCATTCATGGTTGCCATGCTTTGAGCTAATCTGGAATGCAACTGGGGCAATGAGCAAATGCAATACCCAAGCCAGGATATTACTCATGCCACGATCGAAAAATTCGAGGACTGGGCAGGTGGTGTACCACACCCACGCGGACTTGGATTCATCCTTCAGCCTATTTTTCCAGAGCCGTCACAACAACCCCCGCAAATAGATGAGGCGGGCCCATCCACGCACGCACGTTCCACCCATGGCGATCGTCAGCTCTGAAGGTTGGAGAGCAAGGTCGATGCCATGTACGATAATTTGGGCACATTTGCGATGGGACTCAAAAGGGCCTTAGCCAAAGCGTTTGCGCAACAAGGAACAACACAAGAATGGCCTCAGTTTGGAACAGTAGCACCATATCCACCACCGGATTCACCACCCGAGGAGGGTGGCACCACCGATAATTAGGGATGTTTTCGTACCCTTTACCTTCATTCAATTGGGACATTAAATATTTTAAGTTTGGGGGTATTGGGTAGTAGTATGTTTAGTTTCCATATAGTTTTGCATGATTGGTTTAATTTTTATAGTTATTGCATGTTTAGATTACATTTTAGCATATAGTTGCATGTTATAGTTGCATACCTCACAATTCTTACCGTATAGAAATTTTTGTCTAGCCAATGATGATAGTGAAGTTTTTAAATGATTTCTGAATATTTTGGATAACATGAGCTGAGATATAATGTTTTATACAATGAAATTCATAATGCTTTTTAAAGGCTTTCGGTTTGCACAAATGTGTTCACAAGCACTTGTAGGTATAAGAAGTACATTTTGCATTGCTCGATAGAAAAATGTAGTGTTAAAAAGAGAAATATGGGAAAAGTGACTTTTAGACTGTATAAAACATTGATTTTTAAACTTTGGGAAAACATGGGTATCTGTGTATAAAAAAAAGAAAGAAAGAAAAGTAGAAATAGCATGGCTAGTCTTATTTCTAGGCCCTGGCTACTTGAGTAAGTACGCCCGAGGGGATTGTCTCTACACCTAGCGCCCTAAGGTCTTTCATGGTCTGGGAGTCGTTGGTCGAAAGCTCGCTAAGGGGTAGCAGTGTGCCTAATGGAGTAAGACATTGCACAGTTTTGAAGAAAAAGAAAGAAAAGAAAAATAGCTATAAACACCACGGGAAAGTGCGAAAGTCGCCCTCGTGAGTAGAATAAAGCAGTTAAGCCCATTGTTGAACCTTAGTTTATTTTAAGATGGTGGAATAATCTTGGTTGCATATATATACATAAGTCTTGATTTAAGCTATAATTTTCTGGTTTGAGCAAGATAGCATGAGTATTCTATACCTAAATCGAGTTTTGGGCGAACACAACACACACACACAACATCTTTATAGCATTTTTGAATTATCTGAGTGTATGACATTATGCCTGCAGTTTGATTTGAATCTGAATTCTAGAATCTAGAGAAAAAAAATTCGCTGAGGCAAATTAGACTGAATTTCTATGATAGTTGGGACAATGTGAGAATTAGTTGCATAGTAATATAATTGCATTTTTTTTATTGTTCATTAATATGCATTGCTTGAGGGCAAGCAATGTTTCAAGTTTGGGGGTATTTGATAAGTAGGATTTACACCTACTTATGGAGTACCAATTCATGCGAACTATGCCCATCTCAAGTACATTTTAGTAGGTTTTAGCTGAATTTCATGTTAATTTGCATTTCGCATACTTAAAACTCTTTTTGGTGAATAAGTGTAGGAATCGGCCTATTTTGGTGGTGTTATTGAGCACAAGGCTAATGGATGCTTGAGACGAGGCAAAAGATGGGATATGCATGACATGAAGGTGCAATAAAGCAAGGAGATTAAGCATGAATGAACAAGTAGCAGCAGCAGTAGCAAGATAGAATCAGAACAAGAACAAGGATCTACAGATTGCAAGCCGCGCGGCAGAATAGCCTTGAGAGTGTCGCCACATGAGTACCCAAACGAGCTTGGAACCCATCGCAAGTTCTTGGCGCGGCCGCGAGAAGGACAATGTTAGGGAGCGCGCGCCCGCGGGAGAGACCGACTGAACATAAGAACCTCTTTCGCAAGTCTCATGACCGCAGTAGTATAATAAGTCGGAGGAGTATTGCCATGCAGGCCCTGGCTATAATTTGTTTTATTTTATTTCCAATTTTTAAGGGTTGTAATTGATTTAAAACGATTTCTGACTGGTGTCAGGGGTATCACTTGACAATTATTAAGTTTTTCACGTATCTTTACATCGTAATTAGGGTTTACTCTCTGGGAGAGATTCCAACGTAGAAGGAGGCCAAAACTCTACCTTTCTACTTCTTCTTGGGATTTTCTACCAGAGTGGGTTATTATTATTATTTTTGCTGGAATCATATGAGGATTTAAGTATTAATAGTGGATTCTATTCAGCAATTCGGTTTGATAGTTTCATCCTTCATCTTTTAATTGTCGTTTATTAACCATGTTTAGATTTTATCCCATAATGGCTTTTGGTTCAGTCATGAACTAAACTTCATTATGGGATTCTAACGAATTTTAATATGTAGTTTGATTGCATGCTTAAATGCTGGGTTGTTTTACATATCATATGGGATGTCTATCATGATTGTTTTGCATATATGAATGCTTGATCACCATTCGTTTCAGTACTTGTATGGAATTGACAATGAACATGCAAGTTTGGATTGTAATCATGATAGTATACGTATATAGGGCTGTGTTATATGGCTTATGTATTTCGTGAACCAGATAGACATATACTGTTTCACCGTATAAGTTAGAATAAGGGCTTGAACTTAAATTCAATATAGTTTCAATTTTAAATAGACATATAGTGATTTTGGTTATATTGATGATTATATAGAGTCTATCATCTGTGGATGCTGTGTAAGTAGGTCTTAGTGCATTAAAAAATGGCTAATACTCTTTTAGTGCTCTTGGCTACTTTTCTGTGATATGTGAAAAAGTCATGCATGATAGTGGCGATTAAATGAAGTATTAAATGAAGTTAGGATCCCATTAGTTCCAATATCATTTATTCCGTTGTTATTATTGTTTTAGTTGTTATTTGCAACTTGAGAACAAACCAATCTTAGTCATTAGTTTGAGCATATAAATATAGTGAATTAATTAATGCATAGTGATTTGAATTAAACAACTTTCTTTGTGGGATCGATACTTTACTTACTCTGTATTGCTTGTTGACACATGTATGCTTGCATGAGTTAGAGCTCTTTTGTTAAGACTAAAAAAGAGGCAACAAAGACCATCCAGGGGTCAATGCTGAATATCTCTGGACATAAATACATATGCATAACATGATAAATGCATTATAGATAATAGATGACAATATGATATATGGATTGAAAAACTGTGCATACATTCCTAAGTATATCATCATATAATACATCATCTCTGTACAGCTAAAAATACAGGGAAATAGGGCACAGACACCCTACTAATAACAGAGGCCTATCAAAAGATATAGCAAGAATGGGGCACAGCCACCCTATAGCTAACAGAGGCCTATTAAAAGAGATAACGAGAATACACATCAGAAGAAGACAATGGTGTCAATGTCTACATCATCAATCATGTCCACCTGATGTAACTCCTACTGAGTCACTGGATCTCTATCAACAGGGATGTCAGACCTATACAGAGGAGGATCTGCGCTAACAAAGCCAAATGGGTCATCGAGGGCCGGCGCTTTGGCCGAAGGATCAAACGAATCGCTTTCTCTCGGATCTCTGCCATAATGTCGGATAAAGAAATGTGCCCGGTCCAGTCGCTGGGTCAAACTGTCAATCTGTGTCACATGAGTCGGATCTCAGACACAGGCTAGCCAATCTATCATCATCACGGATCCTCGAACCATATCCCCCATGAACTGAGTGGCATGGGTATGAGCTCCAATAGTGCAAGGGAACCACCAACGCTGGAATATCTCCTGGGTGCAGGGACCCTCTGATAATGCAAAATCGTTAACCCCTAACAATGGGATGTCAGTGACGGGTGACTGCGAAACAGGCCAATGATGCATGGCAGGAGGTAAGATCGGCATGCGGATCTCTCCTGTAGTGCTCCTAATAGCACGCTCTCCTAAATAAAGCTCCCATCCTCCATCTATAAAGAGAGGAACTCTCCGGGAGGAAATCACGTACTCAACGCCAGCCGGGTACCCATCCTCGAATCCCATGGCCAAGTGCTACCCAGAATAAGGAATCCATGTAATAATGTTAGTTGTCAACAACTCCAGCTATAGGCGGCAATGAGTGAAACCCTCAGCTACAGGGACCTCCGCCAATATGGAATGATGCCATCGTCGTCCTCGTGGATAGGTATCTAAACCTAACACACTCACCGAACGCAAGCATGGGAGCCTTTCATAGGCCCAAAACTGCCAACACAATGGCAAAACATCTGTGGTCAGTAAACACTCTTAACCTGTAAATGGGAAATGACAAGAGAAATACTAACTAGCAGAAATGGGTAGAATCCTAACTAAGCCTCAGTCAAACCCTGCGAGCGCATACGCATGCCCCTGAGGAAATAGGCAAAGGTGTAGGAACCCCAATCATACTCTCCAATACGGTCCACATGACACGTGGCGCTGATCAAAGCGAACGACACCGTAGAAGAGTTATCTGCTATGAAGCAGCCTCTAATGATCATCAGGAACAATCGTCGAAGAATGCAATCCCTGACTCTGACATCATCTGGCATGGGCTCACTCCATAGCCCACTCATAGCATCCACGCTCAATGGACCTGCACCAATGGTCCTGCCCTTGAAAGCCCCGTATGGAACTCCTAATAAGGATATGATGACAGTATGGGTAATACCTGCTATGCAAGGCACTGATGCCCCTCCAAACTCCATACCTGTGATAAACCGCCAATCCATCGGCGTCATCATCACCTCATAGTCCAACAAATGGAGTGACGGAGTCTGGTGAAACCATCGCTCAGAAAATGCCCTGAGGTAACCCCAGGGACAACGGCGGGGAAGGATGGAAAAGAATGCTCCAGAACCCCAGTCAAGCACAATTGCTCTATAGTCAGGATGAAGAGCCTGGTACATGGAGTGTATACTGAACCAGTTCCCTCAAGGTTGTGTAAAGTCGGGAACCTACATAAAATGCAGATCAACATCAAAACCTTTTTATCCTCATACCTCCTTGACATGCAAATACATCGAGGGATGTCGATTCAAATCACCTAAAAGCTCTGGGTTTGCCACCTGAATACTCGGGAGGTCCCTACGGGGAACATGGGTAGCAGGAGCGGAGTCCGCAACCGGAACACCTTCCTCCTCATCCTCGACGTCCGGCACATCAACCTGGACTGGACGTATCACCGCCTCCACCAACCGACGAGGCTGTCTAATAGAACGGGGTCGAGGCACTTCAGAAGCCCTCCTCTGTACACCAGAAGTGGTCCTGCGGGAACTACTCGGATGATCCAGATCCATAATATCTGGACAATAATTCTCCAAATCACCTCAAAAAGGGGGTGGTATTTTCTAACTTTGGGCTTTTCAAAATGCATTTTATGACTACGTGCATGCATGCATTACTTTAACATACGTTTACAGTAGAGTTAAAAATGCATGATTAATCAAATACCTACATTTTGGAAAAAAATTGCTATAGTCCCCTTTGTAAATCGGACTATCCACATGCACATAGGCATGACTAGGTGGCCATTCAGTAGAACATCTGCCCATAGTCATATACATAATATATGAAAAGTCATCAATTCATAAAGGTTAACCTCAATACCAGGAGTACTTTTCCTTTTTACCTTTTGCTCATTTTTCCTCAAATAGGATAAGAAATAGCAGAAAAAGGTGCCAATTTGACTGTCTCAAAAGTCAAAATTTTTCACATCATTACGTTCAGCATTGTTTAATACTAACATTTACTATATTGAATATTTTTTATCAAGTCATTTGAGCATACATAATCAGTACTATGTGTTTAGATGCATTTCATGTGATAAGTCATTTTTCAATGGATAAAAACTGGAAAAAATACATGCATACGTTATAAACCCTAATTATACGATGGGAAACCCTAATTTAAAATCCGGGAATCCTAAACCCTAATTAGGAAACCCTAATCCTAATTGGCGAGCATAATATGTTTATTAAACACTAATATGATTAAGAAAACCTAATTTAATTAGGAAACCCTAATTTTAGTTTCAAAATTTTAATTTTCTAAATTAAAACCCTAATTTAGAAAATCCTAGAAAGTTAGTGATTTAAAACCTAAGGGTTAGAACCTTGGGGTTAAAACCTGAGGGTTAAACCCTAAGAGTTTGTGCAAATTCCAAGTATGCCATTAAATTTATTTTGCAAATGATAAAAATACCCTTTTTATATTTCTTTTATATGTTGCTTGCAAATCTAGCAATTATTGGAGTGGGTGACCAACTACATTGACTTGGTGACCTAATAATCGAGCCATATCAGTCAGCCAACCTCAGATCTAGCAACATGTCACAATATATAAGAGAATTAGAGAGAGAAAGTTCATTTACTTTACCATTTTTCTCTTTTGCTCTCACCAACTCTCTCTCTCTCTCACTAAAAGCTCCAAATTCCTTAAGTATATCAGTCCTAGAATCAGCCCTAGATCAACCAATATCAGATAAGGAGATCTAAGATCAAAGATCTAGCAAGAAGGTATAAACCCTAAAACCTAATTTGATCTTGTACGCTTAGATAAATTTTGTTTTTTGTGTTTAGAATCTTGCTAATGGATGTTTTATGAAGATCTATGATGATCTATCATGAATCCATAGCATCAAAGTGCCTTCAAATGAAGTTTTCAAAAACTGTTCTTGAGCATTTTTTTGTGGTCTGACAAGAAATGTCAATGGCCACAGATCTTTGCTCATTTACGATTTTTTTTTGTTTTAAGTTTTGGATTTGTAGCCTGGTATGTTGTCTTTAATATGCAAGTGTTATCACAGTTAGTTGATGTCTATATTTGTAGTTATTCTTGGTCAAAGAGGGTTGACCGAGCATGACCAGTCACTTTCTGGGTAACCCAAAAAGTGTGACGCCCCCAAAATTAGGTATACATCACCCATCTTGGGTAGTCAGATACATGGTACAGAATTTAAATACAACTTACTAATATAACGCGTAAGTATGTACAATACGACATAAAACGTGAGTTTGAATACAAATATTGTCTACTAGATATTATACAAACTCAAAAGGAGTCCTCATTACAATTATTATCACACTATTTCACGTAATAGTGAGGACTACTAATGCTATCCTCGGACCATTACTCTGCTTCCCCGACTTCGTCCCGGCTATATTCTCATTTCACAAGAGAATAAAAAGAAAGGGGTGAGCTCAACTAGCTCAAGAAGAAATATTATGACTAAGATAATGCGAGAATAAATTATCATTAGCCTACAACAAAGTTGTTAAAAAGCGATAAGATATAATGAACATCAAGTTTAACTACAGCGGAACCAACAATCCATTAAAAGAGCCAAGTAGAAAATAAAATCTACTATCTTTTATGATTTTAAAAGGTTTTTCATCATCATTATAGTTTAGACTCGACTTTAATAAATATTCCACATCATCGAATCACCCCGCACTACTGCCAAGGATATTCTTTAGTATCACGACCACAATTATTCATGCACTACGGGCCAAGAATAGTTGTGTATTCATTAATGGTCATGATCATGCCAACAATCGTCCCATCAATGCACTACTACCAATCGAGGATTTTTACCACATCAATTGTAACATTACTACCACATGATTACACCGAATAGTCCCTGGTCATAATCATACCAAGTCCATCTATGCACTATAGGCCACAGATGACTTTCAACATAATATAAACATGAGGATGATGACTATGATATTCAATAAAATAATTTCAAGAATTAATTTATTTAGGAACCAATAACATCCAAACAGTCAACATGATACTGCTTTGTAGAGTAAAATTCAAGAATACTGAGAAGAATATTTCCATGAAAGGATACTGGATGAAGCACAAATATCAAGGATATTCCACTAATTTTATGGAGTATAGAAGTCAAAGTTTTAACCAACTGGGTATAATAAAGAATGGAATAACAAAAGAAATCACCATACATGCGGTGCTTATGAGATGCGAGTTATTCCAACAAAATAATAATAACGGAACCAGTCGTGAAATTCACACAAGCGTGATGTTCCAATAAAATAATAAAGATGGAACCCGGTCCTGTAAAACACACGATATAGGATATTCCAAATGAAATGATAAAGACGGAACCAGTCCCGTGTAAAACACACGCATGTGATATTCCAATGTAATAATAAAGATTTTAACCAGTGTCCGTGTAAAACACATGCATATGATGTTTCAACGTAATAATAAAGATAGAATAATAGAAGAATGCCACCATGTATAGGGTAAACTCACAGATACAAGTTATTCCAATGTAATAAATAAGAATGGAATAACATAAGGATTTCACCAAGTATAGGGTATGCCGCATATACAAGTTATGTATAGGGTATGCCACTTTTACAAAGTTTATTCCAATGTAATAATAAAGAATTGAATAATGTGTTCTCTTCATGAATAAGAAAGAATAACACCCTTACGGGTACAACAAATAATATTCCCTACCTTATAAGAACTGAATATTGGAAAAGTGAAGTAGCGAGAATACTTTTCTTCTTTCTCTATAGTTTCTCTCTCTAGAGTTTCAATAAATTAAGTAAGAAATAATGAAGGAATGAGCTTTCTATTTATAGAAAAAGCCGAGGGTGGCTCTTGGTCTTAACGAAGGGTCAAAATGACTCTTGGTAATATTGAAGAGACAACTACTATTTCATGAAGGGTAATTAACCTTTGGAACAATCAAGAGGCGCGGTTAACTCTTGGTAATATTGAAGAGACAACTACTATTAAAGAAGGTAATTACTATTGACGAAGGTAAATACTATTGACGAAGGTAAATACTATTGACGAAGGTAATTACTATTGACGAAGGTAAATACTATTGACGAAGGTAATTACTATTGATTTAGGTAATTACTATTCACAAAGGTAATTACTATTGATTTAAAAGACTCTTAGATGATGACATATGGGCCCCCATAAAATAATCAAACTTACCACAAACGCCTCATAACATGCACTCTTTATATACATCAAGGATTAAATAAATATTACCACAAATCATTTTATTTTTAATCAACACATTTTAATCTTTCAACAATTATTAATCATTTATAACTTGTCGTCTCAATTAATAATATAACATATTATACAGATGATACTGTGATAATAATTGAATCAATAATATAAGAGATATGATGCAGCAATTACTGTAGCAATAATTGAGTATAGCTAAGTGACTTCTCACGTAAGCATCAATAATCAATACCGTGTGCTACTATGCAACCACGCGTATTACTGTACTTTTACCACCGGGTAGTTCAACAGTTTTAACGGTAACACCTCCGCCGTTATTTTTATAGAAAGATAATTTTGTCGTTTTCTAACTACGACAATACTTCCGTTGTGGGGTCCACCAATGATTGAGCCGTCGTACAAATATTCCCCGACAAAAAGAATATTCCCCGACCAAACGAATATTTTATAACAACTTGCTTACTTTGCAAAATTTATAAATATTACCCACAACTATAACATTATATCAAATTTATTCCATAATATTCAAAAATAATATTTATAGAAAAATTCATCTTTATTTATAAAAGTCGGGTCTTACAACCTCCCTTCTTATGAAATTTCACCCTCGAAATTAGGTACGTTCCATGGTATGTCGAAGAGGTAAGGATACCTTGATTTCATTTCAGATTCTAACTCCCAAGTCATTTCCTCAACATCGTGGTTCCTCCACAAAACTTTGACTTGAGGTATAACCTTGGAGCGTAGAATATGTTCTTTCTTATCCAAAATTTGAACAGGAATCTCTTCATACGTCAAATCTTCCGCTATTTCGTCCGGTTCTAACTCAATAATATGGTTCGGGTCTTTCACATATTTACGTAACATGGATATGTGAAAAACGTTATGAACACGAGACATATTTGGCGGTAAAGCGAGTCTATAGGCCACAGTTCCTACTCGATCGAGGATTAAAAATGGACCGATGAATCGAGGATTAAGTTTTCCTCTCTTTCCAAATCTTGTAACTCCTTTCCATGGAGCAACTCTTAACAACACATGATCTTCTATATCGAATTCCACGTCCTTTCGATGAAGATCAACATAACTCTTTTGTCAATTTTGTGAGGTTTTTATACGTTGTCGGATCGTTTGAATCTTTTCCGTAGTCATACGTACCAACTCCGGTCCCAACAACGTTGCTTCACCCACCTCATCCCAAAGATATTGGAAGCGACACTTTCTTCCTCATACGCATCGGCTCCAGTGCCGTAGCTTGAAGCGACTTTAACTTTATCGATTAAAGTCGGTTCTACTCAGATACTCGCTATCATCACATGCGTCCCAGAGTCTTTAACTCTATCTCCATCCTTTACAAGTCACACAAAATGGGCCTTTGCGTTGACAATAACGCACTTTTCGTGCTTGCATATGATCTTCTACTCATCATCCGGCTACCACGTTCGCTTTTCCAAGATGGTATTGGATGGTATGATCATAATCTTTCATCAGTTCAAGCCAACGTTGTTGTCGCATGTTGAGTTCCTTTTGAGTGAAGAAATATTTGAGGCTTTTATGATCCGTAAAGATCTCCACTTTCTCCCCATACAAGTAATGCCTCCAAATTTTAAGTGCAAAGATAACAACCGCTTGACTCTAGATCATGAGTAGGATAATTCCTCTCATATTCTTTGAGTTGTCGTGAGGCATAAGCTATAACTTTTCCATGTTGCATGAGAACACATCCCAACCCTTTGCTCCGAAGCATCACTTTTGTAGATGACAAATCCTCCGAGCGAGATGGTATTGTCGAGCAGTCTTTGAAATAAGTCTCCTCTTGAGTTCTTGAAAACTCTTCTCACATTCTTCGCTCCAATAGAACTTTGTATCTTTTCGAGTCACCGAGTCAATGGAGTAGCAATTCGAGAAAATCCTTCCACGAATCTCCGATAATAACCAATTAAACCGAGAAAGCTACGTGCTTGATCATCGATTTAGGTTGTTCCCGACTTTGAATAGCTTCAATCTTTCTTTGGGTCAATGAGATATTCCATGACTTGATATCACGTGTCCAAGGAATGCTACTTCTTCAAGCCGAACTCGCATTTCTTCAACTTGGCATAAAACTTATATTCACGAAGCTTTTGGAGTGTCGACCTCAAGTGTTGCTTTCATGATCTTCACGGCTTTTGGAATAAATAAGGATGTCATCAATAAAGACGACCACAAAGTGATCTAAATATTCCTTGAATACTTGGTTCATCATATCCATGAAGGCGGCGGGAGCATTAGTCAATCCAAAGGATATGACTAAGAATTCATAATGCCCGTCTGGGTTCTACGGCCGACTTTGGAATGTCGGTGGTTCTAATCTTCAATTGGTGATATCCGAGCGAAGATCAATCTTTGAAAAGAATTTGGCTCCTTGCAATCGGTCAAACAGTCATCAATACATGGCAATGGATACCTATTTTGATGGTGACATGATTCAACTCCAGATAATCAATACAAAGTCGCATACTCCCATCTTTCTTCTTCACGAATAGAAACAGAGCACCCCACCCCAAGAAGTACTAGACGAATAAAGCCAATGTCTAACAATTCCTGCAGTTGGGTCTTTAACTTCGAAGTTCAATAGGAGCCATTCGATATGGGGCTTTGGAAATAGGTTTTGTCTGGGGTTCAAGGTCGATACAAAATTCAATTTCACGCCTCTCGGGGTAGGCGAGAAGTTTTTCGGGAATACGTCCAGAAATTTATTAACAATAGAAATATCGTTCAAAAGCGACGTACTTTTGTTTAAATCGTGACATGAGCTAAGAAAGCTTGACATCCGTTTTCAATAAACGAATAGCTTTATGGCTTGAGATGACCGTGATTGATTTTAATGGTTTGGTCATTTGAATTCGCATAATAGGTTGATTAGGAATATGAAAGCTAACAACCTTACGAAAACAATCAATTTTTGCATGATAAGTAGTTAACCAATCAATCCCTAGAATCACGTCAAATGCAAGTATTTTTAATGAAATAAGATCGACAGGTAATGTGAGGGTACCGATTTGAACCAAACAAGACTTATAAACAGTAGATGTAATGAAGGTTTCTCCCAACGGAGTTTCCACAGATAAGTCAAAGTCTAATTTCTCTAGAGTCAAATTTAATCGATGAGCGCAAGTAGGAGAAATAAAAGAATGGGTAGAACCGGTATCAAATAAAGTATAGACTTCATTAGAGTTTATGATAAGCTTATCCGTGATGACCTCATTCGGGTTCCTTGCTCTCTGGGAGGTCACAACAAACGCTCTCCCTTGCACTACCGGTTTTGACTTTTCTAGAACGGCCTTTGGTGCCTCCATCCTAGTTGAATTTGTCTTCGGTAAATGACAAAATCGAGCTAAGTGACCTTCTCTTCATAATTATAACATGCTTTGACTGACATGGCGCTAGATTCGGATCGATGTGTCCCTCTCCTCCGCATTTGAAGCATATGATAGGTGGTCTTTCTCCTTTCTTAACAACGGGTGCTGGTGCTGACGTCTTTCCATCATTGTTGAATCTCTCCTTTTCTTGAAATGTCCATTCTTATTATTTTGGCCCCGATTACCACCAAGTGGTTACCATATCCGCCCGTTGATTCCCTCCACACTTGTTATCACCGCTCGATGACTACTCTCGGCGGGTATTATAATTTTGCCGTACGCTCTCTTTTAGTTCTATTGTCTCTTGTTATCGCGCTCCACTAATCGAGCCCCCTATTTACAACATCTCAATACAAACACGGTTTATGAGAAATAAGATGTTGACGTATCTCTGCGCTTCAAACCTCTTAAAAACATTCGCGCCATTCTCTCTTCATTATCCACCAGTGGGGCGTGAACCGTGATAACTCCGCAAATTTTGCCTCGTGTTTGCAACACGGTCATATTGTTTTGTTCCAACTTGATAAACTCCACCTCCTTCATGTGGCGAATACTTTCGGAAAGTATTTGTCGTTGAAACAACTCTGGAACTTCTCCCAAGATATCTTCATGACAAAGAAAGTTGAGTACGTTTCTGGATTCCCACCAATGTCGCCTCTCCGCGCAACATAAAAGCGTGAAAGGGAACCTTTTGCTCCTCGGAGCATCCCAAGACATCAAATATCTTGGTAATCTGCTTTATCCATGCTTCCGCCAGAAGTGATTTTGGCTATCCCTTAAACTCCGGTGGTCCCAGCTCCTTGAATTGTTTAGCGGTGACCGCCCAAGAGTTTTCCGTGTTTTCACCTACATTTTGGACAGGAGTCGCTCTCGCCTGCTGTTGCATAAATTGCATAAAGCCTCTGAATATTTGATCATTCATCATTTGGTCAAGTGTTGTTGTTTGCATGAGGATTGTCGCCTTCACGATGCATTATCCTCGATTATTGATATGTGGTGAATCAACGATCGCTTTGTGCTCCATTGCTATTCTCAACATTCTCGGATGTCATTTTCGAGATCTCGCCACAAAACAAAAGGTTAATTGACATGTAACAAATTATCCTATATTACGTGAGCCAATAAAATAGCACATAAACTTAGGTAGGTCGGGACTAAAGAAGGTATTCCCCGTCTCTCCCTCCTAGTACTATTCTCACATCTTAGCGAGGATCATATCCTAAGCTCGATACTCAAAAGTGATGCCCCAAAATTAGGTATACATCACCCATCTTGGGTAGTCGATACATGGTACGTAATTTAAATACAACTTACTAATATAACTGCGTAGGTATGCAATACGACATAAACTATGAGTTTGAATACAAATATTGTCTACTAGATATTATACAAACTCAAAAGGAGTCCTCATTACAATTATTATCACACTATTTCACGGAATAGTGAGGACTACTAATGCTATCCTCTCGGACCATTACTCCGCCTCCCCGACAGGCTAGTCCCGGCTATATTCTCATTTCACAAGAGAAACGGTGAAAGAAAGGGTGAGCTCAACTAGCTCGATGAAGAAATATTATGACTAAGATAATGCGAATAAATTATCATTAGCCTACAACAATGTTAAACCGATAAGATATAATGAACATCAAGTTTAACTACAATGAACCAAAGATCCATTAAAAGAGTCAAGTAGAAAATAAAATCTACTATCTTTTATGATTTTAAAAGGTTTTTCATCATCATTATAGCCGAGACTCGACTTTAATAAATATTCAACATCATCGAATCACCCCGCACTTTACTGACCAAGGATATTCTTTAGTATCACGACCATAATTATTCATGCACTACGGGCGAAGAATAGTTGTGTATTCATTAATGGTCATGATCATGCCAACAATCATCCATCAATGCACTACTACCATCGAGGATTTTTACCACATCATTTGTAACATTACGGTTATGATTACACCCAATAGTCCTGGTCATAATCATACCAAGTCCATCTATGCACTACATGAGGCCACGAGATGACTTTCAACATAATATAAACATGAGGATGATGACAATGATATTCAATAAAAAACAAGTTCAAGAATTAATTTATCTAGAACCAATAACATCCAAACTATCGACATGATCTTCATTGTGTGAGTAAAATTCAAGAATCTTGAGAAGAATATTTCCATGAAAGGATCTTGGATGAAGCGCAAATATCAAGGATATTCCACTAATTTTATGGAGTATAAAGTCAAAGTTTTAACCAACCGGGTATAATAAAGAATGGAATAACAAAAGAAATCACCATGCATGCGGTGCCGCAGATGATGCAAGTTATTCCAATGTAATAATAATAACGGAACGGTCGGTGAAATTCACACCCACGGGATGTTCCAACAGAATAATAAAGATGGAACCGGATCCGTTTGTAAAACACATGATAGGATATTCCAACGTAATGATAAAGATTTTAACCAGTCCGGTAAAACACACACGCATGTGATATTCCAACAGAATAATAAAGATGGAACCAGTCCGTAAAACATACGCATGAGATGTTCCAAATGTAATAATAAAGATGTAATAATAGAAGAATGTCACCAAGTATAGGGTAAACACAGATCGAGTTATTCCAATGAATAAATAAGAATGGAATAACATAAGGATTTCACCAAGTATAGGGTATGCCGCATATACAAGTTATGTATAGGGTATGTCACTTTTACAGGTTATTCCAACAGAATAATAAAAAAAATGGAATAACAGAAGTTCTCTTCATGAATAAGAAAGAATAACACCCCTTACGGGTACAACAAATAATATTCCCTACCTTAGAAGAACTGAATATTGGAAAAGTGAAGTAGCAGAATACTTTTCTTCTTTCTCTCTATAGTTTCTCTCTCTAGAGTTTCAATGAATTCGTAAGAAATAATGAAGGAATGAGCTTTCTATTTATAGAAAAACTGAGGGTGGCTCTTGGTCTTAACGAAGGGTCAAAATGACTCTTGGTAATATTGAAGAGACAACTACTATTTACGAAGGGGTAATTAACCTTTAGAACACCGAAGAGGCAGTTAACTCTTGGTAATATTGAAGGGACAACTACTATTGAAGAAGGTAAATACTATTGACGAAGGTAAATACTATTGACGAAGGTAATTACTATTGACGAAGGTAATTACTATTCACAAAGGTAATTACTATTGACGAAGAGACTCTTAGATGATGACATATGCCCCCCCCCATAAAATAATCAAACTTACCACAAACATCTCATAACAGACTCTTTATATACATCAAGGATTAAATAAATATTACCACAAATCATTTTATTTTTAATCAACACATTTTTAATCTTTCAACAATTATTAATCATTTATAACTTGTCGTCTCAATTAATAATATAACATATTATACAGATGATACTGTGACAATAATTGAATCAATAATATAAGAGATATGATGCAAAAAATTCTCAGAGCAATAATTGAGTATAGCTAAGTGACTTCTCACGTAAGCATCAATAATCAATACTGTGTGCTACTATTATCAACCACGCATATTACTGTACTTTTACCAATTTAGTAGTTCAACAGCTTTAACGGTAACACCTCCGTAGTTATTTTTATAGAAAGATAATTTTGTCGTTTTCTAACTACGACAAATACTTTCGTTTAATGGGGTCCACTAATGATTGAGTAGTCGTCTTTAATATTCCCCGACAAAAAGAATATTCCCCCACCAAACGAATATTTTATAACAACTTGCTTACTTTGCAAAATTTATAAATATTACCCACAACTATAACATTACATCAAATTTATTCCATAATATTCAAAAATAATATTTATAGAAAAATTCATCTTTATTTATAAAAGCTGGGGTCTTACAAAAAGTGTAAAGTTGAGTCTGACAAGAAGTTCTAAGGCATAGATCTGTCAGTCGTGTTAGTGTTTGATGTTGTTGTTGGATTAAACTTATAGCCTGTTGTATGAACTTGAGGTCCATGGTTTTACTTTCCACAAAAAGAGTTTACATCGAGTGTAATTAATGGTCAAAGTAGACCATTTGATCACGAATGCATTTTCTGGGAATTTCTAGAAACTCTATGAACACCTTTTCTGACATAGTTTGACCAGATTAAATCTGGTTTTTGTGTTGTTGGTTATCTGATCTGTTGCTTCGTATATGTTCCTTGACACAAGGAGTTCTACTGCAACCATGAGATTACATAAAACATGAACATAACATATAAATAATTGAGCTCAAAAGTAGTCCCTCGAAGCTGCTGGGTTTCTGGGTTACTCAGAAAACCCAGAATTAGTTCTGACAACATGTTTGCTAGCCTAGATCTTCTTGTTGATTTGTTGTATGACCGAGATGATGATTGATTCATGTAGTGTTACATAAACACTACATGATTAGTGTTTAACATTTCCTAGAACATGTATGAACCGAGAATTTAAAGCAGTCAAACAAGGTATGTTGGTAACCGGCATGTCAGTGTTCTTCAGGCTCAAGAACACCAACAGCGACGGTTTAATTAGTTTTTAATTTCTAATATTCCGGAAAATGCTTAAAAATAGAAATAAATTTCTAAAAATAACAAAAATGGTTTTAAAAATCATTTTAAATTCTGAAAAATAACTTTTAATTATTTGGGACATTTTTCATTAATATTTATAATTATATGGATATTAATAATATTTAATTTATTTAATTAGTGTGTTAAATAAATTAGAGAAAATGATTTTAATTATATAAAATCATTTTAAAAAAGAATAATGTATTTAAAAATATTTTGAGTTATAAAATGTGACTTTTAATATTTTTGGATAATTTTCATTAGTAAATTAATATTAATGATATTAGATTTATTTAATTATTAAATTAAATAAATAAGTTAAAAATTATTTTATTGATTTAAAAATCATTTTAAATAAGAATAAAGTGTTAGAAAATATTTTGAATTATAATATATATATTTTAATATTTTTGGAGAATTTTTATTAATAAATTTATATTAATGATATTAGATTTATTTAATTATTAAATTAAATAAATAAGTTAAAAATGGTTTTATTGATTTAAAATTTATTTTAAATGAGAATAAAGTGTTAGAAAATATTTAAAATTATAAAATATTATTTTCACAATTTTTGGAGAATTTTTATTAATAAATTAATATTAATGATATTAGATTTATTTAATTATTATATTAAATAAATGAATTAAAAATAATTTTATTGATTTAAAAATCTTTTAAAAAATGAGAAAATGATTTTAAAATATTTTAGGTTATAATTAATGACTTTTAATAGTTTGATAATAATTTTATTAATATTTAAATATTAATGGTGATGATTTAAAAATGATTTTAATTAATTTAAAAATTATTTATGTAGAATATGGATGATTTAAAAATATTTTAATTTATTAACAATAACTTTAATATTTTGACAAGCATAATATTAATATTTTATATTATTAAATATTAATGATAATAAGATTATTTGATAATTAAATCATTTAAAATGATTTAAGTGTTTGAAAAATTATTATAAATAATAATAATTGTTTATAAATTATTAAAAGCTTCCGAAAAATATTATAAACGATATTTGACTTATCTAAAATAATATTAAAGCTTAGAGACCAAGATTAATTGACAATAAATGTGTTAATTGTCGGATAGGGTGACCAGAATATCGAGATGAGACTAAAGTCCAACTAGACCCAACTAGTTAGACTTGTTAAGTGTTTATATAGGTTATAAACACTAATGTGACTATGTGGTAATGTGTCTAGGAGAAGATTTACTGTGAATTACAGTGTTGTGTGTTATGAAATATTGTGCTAATTGTGAGACCGATATTATTGGTTATAGGTCTTTCAAACGCAGATAAGTTTATTGTGTAGCTGTAATCAATGCGGAAGGCAAGTTTCCTAACTCAACCTTGAGTTAATATTGTTCAATTATTATAGTGGTTAATTATTGTTAATTATACCACGTCCAGGGATTTATTGTTGATTATTCGTAGTTAGTGCAAATTTAATAATTCAAACTGAATTACTAATTCAGAAAATATATATTCATAGAATAACTGTTGTTGGATATTCATATCCGTAGAAGCTAAGATTGACAGTACAGATAATTCTTGTTTATTGTCAAATTATGTTGAGAAAGGTCTTAGCTAATTATTCTGGCTAGACGAACATTTGTTAGAACTTGATAGGTTCGAGAAGAGAAGAGAAGAGAATTTAATTATTATTGATAGATCAATGCCAGTTGTATTAGCTAGATCGAAAAAAAAACTTGATAGGCTTGAGAAGAGAAGAGAAGTAAATAGAAATTGAAATCATTGCATTTCGTTGTTAAATCAAATTATGATTCAAAGACTGAGAAGAATAACTTTTTATATAAAGGGAACATTTTAGGTCATATATTCGACCATTGTGTACTGTTAAGTATTATGCATAATATAGGGTACGAGGAGTTGGCCGGCTCTAAGTACTTGCAGAGGGGTATGATTTAATCTTTATGGTTATCTGATACATCTGCTTTTGTATCAAAGTAAATCTTTGATAGATACCAGAGAAGAGAAGTTCTAGATCTTGTGCGATCACTCAGCATAACTCTGGAAAACATTCCACTTTGTTATTGCGTAGAATTGATTCTTGTTTATTCAATAGAATATCGTAGAAACTTTGAAAGCGTTGTACTATTTCATTATCAGATTATTACGTTACCTAGAATACGAGAAGACTTATTATTGATTAACGATTTGTTCAGCTATTTCAAAGTTCCCCGAACTTTGGTTTCATTCTATCAAAATAGATAGTATGTTCTTATTGATTCGTATACATTTATTGTACGTCTTAACTTACGGGGCAAATTTGTTGCTCACCCTTGCTAAATAAAATATTTCAGCTAGGAACGAAGAGGCCAGCGGGTCAAAGAAATACAAAGGCAAAAGCAAAGGCAAAATGTTGGATTAGTTTTTATAAACTTTACGAGTATGTTATATTTGTAAACCCTTTTTGTATATCTAAAGGGTATGTCGGTAATGTTAAGGTTAGAAAACCTGGGACTAATGTATTAACAATCTCTGTTAATGACTTATGTATTAACAACATATGTTAATGAGTTATGTATTCCTATTTATAATTTGAATGGGTAGTTAGATGATATTATATTGTGGATCATGAGTACCAAACTCGGTGGTCAGGTACCCGGATTTGGGGGCGTCATAAATCCCCGGCGGGGGTCACAACGCATTGTCACCCATTGGTGTACGTATCAATGAAGGTCAAGCAACCTTGACGTTATTTCAGCCGATGGCAAGTAAACCCATCGAAGCATCGAAAGCTATTTGATGATTTCGTACTTTGGTACTCATATTCCCCAGCAGATCCCTGCCGGGGGTTATAACGCATGTTCCATTGATACACACATCAGGGAGGATCAAAGCAGATTCCCGACGGGGTTACAACACATGTTCCATTGATACACACATCAGTGAGGATCAAAACAACCCCTGGCGGGGGATACAACGCATGTTCCGTTGATACACACATCAGCGAAGATCCAAACAATCCCCGGTGGGGGTTACAACGCATATCGGCCGTTGATTCACACGTCAGCGAAGGTCAAGCAGCCTTGACAGTCTGCCCAACAGGGTTTTCATTCGTTGACTCATACGTCGGTGAAGTACATGTCAGTGAAGGTCAAGTAACCCTGACAGCATATGTTATTGCCAGTAAATCCAACAGAACCTTGACATATCCTGGCGATACAAACTAGGAAAGGTCAACATCATCAAGGAAGATTGATGATTGGATATGTTATACACATCCTCAAGCAGACAAAGTTTTATCCCCACAGATCTTTTACACATAAGAGGCACTTCTTCAGAATCAAGTCTGTATCAAGGATTAAGGACTTTGGTGATAGCCCCAACGTCAACATCCTAAAAGAGATTTGGATCACGTATCCAATCGGGTCATAGTTGCCAATCCCCGGTAGAAGCTACAAGGAGCTGACAATCATCCCCATCATGTTGGACAACAACCCCGCACACATGCATCATACATTTGCATCATGTTGCTATACATGGCCTCATGTTTATCTTGTTGCATTTCAAGTGTTTAGGATTCTTTATCCTATCCATGCATTGCATTGCATGAATATGATAAAGAGGGGCATCTGTGAGACACTCAAAATTTTACGCACACCACATTTGACATTGCGGGAGGCGATTAAATCTTCGAGAGACGACCTCTAGAAGGCGAGTTCACGTCAAGACCGGATACTACCAAAAGTTCAGTCTCAACCCCAGAACACACACTGGGAGTAACAGTTCCAATCTCAGAGATAACCCCGAGGCATACAGTTCCAATACCGGAAATTCCACCTGAGAAGACCGATTAATCTCGGAGATAACCCCGAGGTATCCAGTCTCAATCCCAACACTGGGAGTAGCATTTACCAACCTTGGTGATAACCCCAAGGAATGCAGTTCCGACGATAACCCCGAAAATGCTTGTTTCAAATGCATGCAATCAGCTTCAACCTCGACGCTCACACCGAGGCACTCAGTATAAGACCTGGACATAACCCCGAGAAGACAGGCACACCACAAAGATGACACTGAGGACCATCAACACTTGCGGCGAGCCTAATCTCGGCCGATAACCACGAGCAACGTCGCTTTGATCAAATTGAAACCAAATGATAACCCCTGTGAGGGCAAAGTCGTCATCTTGCTTGCCACTGACGCGCCACATCACGTCGTCTCAACATTCCATACATACATTTCTACACAACAATGTCCCACAAGAATCAAGGAAAACCAATCCCGAGTGACTATTACGCAGGGTAACAGATAGAATTTGAAGCTTGAAGACCGGAGGGCACCGTCCCATCTTCCTGACTTCGTACAACCTCTAATCCCATGCCATTGCGTAACTCTCGACAACGGCGGTCCGAAATATGTCTTACATACCTCAATCGAATTCCCGAATTTTAATTCAGAAAGTTCGAGCGGACATTACAAAGCGTACGTGCGTGCGTCTTTGAGAGACGATGAGACCCACGGCCGGGGCAACCGGCAGCCATAGTACATCGTGGCCTAACTGGTAGTACACTGCATGCCTAGCCAAATGAGGTACACCTCTGCTCCCCCTCTATAAATAGAGGGCTTGGGGTGGCCATTTGTAAGAGAAAAAAGCGAGAAAGCCCAGTCGAATTTGCTCCGTACTCACCCTATATTGAGTGCTTTCTCATTTTAAATACTTGTGAGCTCACATATAGCTACTTTTGTACCGGCGAGAGCCGAGTGTTCATCCACTTTAAAGATATAGAAATCTTCTTTGGCATCCCACTATAAGCCTTCTCACACACTTTAAAGCATTTCTCTTCATCTTTGCACACACCCTTCTTCACGTTGAGAGTCGTGTTGCGTGTGTTTGCCCGAACTTCGGTCCATGGTTTTATTTCAGTTTTTATATACATATATATATATATATATATATATATATATATATGGACTAACATTATCGAGTTATGTCTCGTTTGAGCCTAGACTTTGGTCTGGAGCGTTTATTGCTTTAATATATATATATATATATATATATATATATTAAATGTGTGTCGAACTTTGTTCGATGAGCCTGAACTTACGTGCTGAGGCGTTTCGCTTTAATATATATATATATATATATATATATATATATATATATATATTTATATACTTATATATATTAACAATTTATGGACTTTGTTCGACGAGCCTAGATTTTACATCTGGTGCGTTTATCATTTATATATATATATATATATCTTCCCACACGAGCTTACTTTGTGGCGGTTGATCGCTTTTACAGCTTTCTTTATGTTTTGTCCCGCCTGGAATTTCCTCCATGGCGGTTGATCGTTTTTATGGATTTTGTGACACCCCCAAAATTAGGTATACGTCACCCATCCTGGGTCGCCACTTATACGGTACAAAAATCCAAATACAACTTAATTATACAACTGTCGTGTACAATACGACAAAACATAGCCTGTGAGTTTGAATACAAATATTGTCTACTTGAGACTATACAAACTCAAAAGGAGTCCTCGTTACAATTATTATCACACTATTTCACAGAATAGTGAGGACTACTAATGCACCATCTAGGACCATCACTCTGTTCCCCGACTAGTCCCGCTCGCCACGCTCTCATTTCTGAAGAAGAACGGTGAAAGAAAGGGTGAGCTCAACTAGCCCAAAGATGGGAAATATTATGACTATGACTAAGATAATGCAGAATAATTTATCGTTAGCCTTTAACAGTGTTAAACTGATAAAATATAACAAACATCAAGTTTAATTGCAGCGGAACAAGCAATCCATTAAAAGAGTCAAGTAGAGAATAAAATCTACTATCTTTTATGATTTAGAAGGTTTTCATCATTTTTATCATTGGGACTTAGCTTAATAAATAATCCACATCATCGAATCACCCCACTTACTACTTAAGGATATTCTTTAGTATCACGACCACGAATTATCCATGCACTACGGCTAAAGATAATCATGTTTTCATCAACGGTCCTGATCATGCCATAAAATAATTCATCTTTGCACTACGACCAAAGAGAATCCATAGCCATAATCATACCAAAAACTGTCCATCAATGCACTACGGCCAATGAGGACTTTTTCCACATCATTTGTAACATTACGGTTATGATTATACCGAATAATCCCTGGTCATATTCATACCAAGTCCATCTATGCACTACAGGCCACAGATGACTTTCAACATAATATAAATATGAGGATGATGACAATGATATAAGAATTCAATAAAACAAGTTCAAGAATTAATTTATCCAGAACCAATAACGCCTAAACCGCTAACGACGATAATCTTTGCTTTGTAGAGTAAAATTCAAGAATGCTCGGAAGAATATTTCCATGAAAAGATCTTCGGATGAAGCGCAAATATCAAGGATATTCCACTAATTTCATGGAGTATAGAAGTCAAAACTTTAACCAACCGAGTATAATAAAGAATGGAATAACAAAAGAAATCACCAGCATGTCGATAGACCACACAGCAAGTTATTCCAATGAAATAATAAATAATGGAATCGGTCCCACGTAAAAACGCGCAGAGCGGATATTCAACAGAATAATAAAGACGGGAACCGGTATGGGGTAGAACGCATGCAGACAGGATATTCCAATGAGAATAATAAAAGATTTTACCCGAGTCTAGCGTAGAACGCTTGAGATGTGATATTCCAAATAGAATAATAATAAAGCGAGAACCAGTCCCGTGAGAACGCATGACGAGGATATTCAACGAATAATAAAGAATGGAATAATAGAAGAATTTAACCAAGTATGCGGTACTTCGCATAAACAGGTTATTCCAACATAATAACAAAGAATGGAATAACAGAAGTTCTCTTCATGAAGATGAAAGAAAGAAATAATATCCCCTACAAGTACACCAAATAATATTCCCTACGAGTACAACAAATAATATTCCCTACCTTTGAAAGAAACTGGATATAGAAGTAGTGAAGTAGCAGAATACTTTTCTTCTTTCCCTCTAAAATTTCTCTCTATAATAATCACTCTAAAGCTTTTGTGAATTGGTGAGAAATGAAGGAAGAATGAGCTTCTATCTATAGGAAAATATAGTTTCGATAATTGCACATTTTGGGGCTCGAAAAATTACAGTACAATACCTCCAACTTTTCTTTCATTTTTAATTTAGTCCTGCAAGTATTATCAAACTTGCACCAACTCCCCTAATAGTAAATAATGTGAATCAATAGTAAATCATGTGAATAAATAGTATAATCATGTGAATAAAGAGTATAATCATGTGAAAAAAATTTCATTACAGTATAGTACCTCCATCTATACCTCCATTTTTAACTTAGTCATGCAAGTATTATCAATCTTGCACCACCACCCCTAATTGTATAAGAATGTGAATCAATAGTACCCCGTGAATAGTAACTCATGAATAGTAACTCGTGAATAGTACTCCGACATAAAAAATACCCCAAATACCCGAGTGAATAGTAATTTAGGTGAATAGTAACCCGTGAATAGTAACTCGTGAATAGTACTTTGACACGAAAAATACCCCAAATACCCGAGTGAATAATATTCAGGTGAATAGTAATTTAGGTGAATAGTAACCCGTGAATAGTAACTTGTGAATAGTAACTCGTGAATAGTAACTCGTGAATAGTATTCCGACACGAAAAGTACCCCAAATATCCGAGTGAATAATATTTGGGTGAATAGTAATTTAGGTGAATAGTAACCCATGAATAGTAACTCGTGAATAGTACTCTGACACAAAAAGTGTCCCGAATACTCGATTGATCAATACTGAGTGACTTTTCACATAAGCATCAATAATCAATACCGTGTGCTACTATGCAACCACGCTTTTTACTGTACTTTTAACACCGGGTGTTTCAATAGTTAACGGTAAAACTTCCGTCGTTATTTTCATAAAATATTTTTGTCATTTTCTAACTATGATAGTACTTCCGTTGTGGGGTCCACCAATGATTATGTTATCGTATGAATATTCCCCGACAAAAAGAATATTATATAACAACTTGCGTACTTTGCATAATTTATAAATACTACCCACAACTATAATATTATATCAAATCCACACCATAATATTCAAAAAAAATTATTTCTAGAAAATTAAATCTTTATTCATAAAAATCTGGGGTCTCACAATCTCCCCCCCTTATGAAATTTTGCCCTCAAAATTTACGTACATACCTGGTATGCCGAATAGGTGAGGATACCTTGACTTCACTTCAAATTCTAACTCTTGAGGTATAACCTTTGAGTGTTGAATATGTTCCTTCTTATCCAAGATTTGAACAAGAACCTCTTCATACTTCAAATCTTCTGCTATCTCGTCCGGTTCTAAATTAATAATGTGGTTCGGGTCGTCCACATATTTACGTAACATCGATATGTTAAAAACATTATGAACACGTGACATACTTGACGGTAAAACGAGTCTATAAGCCACAGTTCCTACTCCATCAAGGATTTCAAATGGGCCAATTAAATCAAGGGTTGAGATTTCCTCTCTTCATCGATTCTTGCTTCTAGAATAACGCCCTCTTGAACCTTCTTCTTCACATTCATCAGCTCTGAGTATGTAGCTTGAACGGCTTTAACTTTATCGATTAAAGTCAATTCTAATCGTATATTCGTTATCTTCACATGGGTTAGTATATTCGCACTTGTAATCACATACGATCTTCTACTCAACGCATCAGCTACCACGTTCGTACTTCCACGATGATATTGCATGGTACGATCGTAATCTTCAACAGCTCGAGCCAACGTCTTTGGCGCATGTTACGTTTGTTTTAGTTGAAAAAAATATGTGAGGGTTTTAGAAATGGGTTTTGTACTGGGGTCAATACAAAATTCGATTTCACGCTCTAGGGGTAGGCTAAGAAGTCTTCAAGAATACGTCAAAAAATTTATCATTCAAAACGGTGACCCTCATCCAAGACTTGGATAGTATGTCACATTGATACCTATCAACTTGCCATCGTCATTCACGACATCGCCTACAGAAAGTTTGGCTTCGGTGCATTCCACATAAGAAAGTCAACAACGAAAGGATCGGGGCTCTTTACTTATGGCTTGATATGACAATGATTGACTTTAGTGGTTTGGTTCCTTGAATTCGCATAACAGGTTTGTAAGGAATATGAAAGCTAACAACCTTACGAAAAGCATGATGAGTAGTTAACCAATCGATTCCTAAAATCACATCAAAGGCAAGTATTTTCAAAGAGATAAGATCGACAGGTAACGTGAAAGTGTCGATTTGAATCAACAAGATTTATAAACAGTGGAGGTAACGAAGGTTACTACTAACGAAGTTTCAACCAATAAGTCAAAATCTAATTTCTCTGGAGTCAAATTTAAATGTTGAGCGCAAGCAAGAGAGATAAAAGAATGGGTAGAACCGATATCTAATAAGGTATAGACTTTGCAAGAATTTATAATTAACTAACCCGGGATAACTTCGTTCGGGTTCCTCGACAAACGCTTTCACTTATACTACCGGCTTTGTTTTGTCCGTATCCGCCTTTAGTGCCACCGTTCCAGCTGGACTTGACTTCACTATACGACAAAATCGAGCTAAATGACCTTCTCTTCTTGAAATTTCCACTTCTATTATCTTGGCCATGATTACCACCGAAGTGGTTACCATTTTTGGCATGATAATTTCCCCCACGATGGTTATCATTGTTCCGATGGCCGTTCCCACCGGTAAGATTATTATCGTGTTGTTGGTCGTTACCTTTTGGTTGTGCTAACTCATTATCGGCGCTCAATAATCGAACCTATTCACAACATCTAAATATAAACAAAGTTTATGAGAAATGAGGTATTGACGTATATCAGGTTTCAAACCTCTTAGAAACATTCGTGCATTCGCTCCTCATTATCTACCAAATGGGATGCAAACTGGGATAACTCTGTAAACTTAGCCTCGTACTGCGATACAGTCATATTATTTTGCTCCATTGCTTATCTCAACATTTTCAGATGCTATTTTTAAACACTGTCACAAAACAAGGGTTAATTGACATATCACATATTATCCCTATACTCTGACTGACCAATTAAACATCAAATAAACTTAGGTAGGTCATACTAGCGAAGGAATTCCCCGTCTCTCCACTCCTAGTTTTTATCTCACATCTCAGCCAGGGATCATATCCGTAAGCTCTGATACCAACTGTGACCCCCCCAAAATTAGGTATACGTCACCCATCCTGGGTCGCCACTTATACAGTACAAAAATCTAAATACAAATTAATTATACAACTGTCATGTACAATACGACAAAACATAGCCTGTGAGTTTGAATACAAATATTGTCTACTAGAGACTATACAAACTCAAAAGGAGTCCTCGTTACAATTATTATCACACTATTTCACAGAATAGTGAGGACTACTAATGCACCATCTAGGACCATCACTCTGTTCCCCAACTAGTCCCGGCTACGTTCTCATTTCCTAAAGAGAACAGTGAAAGAAAGGGTGAGCTCAACTATCCCAGTAGGAAATATTATGACTAAGATAATGCAGAATAATTTATCGTTAGCCTTCAACAGTGTTAAACTGATAAAATATAACAAACATCAAGTTTAACTTGCAGCGAACAAGCAATCCATTAAAAGAGTCAAGTAGAGAATAAAATCTACTATCTTTTATGATTTAGAAGGTTTTTCATCACTTTTATCGCTGGGACTCAGCTTAATAAATAATCCACATCATCGAATTACCCCCGCACTACGGCTAAGGATATTCTTTAGTATCACGGCCACGAATTATCCATGCACTACGGCTAAAGATAATCATGTTTTCATCAACGGTCCTGATCATGCCATAAAATAATTCATCTTTGCACTACGAACAAAGAGAATCCATAACCATAATCATACCAAAAACCGTCAATCAATGCACTACGGGCCAATGAGGACTTTTTCCACATCATTTGTAACATTACGGTTATGATTATACCGAATAATCCCTGGTCATAATCATACCAAGTCCATCTATGCACTATAGGCCACAGATGACTTTTAACAAAATATAAACATGAGGATGATAACAATGATATAAGAATTCAATAAAACAAGTTCAAGAATTAATTTATCCAGGAACCAATAACGTCTAAACTGTCAACATGATACTGCTTTGTAGAGTAAAATTCAAGAATGCTCATAAGAACATTTCCATGAAAAGATACTGGATGAAGTGCAAATATCAAGGATATTTCACTAATTTCATGGAGTTTAGAAGTCAAAACTTTAACCAAGTGAGTATAATAAGGAATGGAATAACAAAAGAAATCACTAGGCATGCGATAGACCGCACATGCAGGTTATTCCGACAGAATAATAAATAACGGAACCGGTCCCATGTGAGAACGCATGCAGACGGGATATTCCAACGTAATAATAAAAAGGCGGAACCAGTCCCAGTGCAGAAACGCATGCATTTTGGATATTCAGCAATGAAATAATAAAGAATGGAATAATAGAAGAATTTCACCAAGTATGCGGTACTTCGCATAAACAGGTTATTCCAACATAATAACAAAGAATGGAATAACAGAAGTTCTCTTCATGAAGATGAAAGAAAGAAATAATATCCCCTACGAGTACAACAAATAATATTCTCTACGAGTACAACAAATAATATTCCCTACCTTTGAAAGAAACTGGATATAGAAGTAGTGAAGTAGCAGAATACTTTTCTTCTTTCCCTCTAAAATTTCTCTCTATAATAATCACTCTTAAGCTTTTGTGAATTGGTGAGAAATGAAGGAAGAATGAGCTTCTATTTATAGGAAAATATAGTTTCGATAATTGCACATTTTGGGGCTCAAAAAATTACAGTATAATACCTCCAACTTTTCTTTCATTTTTAATTTAGTCCTGCAAGTATTATCTAACTTGCACCTACTCCCCTAATGGTAAATAATGTGAATCAATAGTAAATCATGTGAATAAATAGTATAATCATGTGAAAAAAATTAATTACAGTATAGTACCTCCATCTATACCTCCATTTTTAATTTAGTCATTCAAGTATTATCAATCTTGCACCACCACCCCTAATAGTATAAGAATGTGAATCAATAGTACCCCGTGAATAATAACTCATGAATAGTAACTCGTGAATAGTAACTCGTGAATAGTAATCCGACACGAAAAATACCCTAAATACCTGAGTGAATAATATTCAGGTGAACAGTAATTTAGGTGAATAGTAACCCGTGAATAGTAACTCGTGAATAGTAACTAGTGAATAGTACTCTGACACGAAAAATACCCCAAATACCCGAGTGAATAATATTTGGATGAATAGTAATTTAGGTGAATAATAACCCGTGAATAGTAACTTGTGAATAGTAACTCGTGAATAGTAACTCGTGAATAGTACTCCGACACAAAAATTACCCCAAATACCCGAGTGAATAATATTCAGGTGAATAGTAATTTAGGTGAATAGTAACCCGTGAATAGTAATTCATAAATAGTAACTCATGAATAGTACTCTGACACAAAAAGTGTTCCGAATACCCGATTGATCAACACTGAGTGACTTCTCACATAAGTATCAATAATCAATACCGTGTGCTACTATGCAACCACGCCAGATTCTCGTATTTTTAACACCGTAATTGTTTCAACAGTTAACGGTAAAACTTCCGCCGTTATTTTTATAAAATATTTTTGTCATTTTCTAACTACGATAGAACTTTCGTTGTGGGGTCCACCAATGATTATGCCGTCGTACGAATATTCCCCGACAAAAAGAATATTATATAACAACTTGCGTACTTTGCAAAATTTATAAATACTACCCACAACTATAATATTATATCAAATCCACACCATAATATTCAAAAAAATTATTTTGAGAAAATTAAATCTTTATTCATAAAAATCTGGGGTCTCACGGTTTTCTTTACATTTTGTCCCGCCTGGAGTTTCCTCCATGGCGGTTGATGGCTTTTACAGCTTTATTTACATTTTTTGATTCCCCATGGAGGTGCTTCGTGGTGGCTGATCATGTCTGTATATATATATATTTATAGCTTTTATATATATACCTGCTTACTGCTTTCATACAAATTGTGGCATCATGTGATTACAGATTCAGTCTATTGGATCTAGATTCGATTCTCGTGATGGACATTCTTCAGCTATAAGCAGCTTGTAAATTTATTTGCGGTGTCTGAATTTCCTCAGATGGTTTTCATACCCACGAGGAAGTTGACATTATTTTGTATATTATTTTCTTATAGATGCTTCGCATCTCGAAAATAAAAGCAATCAAGCCAAACACTTAATAAAATTGAAGTGTAAAAGGTCTCAGTTACTATTGAGAACAAGGGTTTGAAAAACCTCTTATATAAAACATCACTGCCATATCTTGCTAAAAATTGAATTTTTACATAAATTCAAACCCTGTGTATAATGGTGCGAACGAGGCCTCGCACTACTTCTAAATAAATAGAACATTGACCCACACATACACACACACACATTCATATAATAGTTTCTTGATAAGTGGGGGTCACCGTGGTAACACGGATGTCGGGGGGTGCCTAACACCTTCCCTCCGCATAATCAAGTCCCCGGACCTTAATGAATCTTGGTTTCACCGACCCATTTAGTAGTGTCACATCACTGGGTCAATGTGCAAACCTTTTCTCAGTTTTGTTGGTACAACCATTTAAAAAACCAACCGGCGACTCTTAACAGTCCATCGTCGACATTATACATGTTGGACCTTTTTCACTTATTTTTTCAAAAAATTCTCACCTAACATGAGAACACCAAAGAATAAGTAACGAAAAGAGACAACTAAAAATCCCGACGTCGACACTCATCATAGGAATGGTTAGGAGTAAATATCTCCTTAGTGCTTTACTGAGTACTACATAGTTCAATTTGCCCATTGAACCTAGATCTTGGGATCTCCAGTCAGCTAGGTTGGGTTGCCACTATGACGACTCTTATTTAAACTATAGGCTTTAAACCCATTCCCTTTGATGATCTTTCCACTTACTCTCTTGTTAAACCTTTTGTAAGCGGATCCGCAATATTATCTTTTGACCTTACATAATCAATTGAGATAATTCCATTTGAGAGCAATTGTCTAACGGTATTATGTATGTTTCGTCATATATATGGCGTGACTTCTTCATTATATAGATGATTATATGCTCTTCCAATTGCTGATTGGCTATCACAGTGTATACATATAGCTGGCACATGTTTTGACCAATTTGGAATATCCTCTAAGAAGTTACGAAGCCACTCTGCTTCTTCTCTAGCTTTGTCTAAAGCAATGAATTCTGATTCCATTGTAGACCTTGCAATACATGTTTATTTTGAGGATTTCCAAGATACCACTGCACTACCAAGTGTAAAAACATATCCACTTGTGGATTTTGAATCTTTATTATCATATATCCAATTAGCATCACTATATCCTTCCAATACTGTTGGATATCTTTGTATAGTGCAGTCCATAATTTTGAGTATGTTTTAAATATCCCAAAACTCTCAAAATAGCTTTCCAGTGATCTTTACCTGGATTACACGTATACCGACTTAGCTTACTTACTGAATAAGCTATATCTGGTCTAGTACAGTTCATGACATACATTAAACTGCCTATTATACGTAAATATTCTAGTTAAGATATGCTATTACCTTCATTTTTGGCTAAATGAAGATTTATATCAACTAGGGTCTTATTTAGAATTATATTATACTTATTAAAATTTTCAAGTATTTTCTCAATGTAATGAGTTTGAGATAATATAATTCTATGAGATGTTCTAGAAATCTTGATTCCTAATACTATATCAGCAACTCCCAAGTCTTTCATATCAAATCTATTTGCCAACATACATTTGGTAGAGTTGATAACTTCATTGTTGCTACCCATGATTAATATATCATCCACATAAAGACAAACAATGACATATTCTTTTTGAGTGCTTTTGACATAAACACATTTGTCACACTCATTGATTTTAAATCCATTAGATAACATAACTGTTGGAGAGTGCATATTTTGATTTGATGTTTAAAGAAAATGCTCATGATTATATGTAAAGTCCTTCAAGGAATATATGTACAAGGACTTAGTGATAGATCAAAATTGTTTGGTGGATCTAAGCTTTCAATGGTTACCATTCTGTAATTGAATGTATAGATAAAGAGATCAAAAATGTTAGGTTGATATATGTCTTGAAATGTAATAGATAGGCTTCAACCAGATCGCAGTCTATCGAGCTGATTAGAAGATTTCAGAAGCCAATGCAGAATCATAGAACATTGAAGATCGTAGTGTGTCTGCCTTGAAAGGCCTCTCCAAAAATCGTAGAGTGGTCCAGACATTTGCCGAAGCTAACTCGAAGATCGTAGTGTGCTCTCAGAAACATAGAGTCTGCAAAGATAAGCAAGTAAAGATCGTAGTGTGTCAGCCCTTAAGAGAAATCGTAGTGTTCTCGTTTGATAACATTAGATCAGGCACCAAGGTGGCAAGACACTACGATCTGAATTATAGAGTATCATCTACCAATGTCAGAAGCTCTGAGCCCTGACCATTTGTTTAAAGATAAATCTCAATAAATGTGGAATGGATTATAAACGTTGAAGTCTTCACCAGTTCCAATGGCACAAAAGATATCCTTAGTATACAACGAAGGAAACGTATTGAAGAAGCTCAGGAAAGGACCATGGGTCAGAGGAAAACACCTTTTCAGGTGTTAGGTGAGAAAGCAGTCTGTTGTGTCAGTGGGCCAGCATGCAATTCAGAAGATGTGCAGAAAAGTCTCCATCAAAGTTCAGAAACGTCGAACGCATTTAATGCTTCAACAGATGGCTTCAACGGATAGATTTCAAGGATCGCATATATGCAAAACATCTGCAGATGATTCAATTAAGCAAGCATTGAACAAAACACTGAAGAACGTTGAATGCTCAACTTTACAATATGAGAAAAAGAGAAAGCTTGCTCAGCTACTCAGTTCTTTCGAACAAGTGCTTAACGACAACTGAGTAGCACCAACCAAGAACTCAACAACTACCAATCAACTGAAGTAAGAGTTCCAAGTCAGAAGAACTTGAAGAGTTCTAAGTGAACTATGAAGAACCAAGTCTGCTGGACTTGAAGAGTTCAATAGTGAACTAAGAAGTTCCTAGACTGCTGGTCTAGAAGGAATCTGTGAGATTCAGAAAGTGTAAAAGATATCCTTAGTGGATTTCCTACTCGAGGAGTAGAAGAGTGAACTAGGAGCTTTAACTGCTCTGAACCACTTAAAACTGATGTGTCTCTTATATTCTTGCTATAACTGTTATAATGTCATAATTGCCTCACTCTCATCAACTGACCATATCTAAAAGGGAGATTAAACAAATCATAATTTCGCTGTGTTTTAATCATTATCAAACTAACAAAGTAAAATGAATTTTTTTTAAAATATTTATTCAACCCCCCTTCTAGATAACTATTGTGAGACCTCGAATTTTATGAAATAAAAGTATTCAATTTTTTTATTTTGGTAAATAGTTAAATTGATAAAAGTTTAAAGTTAAGGGTAATATGTGAATTTTTTTTTTTGCAAAGTAAGCAAGTTGATATAAAATATTCGTTTTGTCGGGGAATATTCTTTTTGTCGGGGAATATTCGTATGACGGTACAATCATTGGTGGACCCCACACCAGAATTATTGTCGGATTAAGAAAACGACAAAAATACTTTATGAAAATAATGGCGGAAGTTTTACCGTTAACTGTTGAAACACCCGTGTTTAAAAAATGCGATGTCTGGCGTGGTTGCATAGTAGTACACGGTATTGATTATTGATGCTTATGTGAGAAGTCACTCAGTATTGTTCAATCGGGTATTCGGGACACTTTTCGTGTCAGAGTTACTATTCATGAGTTACTATTCACGAGTTACTATTCATGAGTTACTATTCACGAGTTACTATTCATGAGTTAATATTCACGAGTTACTATTCACGAGTTACTAGTCATGAGTTACTATTCACAGAGTACTATTCACCCGTAAAATATATTTCTTTTCGGTCCAAATTATTTTTGGGTACAATATTAGTCCATGAGGAGATGTGCTAATTTTTCAGACCGTTGGTTGAAGATATAATAGTAAATCAATATGGACCGCTGGTGGATAGTTATAATAGTAAATCAATATGGATCGCTAGTTTAAAGTTTTAATAGTAAATGAGTATGGACCGTTACTTTAAGTTTTAATAGTAAACCAATATGGACCGTCCGTTTAAAATTAAATCAATCTGGACCATTCATGAATTAGTTACTATGCTGTCCATTCTTCTATAAATAGAAGCTCATTCCTTCATTGTTTCTTACGAATTCACTAAAACTTTAAAGAGAAATATTATAGAGAAGTTATAGAAAAGTATTCTGCTACTTCCCTACTCTTATATTCAGTTTCTTTTATGGTAAGGGGTATTATTTCTTTTGTATTCATGAAGAGAACTTCACATTATTCCATTCTTTATTATTCATTGGAATAACTTTTGTATCTGCTGCTACCCTATACTTGGTGAAATTCTTACATTATTTCATTCTTTATTATTACATTGGAATATCCTCATGCATGAGTCTTACCTTGGACCGGTTCCGATCTTCATTATTACATTGGAATATCTTGTATGCAATGCGTTTTACTTTGGACTGGTTACATTCTTTATTATTACATTGGAATAACACCTTGTCTTGATCTATCGCGTATGTCGGTGATTTCTTTTGTTATTTCATTCTTTATTATACTCAGTTGGCTAAAACTTTGACTTCTATACTCCATGAAATTAGTGGAATATCCTTGATATTTGTGCTTCATCCAGTATCTTTTCATGGAAATATTCTTCTGAGCATTCTTGAATTTTACTCCACAAAGTAGTATCATGTTGACAATTTGGACATTATTGAATTCAGAATAAATTAACTTATAAATCTTTAAAACTTATTCTTGAACTCGCTTTATTGAATTATTATGTCATTGTCATGATGAGTTATGTTGGTTATTATGTGAAAACATGAAAGTTCTTAGAAAACACAAAGGGTTGAAAAATCAGATTTTGGTAAAAATGGAGTATGAAATTCAATTGACCATATCTCCTATTATATTTCGAATTTTTGAGTGTGGTCAAGTTCTAGAGTTAGGATCTATGAGTTTTCTAACTTATCCAAGTGGAATCACTAGAAAAGGTGTTGTAGATTTTCGCGTGGACTGATTTTAGTAAAAGAGTCAAAAACTGAAAAGTCCCAAAATGCTACTAGCAGAAAATTTAAAAGGGCATTTTCGGCCACTTAACTTATGAGAAAAATTCCGGCCTTTTGGGACATGAATTTATATGGTATAAAGTACCTACTATCCAAAAATGAGCTCATTCCGACTTAAAATGAGATAGTTATGACCATTTCAATATTTAGGTTTTTTCAACGAAAAACGTTATAACCGGAATTTTATAACTCCGATGACCATGAAATTTAAACTAGAAGCTTATGTTAACATGTGTAAGATCCTGCCAAGATATGGGAATTTCTGGAGTTAACCTTGAGGTAGCTAATTTCTTAAGGAATTAATTAGAAATTGATTTTTGAAAAATAGTAAATGAATTTTAAAATTTCTGAGAAAAATATATGTTCAATACGGGACTATATTCTGCTTAATCCCAGAAAAAAATAATTTTTGGGACTGATTTGGTATTTTTCATGAAAATGATTTAGTTACGAACATATGAATTAAATAAGTTATGTGAAGTTGAAAAATTGGTAAATAGGATTTTATGGCTTGAAAATCCTATATAAGGTATATGCAGATTTTTGATGAGTAATTTGATTATTACTGATGAAATCTTATGAGTATGTCATTTTGAATGATTAAATGCATTATTTGGAAAAGTGTAAATAATTAAATTAAATTGTTTATAAGTTTAAGAAGTGATTAAAATATCGTTAAAATATTAACAATATTAGATTATGATTTTATTAAGTGGTTGATAATGTTTGGATAAATTTAAAGTCTTTAATATTTATCCTTGATTTAGTTGACTAATGCTTATAATATTGTCATCATCCTCATGCTTATATTATGTTGAAAGTCATCATCAGCTTTGTAGTGCATAGATGGACTTGGTATGATTATGACCGAGGATTATTCTAAGATAATCATAACCGTAATGTTACAAATGATGTGGAAAAAGTCTTCATTGGCCCGTAGTGCATTGATGGACAGTTTTTGGTATGATTATGGCTATGGATTCTCATTGGCCGTTGTGTAAAGATGAATTGTTTTATGGCATGATCAGGACCGTTGATGAAAACACGATTATCTTTAGCCGTAGTGCATGGATAATTCGTGGTCGTGATACTAAAGAATATCCTTGGCCTATAGTGCATGGATGATTCGATGATGTGGATTAATTATTGAGCTGAGTCTCAGCAATAAAATATTAATTCATGGATGTGATAAAAATGAATATCTTTGGCCGTAGTGCAAAGATGATTTAATGATTACGAGCAGGAATTGTGATTTAGTATAACCATGATTTTTGATGTTTCAGGTGATGAAAATTATCTTCATCCTGGGTGCGAAGAGGAATTTAGAATCACAATGAGTTATTCACATGATCGTGGACGGGAATTGTTGATTGATGTTACAGGGATAAAACATTATTGGTGGACTTTTAACATAGAGAAGATAATAGATCTTATGGTCTATTTGACTCTTCTAATGGATTGTTCGTTCCGCTGTAACTATGGTTGAAAAGTTTTATTATCTGTCAAATGTTCTAAATCTCTGATTTATTATTGATGAAAGCTATTGATAGTTTAATTATCTTTAGTCATGATATTCTTTACTGGGCTAGTTGTGCTCACCCTTCTGCTTCACAATTCCTTTCAGGTAATAAGAGTGTTGCCGTAAGAGTGTTGCCAGGTCGAACGGGGATAACAGGGGAATAGAACGGTGGTCTCTAGTAGTAGAGGTTCTCCCTATACAGTATAGAAAAGTGTGTTGTATTCTATACATCATTTAGTAGTTATATTTGATGAATCAAATAGGGTGAGGCAAACCCAACTTTGTAAGGGTGTTTTGTCACTATCATACAAGATGTCTAATGACATACAACCTCGTGTTATCATAAGATAGGGTTGTGCGCATCCACTTGCTGAATATATCTACGGGAACTACCTATATGATCTTGGAGTATATTTGAAATATAATTTTCACTTGGAGACAACGGAGATATTTATATGTCAAGAGAAGACTCACCATTGGAAAGAAGATGATAGTAATCTTCTTGTTTTTCTTTGGGGACTTTTGTGTCAACTAAGTATAATTCTGTGGACATATGATATCTATTATAACCTAGACGCATGGTCTCCCATGTACGAAGGTTTCATTGAGCACTTTCCAAATATTTTAATTTCTAAAACAGTTTTTGACTATACTTTTATGTAAAGTACCATTGTAAGGTTGTGGTTGAGGCACCATGAGAGTTACATACAATTGTATTAAAACTCACAGTTAATCGTGGTCGTATTCTATCTGACGCTTCAACAATTAGTATAAATGAAGTTGTATTTGAATTTTGTACCGTGTATCTGGCGACTCAGAATGGGTGATGTATACCTAATTTTGGGCACGTCACAACTATTCTACCTCCGGGAACTAACAATTAGTATCAAAGCAGGTTCTATTATATAGCCTACAAAGCTTAAGTTGATCCAATGGCACACTTACCATGCAAATCAAAGACTGGAGGAGGCAGCAAGCCACCTATGTGCAACAAAGATAAATTCTCTAACTGGAAAGTTTTGATGCAAGCATACATGGATTCAATAAATGAAGATCTATTTGAAACTGTTTAGAATGGGCCCTACGTTCCTACAAAGCTTACACCAAATACAGACGACCCAAACAGAATACAGATCAAGGTCAAAGGAGAATGGACATACAATGAGAAGAGAGCTGTTCAAATCGATAAAAAGGCCAAGAACATTTTATTTCAATCCTTAGAAGATGATCTATTCAAAAATGTGGTCAACAACAAAATAGCAAAGGAGGTTTGGGAAGCACTACTCATCATGCATGAAGGAACGAAAGAAGTCAGAGAAAATAAACAATCTCTCTTGACACAACAATATGAAATGTTTGCACACGTTCAAGGAGAAAACGTCACTGCCACCTATGAGAGAGATTCAACGTTCTGCTCAACTCTCTACGAGTCTATTGAAAGATATATCCAAACAAAGATCTAATCATAAAGTTCATGAGAGCCTTACCAAGCAAGTGGGATGCCAAAACCACTGCTATTAGAGAGTCAAAGAATCTCAATGAGATGATTGTTCAACAGTTATATGGCAACCTTCTTACATACGAACTGGAGCTGACTCAACGAGCAGAAACTCTATCCGAAGGAAGAAAGAAGGGTAAGGGTGTTGCTCTCAAAGAAACTGAAAGCACCTCCAAGGTCAACATTGAAATTAACTCTGACAATGATGAAGATGATGATGAGGACTTTACAATGCTGTTGAAGAGACTCAGAAGGTTCATGCATCAAGAAAAAACAAGCAAACCAAAGAAAGTCAATAACTACAGCAGCCAAGAGCAAATGAATGATCTATGCTACAATTACAAGAAACCTGGCCATTTCATTGCTAACTGCAACAAACCTCTCAGAGAAGAACTAAAGAAGAAATCACATTCAAAGAAAGAATACAAAGGCAACAAAAGGCCTCAAAAGAGAGTCAAAGGCCTTGTAGCTGGAGGATCGTGCAGTGACTCAGACAATGACTCAACTCCTGAATCTAGAGATGATGAAGAACCTCAAATGGCAAATCATTGCCTGATGGCCAAGAATGAAAAGGACAAACAGAACTCCAACATACATGAAGTAAGTATAGATGAGGTATTTGACTTCAACTCTTCTGATGTAGACATTGATGATTTAAGAACTGCAAAGCATGGCATAACATCTGATCTGCATCAATACATAAAATGGTTTAGAGTTCTGTCTAAGGACTATTCACTTCTTCAAAAGGAGAAAAAGAAAGTTCAAGAAGAACTGGAAACATCCCTTCTAAGTACTGACTCTCTCTCCAAGTTTGAAGCTGAGAATAAGTTCTTAAAATACACCAATGAGCTCAGTGCACAAAGAGAGTCAAGTCTAACCTCTAAAATTGAGGAACTAGAAAAGACAATCTCTACATAGAATAAATCCTCTTCATCCATGGACTCCCTAATCTCTATCCAGAGAAGTGTCTCTGACAGAACAGGTTTAGGCTTTGGGGAATCTGCCTCGAAGCCATGTGTGGAAAAGGTAAAGGAAACTAGCACTAATAATGCTTCAAGTTTTAGTAGAGGCGTTATATTTGTGAAATCCTCACAGAAGGATGAGCCAATCAAACCCTACTCTACTGATTTAATCCATATTCCAAGGATTAAGGGATCTCATGATGGCTTGGGTTTCAGAAAAGAGAAGAGTAATCCAATCACTATTCACCAACCTCGAAGGATCGTAGAGTCGAGTAAGACCAACTCTACGAATCAACTGGGAAGGTACAATAGAGGTAAGGTACACTCCTCACAATTCATGAAACCCAAAGACATATGGAAGAAGGAAAATCAGTTTAATAGAAGGATGACTAAAGAACCACAAAAGTCCAAATGGAGAATTAATTCTCACACACACACAAGCATGCATCATATTAAATATTTTGTGTACTACAAAATTGGTCACAAGGTTGCAAAGTGCTATTATAATTCCATGCATGTGAGACCCAAGATCAAACAGATTTGGGTCCCCAAGGGTACTAACAAAATAGGACCCATGCAAATATGGGTACCAAAATGAAGGTTAAATGTTACCACAGGAAAAGAGCTCCACGATCACGTCCTGGTATCTGGACAGTAGATTCTCAAGGCACATGACTGGGAACAAAGCCCTTTTGTCTAACTACATAGAAAAGGAAGGTCCCTCAGTCGTCTTTGGAGACAACGGCTCTGGCAAGACAAGAGAATATGGCTCAGCTAGAAATGGAGCAGTGTCCTTCAGTAGAGTGGCCTATGTGGAAGGACTACAACACAATCTTCTAAGCATTAGCCAACTCTGCGACAAGGGTCATCAAGTAATATTCCTCAACAATCAATGTCAAGTAAGAGACCTGAAGACATCTGATGTTAAGTTAACCAGAACAAGAGAAGGAAATGTCTACACAGTAAATCTTGGACAACTAAGCTTAGACGAGACAATATGCTTTCTGGCTAAAGCATCTGAAGAAATGAGCTGGTTATGGCATCGAAGACTGTCTCATCTCAACTTCAAGAGCATGTCCAAACTAGCCTCAAAATATCTAGTTGTAGGCTTACCCAAGTTCAGCTTCGTTAAAGAAAGGTCGTGCAATGCATGTCAGCTTGGAAAGCAGACCAGAAACTCATTCAAGAGAAAAACTGCCAACTCAATTGACAAGCCCCTGTAGTTGCTCCACATGGATCTATTTAGGCCAATTCCAACAACGAGCTTCGGAGGGAAGATATACTCATTGGTTATAGTCGACGATTACACCAGATTCACATGGGTGTTCTATCTAACCTCAAAGGATGAAACAAGCTCCCAATTGATCAAGATGTTCAGACTAGTGATGAACGAGAAAGGGGAGAAAATCAAGGCTATAAGGAGTGATCATGGCGGAGAATTTGACTTCTCAAAAATGGACCAGTTCTGCACAGACAATGGCATCAGTCATAACTTCTCAGCTCCACGAACTCCTCAACAAAATAGAGTAGCTAAGAGAAAGAACATGAAGTTAATAGAGGCTGGAAGAACTCTACTAGCAGCAGCCCATCTGCCTGAATACTTCTGGGCAGAAGCTGTCAACACTGCATGCTACACTCAAAATAGATCACTCATACACTCTACGATTAAGAAGATTCCCTACGAACTGTGGAAAGGAAGAAAGCCAAGTGTCAGCTACTTTCATGTATTCGGTTGTGCATGCTACATTCTCAACAATGGAAAGTAGTATTTGACAAAGTTTTAACCCAAGTCAAACGAAGGAATCTTTCTTGGATATGCCACAGATAGTAAGGCCTATAGAGTGTTCAACAAGAAGACACTAAGTATTGAAGTCTCGATTCACAACATCTTTGATGAGACAGACTTAGACAAAACAGTGCTTCAAGACACTACGACCGATAGTTCAGACACTATGAACGAGGTCGTCGAGCTCAACACTACAATCATAGTTCCAAATAGTGAAATCGTTGAGTATGGAAATGAGATCGTAGAGAGGCCTATGCAAGACAACGAACCTCCACACTAAGAAGCATATATAGATCTTGAAGACCATAGACAAGAAGGCATTAGGACAGATGTCCCAACAGGAAGTAGATGGGCAAGAGATCACACTCAAGACTTAATCATTGGAGATCCGAGTGCAAGAGTCAAAACAAGAGCTGCCACCCAAAATGAATGTTTTTATCTAAGCTTCCTGTCACAAATGGAACTTAAGAAGATAGAGGATGCTATGGAAGACTCCAGCTGGATAGAAGCCATGCAGGAAGAACTTAATCAGTTTAAAAGAAGCAAAGTATAGAGATTGGTACCAAGACCAAAAAGTCATCCTGTCATTGGAACCAAGTGGGTCTTCAGAAATAAGATGGATGAAGATGGAGTAATAACCAGGAATAAGGCAAGAATAGTGGCCAAGGGCTACTCTCAGGAAGAAGGCATTGACTACGATGAGACATTTGCACCTGTTGCCAGTCTAGAAGCCATAAGAATATTCCTTGCCTTTGCTGCTCACATGAAATTCAAGGTCTTTCAGATGGATGTCAAAAGTGCATTCCTGGATGGAGAACTTCAAGGAGAAGTCTATGTAGAGCAACCTCTAGGTTTCATCAATCCATCTCTTTTTAATTATGTCTATAGATTAGACAAAGCCTTATATGGTATTGAACAAGCACCTAGAGCATGGTATGAAACACTAACTAACTTTCTTATTGAAAATGGGTTAACTAGAGGTAGAGTAGATACCACACTACTTCTTAGAAAGCTAAAAGACAAAGTCTTATTTGTTCAAATAAATGTTTATGACATTATTTTTGGATATATTGATGAAAAGTTACGCAAGAGATTCTCCAAGCTTATGCTGAGCAAGTTTGAAATGAGCGTGATGGGTGAAATTTGAACTTCTTCCTTGAATTTGCAAGTAAAGCGGTGATGAAGGAATCTTCATAAACCAAGCCAAGTACATTATAGACTTACTTAAGAAGTATGGCATGGAATCAGCCTCTCCCATGAAAACCCCAATTGCTCCTGCAACCAAGCTTGACAAAGATGAAAAAGGTAAAAGTATTGATATAACTCAATACAGAGGTATGATAGGCTCTCTTTTATATCTAACTGCCAGTAGACATGACATAATGTTTGCAACATGCATATGTGCTAGATTTCAGGCAAATCCTAAAGAATCACATTTAAGCTAACAGAAAGAGGATTTTCGTATCTCTCAAAGGTACACCTCACTTAGGGCTTGGGTATCCCAAGGAGTCCTCATTTGAACTAACAGTCAAGCATGATGCCGATTTTGCGGGTTACAAAATAGATAGAAAAGAGTACCAAGAAGACTTTGTCGGTTGCTAGAAATGACTTTGTGTCTTGGTTCAAAGAAGAAGCAAAACTCGATATCTACTTCAACTTGGTGAATACATTTACTCTTGGCAAACAACGTGCTCGAGATCCTATGGATGAAAAATCAGCTAGCAGACTATGGGTTTGAATTCAAATCCATACTTGTTCATTGTGATAACACAAGGGCCATAGCAATAACTCATAATCATGTCATGCATTCTAGGACTAAGCATATAGAAATAAGGCATCATTTCATTAGGGATCATGTGCAAAATGGAACCATATCTTTACAATATATCCCTACTGAAAATCAACTTGCTGATGTCTTTACAAAGCCTCTAGATGAATCCAGGTTTAACAAATTAATAAGTGAGCTAGGCATGCTTAATTTATAACCATGAAATATATGCTCTAGTTTGTGCTAACCATTCAGATATAAAGACTATGTTCGAAATCGTAGACATGATCAAGGGAAGTCCACGATCGTAAAGTTGCAGTGACATGAAAGATAACGATCGTAGTGAAGACTCAACGATCGCATTTCAAACTCGACGATTCTTTGGCGAACCTGACGATTCTTTGAAAGCGAGACTCGACTATCGCAGTTCAGACTTGACGATTGCTTAACAGACACAACAATTGCTGAACAAACTCGACGAATGCAGAGCAGACTCGACGATCGCAGATTCGAACTTCGATAATTATTGAAAGGCCACAATAATAATTGAAAAAAAACTCGTGAATATAGAGCGCGGACTTCGACAATCACAAAGGCTACCTCAACGATGGTGTCAGGAATAAGCATGTGAATGATATTCCTATTTACATATGATTTGATTAAGAAAAGTTTTAAAGTCCTTTGATAGATAATAGAAACATATGTACAAGGACTTAGAATGAATTGATCAAATATGTTAGGTTGATCCTACATAAGCAAAATAGCTGTGTAAAGTCCTTAAAACGAAATGATGTATAAGGACTATAAATATAGAAAGATCAAGCATGTTAGGTTAATCTTATGATGTAATAGATAGGCTTGTCTAATCGTCGAGCACTACACTAGAAATCGTAGTCTGCCAGGAGAGTCGAGGAAAACTCGAAAGCTATCGAGGCAGAATCGTAGTCTTCAAGATAGTAGATCTCGGAGTTTGTTAACTGCCAGGAGAGATGAGAAAGGATCGTAGTGTGTCGAGTAGAACTTCCTCGGAGCCATAGTCTGCTGAGAAAGTCATGTTCAGAATCATAGAGACAGCCTGCCTACGAGCCGACCGAGCATCTGCCGAAAAGTCAAGAATCGTAGACTACACTCGAAGTCATAGAGTCTACTGATGTCAAAGCCAAGTCAAAGATAGTAGACTACACTTAGAGCCGTAGAGTCTACTGATCGTATCAGAGGCAAAGATCGTAGTCGAGCAAGATCAGATGAAGACAACGAACTCAAAGTCAGAAATCATAGAGTGTCAAGATCTAATCTCGAAGTCGTAGTGTCTACATAGCTGAAGCTAAATCGTATAGTGTAGAACTAAGACTTTAATAGATGTACTCACAATGCCAAGGCAGAATCGTAGAGCAAATATGATTATCAACAAAGAGCACTCCCAGGATATCCAAAGGAATGAAGCCTCTGGTCTAAGCTGCAAAGATACATCCCACCTGAAGGAAACCAGAGAGCACTCAATGAATGGCATGCAAGCTAACGAAAGATCTAAGCACCAACCCAATCAGCATCCAGATTGAGTTGTGAAGCCATTCGAGATGAAGTCTTCCACAAGTTGATCAGAAGAAGACTTCAGTAACTTACTAAGGAAAGTCAGCAAGTGCAGTAGCTGTTAAGTAGACAGAAGACGACGATCTTGGAAGTAACCAGGATCGTAGAGTTTACCACACAAAGAAGGAACTGATGGAGTGTACACAGAGATACTGGTCAACCTCTGAAGAACAAGGCAAAAGTGATTAAGCATTGGGTTAGTTCATTGATGATAAGTGAACGGGAGATCACAAGGAGAAAGCGAGCTGGACACGCCACTAATCTTAAGTGTCTTTCTATTCAGAAGGGACCAAAGCAAGGAGTCAAACCATCAATATCTAAGAATAGTCGAAGCAAACAGAAGTGTTGAAGCACTACACAATAGATGGAAGAGGTGTTCTACACTGAAGATCTAATGAACACCCTTCAAAGATCGTAGTGTTGTCTCAACGTGTCAAATGAGCAACATTCGACAAAACACTACGATTAGGTCCAAGAAATGCATGCATCAGAATCGTAGTGTCCGGTCATCCGAAGAATAAAGCATTGGCAACGGTTCAATCTGAAGGTTGGAATTCGGACAAGAGCTTATTGAGAGCATTGATGCAAAAGGACAACCTCTGATCGAGAAATCAGAAGGAGAAAATAAAGTCATCTACCTGCCCGAGACATCAGAGTGACATCTCTGACGTGGTAGGTGAAATAGTAGACTACAGTGTCAGAAAGTCAGAAAAAGTTATCATGTCACATCTGTAGTCTACACCAAATAACTCAAGATCTGCGAAGCATTTTAAAGAGCATTCAACGGTTACTTCTCAATGGGAAGATTGAGAAGGAGTATAAATTAACAAGAGCTTCAAAAATCAGATAATGTTGGAGTTGCTAATTTTGAAGAGATGGTGGACTGATCTAGCCAACGTAAAATAGTGAGTGATCAATGAAGGTCTGAAGGCTCACTCTACAATCCACCAAGAACACTTAGAGACAGAAAAAGAAAGATGTAGAAGTGAGAGTTCTACTATAAGAAGAGTGTTCTAAACTACCGAGAGAGAGAAGAGCATCATGTCATCTTGATGTCCATCATGAGAAGACTCTAAGTAATAGAGAGAAGAACTTACAGTCATCTTAGCAAGTCCATCATGAGAAGGCATCAAGTATCAAGAAAGAAGATCACCAACGCCGTCATGATATTAAGCATGAGAAAGTTTCCAAGTACCTAGCAGAAGAGCTTACAGTTATCTTAGAAACTCATCATGTGCAGCCATCAAGTATCAAGAAGAATGATCTTCAAGGTAGTTCATTAAGGGATCATTAGAAGTGGTTGAGTAACTATAGAAGCTGAGCATCATGCAACACTCAACTGCACTTCAAGGATGATCACGCTAAGCTGCTATGTACAGAAGATGTTCAGAGCATAAAGACATCTTAGCAGCTCAGCACCAACTCTAATAAACAAACAAATAACTCAACAACAAGAAGCCAGGGCCTGAGGGGTCCTTTTCCGGAGGGACTAAATGAAGTTCCAAGCCTACTGGGCTTGAAGAGTTCCTAGGGAACTAGAGAAGTTCCAAGGTTGTTGGCCTTGAAGAGTTCTTAGTGAACTGATGTCCCAAGGCTGCTGGCCTTGAAGGAATCTTAGTGATTCAGGGTGCTGCCCTTCCTTAGTGGAAATCCTACTAATTGAAAGCAGAAGAGTGGATTAGGAGCTTGAATCTCTGAACCAATTAAAACCCCTTGTGTCTTTTACATTATGTCATTTACATTATGTACTTTAATTGCTATAACGGCTATGTATGTTTTAACTGCTTATCACTGAACTAACTCTACGAACAATGTATGTATTGTTAGTTCCCGGAGGCACAATAATTATCTAGAAAGGGGGGGGGGGTGAATAGATATTTTAAAAATCTTTTCATTTTAACTTGTTAGTTGATAATGATTAAAACTCAGCGAAATTAATATTTGTTTTAATCTCCCTTAAGATAGTGAGTTAATAAGAGTGAGGCAGTTATAGCAGTTCTGGAAGATATGGAAGTTATAGCAAGAATGTAATAGACATAGTCGTTTTAAGTGGTTTAGAGCACTTAAAGCTCCTAGTCCACTCTTCTACTCCTCGAGTAGGAAATCCACTAAGGATGTCTTATACACTTTCTGAATCACATAGATTCCTTCTAGACCAGTACTATGGGAACTTCTTAGTTCACTCTTGAACTCTTCATGTCCAGCAGACTTGACTCTTCACAGTTCACTTAGAACTCTTCAAGTCCTTCTGACTTGGAACTCTTACTTCAGTTGATTGGTAGTTGTTGAGTTCTTGATTGTTGCTACTCAGTTGCTGTTAAGCACTTGTTCGAAAGAACTGAGTAGCTGAGCAAGCTTTCTCTTTTTCTCAGATCGTAGAGTTGAGCGTTGAGAGTTCTTGTGCGTTTTGTTCAATGCTTAATTGCTTTTGTCATCTGCACATGTTTTGCATATATGTGTTCCTTGAAATCTATCTGTTGAAGCCTTTTGTTGAAGCATTAAATGTGTTTGACATTTCTGAGCTTTGATGGAGAATTTTATGCACACCTTCTGATTTGCATTCTGGCCCACTGACACAGCAGTCTGCTTTCTCACCTAACACCTAAAAAGGTGTTTTCCTCTGTCCTATAATTCTTTCCTTAGCTTCTTCAATATGTTTCTTTCGTTGTATACTAAGGATATCTTTTGTACTGTTGGGACTGATGAGGACTTCAACATTTAAAACCCATTCCACATTTGTTGGAATTTGTCTCCTAACAAAAGGTAGGGCTCGATACTTCTGATATATGGCAGATGATACTCTACGATTCAGATCGTGGTGTCTTGTCACCTTGGTGCTTGGTCTGATGCTATCCAACAAGAGCACTACGATTTCTCTTAAGAGACTTGCACACTACGATCTTTACTTGCTTGTGTTTGCAAGCTCTACGTTTTTGAGAGTACACTATGATCACTGAGTTGGCTCGGCAAACGTTGGGACCACTCTACGATTTTTGAAGAGGTCCTTCAAGGCAGGCACACTACGATCCTCGATGTCATGACGTTTACGCCTTGCTTCACGTAATCTTGATCGACTTTGATAAACTAACTTCAAAATGTAGATCAACCTAACAAATTTGATCTATCACTAAGTCCTTGTACACGTATTTCTCTAAGGACTTTACATATAATCATGAGCATTTATATTTAAACATCAAATCAAAATATGCACGCTCCCAACAATCTCCCCCTATTTGATGTTGACAAAACCAAGGAGATTTGTTATCATGATTATTAGTTTCTAGATGCATTTGTAGGAAAATAAACATGACTTAATATTTCTGTGACGCCCCCAAATTCGGGTACTTTAAACCCGAACTCGGTGCTTCACGATACTAATAATAATAACAATAATATAAATATCATACTTAATTTACATATATCAAAGTCTAAATCCCAGGTACGAGACCTTTAAACAATCATTACATCATAGATAATAAGTATCATTATCTTAATAAACTATAACTATTACACAACATATTATAAATTTCATTCGAACAACTTTCCTTTCCCCTTGTTCTTGCCTGAACCTTCTGGTTGATCATACTTAGCTGAAAACATTTAAATTTAAAGCAAGAATGAGCATTTGATTGCCCAACAAGTAATAACAACAATATATATTAGCTGAAAGAATTAAATGTTTTCTTTGAAAGACACTTCTACAACGAATCAACAGTTGTGAAGTAAGCTGAACCAATAATAACAACATATCACTTCTATATGAAATTTTTGAAACTACGTATTGACTATAACTGGAGATCATTCAACATACTATGAACATTTTTTTCTATTTTCGAAAAGGTTAAACAGAAATTCATCTATAAACCGTCATAACTTACGGGCACGGGGGGTGATCAGCCCGTTATGCCATGTATTGATCAATACTACATTCAAGAACGATATTATCGTTCACTCTATCCACCTTAGGTGCACAAAAGTTTTCCCAGGTTCGGGATGTTCATACTTAGTCGGGAATCCGAACCAAAACAATCTGGTTGGATACAATAATGTTCTATCTTGTTCAATAATATTTTTATGTCTAGCTGAATCAAATAGCTTAGACAGCTTTTAAGTCAACGTATACATACTCGAAATCAATAAGTATGTATTAATATATGATTAAATACGATGGTTATCCAAGTGGGGACACTTGTCTAACCCTATATACGAATTAACGAACATAATAAATATCTGAATTATACAATAATACAATTATCGAATAATGTAAGAACTTGTATGAATACAAAGATTGGATACATAATCAATAATAATAGAGTTAATAATCTGGCACAATAATAATATAATTCTAAAACTTTCTTACTCATGTCCATTGCATAAAGTAAATGCAAAAGTACGATACTTGCCTGAGCTGTTGCTTACAATAACGCAACTTAGATTAATCTTTTATACAGCGACCTATCAGTAATAAGATCATTCGTTCAATTAGAATAATATATCATATCACATAATACTGCTAATTGCAGTCAGCACATAACCAAATCACATTGTCACATATGTTTAACAGTTATTGATTCACTAACAAACACATATCTAGTCAAACGAAGAAATCTTTCTTTGATATGCCACAGACAGTAAGGCCTATAGAGTGTTCAACAAGAAGACACTAAGTGTTGAAGTCTCGATTCACATCATCTTTGATGATAAAGACTTAGACAAAACAGTGCTTCAAGACACTACGACCGACAGTTCAGACACTACGAACGAGGTCGTCGAGCTCAACACTACAATCATAGTTCCAGATAGTGAAATCGTTGAGTAAGGAAATGAGATCGTAGAGAGGCCTATGCAAGACAACGAATCTCCACACTAAGAAGCATATATAGATCTTGAAGACCATAGACAAGAATGCATTAGGACAGATGTCCCAACAGGAAGTAGATGGGCAAGATATCACACTCAAGACTTAATCATTGGAGATCCGAGTGCAAGAGTCAAAACAAGAGCTGCCACCCAAAATGAATGTTTTTATCTAAGCTTCCTGTCACAAATGGAACCTAAGAAGATAGAGGATGTTATGGAAGACTCCAGCTGGATAGAAGCCATGCAGGAAGAACTTAATCAGTTTGAAAGAAGCAAAGTATGGAGATTGGTACCAAGACCAAAAAGTCATCCTGTCATTGGAACCAAGTGGGTCTTCAGAAACAAGATGGAGTAATAACCAGGAATAAGGCAAGACTAGTGGCCAAGGGCTACTTTCAGGAAGAAGGCATTGACTACGATGAGACATTTGCACCTGTTGCCAGACTAGAAGCCATAAGAATATTCCTTGCCTTTGCTGCTCACATGAAATTCAAGGTCTTTCAGATGGATGTCAAAAGTGCATTCCTGAATGGTGAACTTCAAGGAGAAGTCTTTGTAGAGAAACCTCCAAGTTTCATCAATCCATCTCTTTCTAATTATGTCTATAGATTAGACAAAGCTTTATATGGTATTAAACAAGCACCTAGAGCATGGTATGAAACACTAACTAACTTTCTTATTGAAAATAGGTTCACTAGAGGTAGAGTAGATACCACACTACTTCTTAGAACTCATAAAGACAAAGTCTTATTTGTTCAAATATATGTTTATGACATTATTTTTTGATCTATTGATGAAATGTTACGCAAGAGATTCTCCAAGCTTATGTTGAGCAAGTTTGAAATGAGCATGATGGGTGAGCTGAACTTATTAAACAATTACACAATGCCTAAGCATCCATCTTAGCTTTGCCCTTATCTCTCTTGGCATTCACAGTACGTTCATCTTTAAATGCAGTTATATAATTCACGCAAGAAGTGAGCATGACAGCTCAGCAAGTTTAATCAAGGATAACAGGAATACCACATTCATGAATTATTTAACAATTCCAACATAACTGAACAATAGTTATGAAGTATTATGAATTAATAATACATTAACAGTTCATAACATCAATTCCCAAAGTATAGAATAGATTAGCAATTCTGAACCGGTCGATAGACCATGAACAGTAAATTTTAGTTCTCATACTTGAAAAGGAGTCCACAGCACTAAGGTCGTTCATCCGTATAACTTACGAGCACTTCTAGGTGATCAGCCTATAGTACTCTATGTTGATCAACACTACATTCATTAAACGTATTTACATTTAATATTTTTGGCAAACTCGCGTGCCCATCGAATAATTGATGAAAAATACTTTTGTTTGTTCATAGACAAACCTTACCTTCATGTCCGTACCAATTACTTGTCTTAGGATAGCGTTAACATTTCTATATAGAATGATATGTATGATAATCAATCTATATATTACGAATAGTCTAGCCGAGTTAAAATCTGGCATCGATCCTTTCTTTAAAACAAGTCTTGCAATTCAGTTCAACGAATCACATAAAACATGGCTAACATGGAAGTTAGACAAACGTTAAGAAAACTTGCCTTTCAAATAGCCTTCAAATAACTTACTCGACCGACCACACCTTTTTACGTAATCTACATGATATGTTCACATAGCACACTGTAATTAGCTATCAAACAACTATTCACATTGTTCCTACAAGCTTCTTTCTCTTCTATGTATGTGTTAACATAATATCATAATTAAAGTCAACATGACTTATTACCCTTCGTCCCGGTTTATCACTATATTGACGTTTATTAACCGAACTCAAACATCGTTGATAAGGTACCAACTTTGTTCATTGTACATATCTTGTTAACATGCATTACATTCCTAAGTTTCATACCATATACCTTAGTATAGGTAATATAGGACTAGTCTTAGTACATTTATTGAGTATATAAACTCAACTCAGGTAGGTCTCTAAACAACTGAAGTTTCAAACCTAACTTGGTCAACTTTTTCCCCACTCAAGACATCGCTGGCCAAGATCCTTTGTATTTTAGTGGCGCTTGGCAAGAAAGTTAGCGAGGTACTCGGTAGAAGTCTCGCATCGCTGCGGTGCCACCACTTTATATCGGTTTTGGTCCATTACACGAAGTCTCAGAACCAGTTGGCCAAACCAAATTTGGTTTTCTAACGAAACTCCCAGCTTCCTAATTTGTTCATTTTACATCAGAATTGACCCATTCGAATTCCTACAAGTCAGGAATTACATCCTTTACGTGTTTATATAAGAACTCAACACTTTCGAATCCGTTAACTCAGAATTCACTATTGAGTTCATTTTATATACGTTCGTAAACGTTAATGAGCGTTCAATGCTTGTTTTCTTCGTTCTAAGTCTGAATCCGACGATTCTCAAACCCACAACGCTTAATTACCCTATCTCACGTGTTGACATTGAAAACTAACGTTTTCAAGTCTCACGACAACTTTCGACTACCATTCCTAATTTCTACGCCGACGCTTAACGTCTATTTCCGTAAAATTCGCCATAACTTCGTTACTAATGTTCTCTAAGCCAAATCACATGGAATACTCCATGGATTTCATATCTACATCCTAACCAAACAAGATGCATATACTAACGTATTGATGGAGCTCAATTGTTGATCAACAATCGATCTCAACTATCAATATTTTCATGGTTCAAAAACCTTATTATTTTTGTAATCTTATGACTTATAGAGATTGAATCTATGGTAAGTCATCTTTAAAACCTCATTCAAGACATATACCACCCCTTCATGATTCTCTAAAATGAAAGAAAATCTAAAAGAGATGGAGATGAGAAACAAGAAGTATTACCTCAAGAACTCTTAAGAAATCTTTTGGAAAAATAGAAGTTAAAGCTTGTAAAGTGTATGCTTGTAAGGATAGCTCTCTTTCTCTCTCAAATAATCTAGGTTGGCAAGTTGAAAAACTTCCAAATGAATCAACCTAACTTCTTATTTATAGAAAACTAGAATGGAGGGCAATTTGGACTATAAACCACCACCTCCTTACTATTCATGTGTGGTCACCAAGTAAAACACTTGGTGACCAAGCCTTATGCTTGGCTTCCACACCAAGGTGGCCGACCCACCTCCTCATGTGACATCCCATGGGTTGCCCCATGGGTTTTACCCATTCGGTGACCCACTAGTTCGACCCACGGTTCGGTTTTAATGAATTGGGCTTAACTAAATCATCATTGGGCCTTGGTCATTCAAATGATTGGATTAATTAATAATCCAACTCAAATGAATTAGTTATTAAGTCTTAACTTGATTCTATAATACGAATCGTATCACATACAAACAATTCCCGTATTATTTCCGTATACTACTCGTACAATAATCATATTGTACTTCGTATTTACCCAACGTATTATACATAGATAATAAATAGTATCACCAAAGGCATAACACTCGTCTTAACCCTAACGCCATTCCTTCTACGCATATTATTTCCTTCTCGGAAATCAATATACCCAACCCTTAGGTTTTAAGTTCGCAGGCAAAAACTGCATTTGCCATAAATGAAATATTATCAGATATTCCATCTCATCACAATATTCTATCATTACACGTTTCCCAGAATTTCAAAATAATTCCCCGAACAGAAACGGATGAATAGTGTTTTTACGGAAATTTCTCGAAAAATAATTATTATCGTCTTAGAAATTCCAAACAACTATTTCTAACACATAGCCAGAATACTAACCACGTTAGCACATTCTAGGTCATAGAACGACCTTCACATAGCTTACTCACAAAGAAATCAATTAAATTTATTTAATTCACATAATCAAATAAAAATTTAATTGTCATAAAAATTCAATTTTCTCGGGCGTTACATTCTCTCCCCCTTATAAGGATTCTGTCCCCATAATCTTAGCTTATAATTACATAAACAAATGAGGAAAATCTTCCTTCATTTTACTTTCGAGCTCCCACGTTGCTTCTTCAGCATTGTGGTTTCTCCATAACACCTTTACTGAAGGTATTACCTTATTTCTTAAAACTTGTTCCTTCCTATCAATAATTTGAATTGGATGTTCCTCATAGGACAAGTCCTTCTCTATCTGAATAGATTCATACTCTATCACGTGTTTATAGTCCGGTTTATAAGGACGTTAACATCGACACACGAAACACATTATGAATGCGTTCCATCTCCGGAGGTAAGGCTACTACATAAGCTACCTCCCTATCCTTTTAAAATCTCAAAAGGTCCTACAAACCTTGGACTTAACTTCCCTTTCTTTCCAAAATGTATCTTCCCTTTCCAAGGCGATACTTTCAGAAAAACAAAAGATCCTACATCGAATTCTCTATTCTCTCTGTGAGGACACTACAAGAAAAACACTCATTGCCGACGGGCCATGCCGTCGCCAATGACCCTATTGCCGTCGGCAATGAGGTCATTAGCGATGGGACATGCCGTCGCCCCAGTCGTCTCCCCTCAGGTCATCGCCCCTGTCTCCCATCACTCGCCGTCGATAACTAAGTCATTACCGACTGCCCCATTGCTGATGGCACGCCGTCGATACTATAACATAAGCTACGGTCACAACAATGGACAGACCGTCGGTGATTACCATAATTAAAATTTAAAATTTCAGTCATTGCCAATGGCGTTCCCGTCGCTAATGAGTATCATCCCCGTCGCCAATGACCTTTATTTAATTTAGTTCTAGATTCGTCGCTATAGATCATTTCCGACGGCACGCGCCGTCGCCTAAGCCCCAGTCACCAATGACCCACCTCCAAAATTTTTTTTTATTGAAATTACAAAATACCCCTGTTCATTTAAATATACATTTTACCTATTATAAACTAAAGAAAAACAAATAATGACAATGTACACATATCAATAACAATTATATCTTTTACTATCAACAATTAATATAATTAGATACCAAACTCTAGTCTGTACAACTCAAAAGCTAAACACATACATGAAAGTCAAAATATAAATATAAACTAACTACTGCCCAAGATCAGGAATCTCTGTGCCATCACCTCCGGTCCCATCGCCGGTCCCACCTCCGGTCCCATCACCGGTTCCATCCTCCATAGTCTCATCAGCATTAGCCCGACGATTATCACCATCTCCTCCATGGGCATCGCCTGTGCCGCCATCTCCACCCCCACGAGTCTCATCAACAAGACCCTACAAAATTAAAATATTAATAACGAAGTCCAAAATAGAGCATATTTAAATTATTTTAGTTTGTGTTCTACAAGTGTTGGCGAGTTTTGCAAACTGGACGGTAACTCGGTCTTCGTATGTCGAAATCGAGTCCCGTCAGTTCTAACGCGTGTCTATTTCCTACGCGGTGCTATGTGTGTGTTTGCGTGTCATTCGGACTTCCGATGCGGGTTTTGGCTAAGTGTTGGCGAGTTTTGCAAACTGGGCGGTAACTCGGTCTCCGTATGTCAGAATCGAGTCCCGTCAGTTCTAACGCGTGTCTATTGCCTACGCGGTGCTATGTGTGTGTTTGCGTGTCATTCGACTGCCGATGCAGGTTTTGGCCTCTTTTTTGGCTTTTTGGCTAAGTGTTGGCGAAGTTTTGCAAATCAAGGTAACTTTCGCCTCCGTATGTTGGAATCGAGTCCCGCCGCTTCTAACACGTGTTCATTACCTACGCGGTGCTATGTGTTTGTTTTGCGTGTCATTCATTGACCGCCGATCGGGTTTTGGCCTCTTTTTTGGCTTTTTGGCTAAGTGTTGGTGAGTTTTACAAACTGGGCGGTAACTCGGTCTCCGTATGTCGGAATCGAGTCCCGTCAGTGCTAACGCGTGTCTATTGCCTACGCGGTGCTATGTGTGTGTTTGTGTGTCATTCGGACTGCCGATGCGGGTTTTGACCTCTTTTTTGGCTTTTTGGCTAAGTGTTGGCGAGTTTTACAAACTCGGCGGTAACTCGGTCTCCGTATGTCAGAATCGAGTTCTGTCAGTTCTAACGCGTGTCTATTGCCTACGCGGTGCTATGTGTATGTTTGCGTGTCATTCGGACTACCGATGCAGGTTTTGGCCTCTTTTTTGGCTTTTTGGCTTTACTCGGACTCTTATCACCCGGAATCAGTAAAGGCATGAACATGTAGGGATCTTTCATGCACATCGAAGGCGGGAGGTTATACACCACAATAATCAACGGCCAAGTTGAGTAGGGCTTTGTGTAAGGCCCGTTAAATGGATTAAACCCATTTGTAGCAAGTCCAAGCCTAACATTGCGAACCTCTTAAGCAAACGAGAGGTGCTTGTTATCAAAATTTTTCCACTCAAGCCCATCTGCCGGGTGCGTCAGTTAACCTTCGACTATGTCCCGTGTAGAGTGCCACCTCATATCCTCGGGGGTATGTGTTGACATGAACAACCGCTGAAGCCTCGGGGCAATGGGAAAGTAATGTAAGATCTTTCTCGGCACGTCTTTTCCCTTTTTCTTGTCTTTGTTCACGTGATCTACTTGTACCACAAATATCACACGACCTCTTATCTTTATTAACATCACCTTAATACAATATACAGTCATTCTCACAAGCATCAATCTTCTCATACCATAGATTGAGCCTTTTGACCATTTTCTTCACATCATAGTACGACTCCGGTAACTTATTGCCTGCAGGTAAGCACTCCTTCACAATGCTTAACAGCTTTATTAAAACCTCTCTCCTCTGATCATGCTCATTCTTGAAGTGTAAAAACTTAGTCACGGCAGATAAGACGGTGTGCTTTTCATGCCCGTCATACAGTGGCGTCGCTGCTTCATGCAATAACTCATAGAAACCCTTAGCCCCATCATTCGGCTCTTGCTCGACGCTACTGCCATCCTCATCAGATTCCAATCGGAAGTATGAACCAGCCCGACTTTCGACTATCATGTTAAGATACCAAAGGTTTCATCACCTCCGAATTCTGGTTCCGATTCATGTTCATCCAACCAGGTTTCCCCATGATAGATCCATGTCGTATAACCCTGCTTGAACCCATACGCAAATAAGTCGCACATGACATCACTCCTTTCCTTCCACACTTCATTCACACACCTCTTACAAGGACATCTGATCTCATCGCCGCTGACTTGCTCAAACGCGAAGTTGAGAAACTGTTCAACCCCACTACGATACTCAGAGCTAAGCCCACTCCTATTAGTGGCTACCCTACGTTCCATCCAACTTCGATCAACAGACATCTCGAACAACTGTCTGCTATATATATGGAAAGTTAGACAAACACAATCAAGTCTCCAAGTTAATGTATATGCAAGCTTATGCGTTTCCTAACTTCATCTCCCACTCTAACGGGTCAGGCTTCTATCCCATTCCCGGATGTGTCGCCTCACTGATGCCAACAACTTGAACACATCTTTAAATTTTTCAGAAATTTTGGTAGCACCTCCCCATGGTCTTCAAGTACACGAAATAGACTAACACATCGTAGTCTAAATATGCACCTGAAGAACATCAAGAGATATATACTGACCGAAAATTCAAAAAATTTAAAGACGTGTTCAAGTCGTTAACACCGACCTAAGTGAGATCGAAACATACAAGAACAGTCCCAAAATGGGGACTATTTGAGATCCACTCCTACTAAGTGAATCTCAAATGGGTTTCTAAGCTTCCTAAAGTATATGAAAATATGCACATGTCTTGAAATTTCTTGACCCACCATCGAATAGGAAATAAGTGTTTATCAACACACTATTTCCACAGCACCATTTAAAATTAGAACCTAAAGTAGTGGAAACACCCTCAATGAAAGACGTTGATAAGGGTGGAGTTCCTACAACTCAAAATTCCCATCAACTTACAAAGTTAGAAAAAAAAATTACTAGAAAACTCAACAAATCAACTGTTTAAGAGGGAAAATTTGTATCAATAAATTAGAGACAAATAATATTTCAGAAACAAAACCTTAGGAAGAGTAAGACATTAATGACATCAATTCCCAAAATTAAACTTGCACCAAATCAAATTAAAACAATTATCTTACTTTCACTGTTTCATGGCTTTAGTACAATTATTAAATAACGGAAATAGAAAAGGAAAACTTTGAGCAAAGCTTTCACATGGAAAAACCATATACCAGTTTACATACACTAAATGGAAGAACAAACTAAACTACTTCAAGTTTTATACCCTAATTAAACTAGTAATAAGAATTGAATGAAAGCCATAATATGAATCAACAAGTTGCTATACAAACTGAAAAGTATTGCATTATATGAATATCATACCCACATCAAGTTCATCTATCCAACCCACTTAAACAACCCCCAATGTGAAATCAAAGCTAACACTAATAGAATTTTATGTTCATAATGGACAGTTGAAGTTCCAAATATTCTCTGTGAAATCAAAGCTAACACTTATAAATCATGTTCAGTGGCTGTGAAATCAAAGAAACATTACCTTTACTCTCAGTGGGTAACAGTCGCGGTGAACAAATGCCACGGTGAATGTCATCGCGAGGAGAGAAAAAGAAAAGGCGAATCAAGGCGATGGGTAAAATGGGTGAAATCAATCGAGCATTCACAGCCAAGTGAGTCTTCAATTGAGAGGGAAACCGGCGAATTAAGTGGGAAAGGAGAAAACTCATAGGGAAAAGGAAAAAAGAAGACGTTGCCGTCGCGAACCAGGGCTTTAAAATATATTACTCATTCTCGACGGCGTGTCTCGTCGCTCTATACCCCGTTGCCAGTGAGTCATTAGCGACGGCTATGCCATCGCCTTTTATTTTTATGTCCGTCGCCAATGAGTTTTCCCTCCGCCGCCAAATTTTTGCACCTATTTTTCCTGGGGGAAAAGGTATTATCGACGGTTCTCATTAGCGACTACGTGCCCGTCGGCATTGAAGTCATTATCGACGGGTTCATGGCCGTCGCCAAAAACCCCGTCGCCAATGACCAATTTCCTTGTAGTGGGATCTGCATACTTCATTTGCCGATCTTGAGCCGCAACTAATCGAGTACGTATTAACTCTACCATGTCCGCCGTCTGCTGAACCATCTCAGGTCCCAACATCCGACGTTCACCCACCTCATCCCAACACAATGGAGTTCGGCACTTCCTCCCATACAACGCTTCGTAAGGCGGCATGCCTATACTAGCGTGAAAACTATTGTTGTACAAAAATTCCACCAACGGTAGATATTCGTCCCAACTCCCTTTGAAATCCATAACGCAAGATCTTAACATATCTTCAAGCGTTTGAATTGTTCGCTCACTCTGACCATCTGTCTGAGGATGATACGTCGTACTCAATCTTAACTGCGTTCCCATTTATTCTTGCAAACTTCTCCAAAAGTTCGATGTGAATCGTGGATCACGATCTGACACAATCGAAACAGGCACTCCATGTCTGGAAATAATTTCCTTGACATACAGCTTAACTAACTAATCTAGGTTATACCTAACTCCTATTGGTAGAAAATGAGCCAATTTCGTCAATCGATCCACTATCACTCAAATAGCATCGTATCCTTTCCTTGTTGTTGGAAGTCCCACACAAAGTCCATCGTGATGTGCTCCCACTTCCACTCTGGAATTTCTAACGATTGTAACAACCCACTCGATCGTTGATGTTCAGCCTTAACTTTTTGACAAGTTAAGCACCTACTAACATATTCTGCTATCTCCCTCTTCATATTTGGCCACCAAAAGTTCTGACGGAGGTCTTGATACATCTTCGTACTACCGAGATGTATCGAGTACCTCGAACTATGGGCCTCTATGATAATTTCTTCTTTTAATTCGGGATCATTAGGAACCCAAATTCTTCCCTCAAAACGAAGTAATCCCTCCTTATCGACGTTATACTCAGTCTTTTCTTCGTCTTCTATCCTCTTTTGCATCTGCTTGCACTCCTCATTGCTCAGTTGTACTCCCCTAACCCGCTCCACTATGGTAGGTTGGGTTTCCATGGAAAATAACATCTCTACCGCTTCCTCCGGTAACTTAACTTCTAGCTCCATTTTTGTCATTGCTGTTACCAACTCATTCTAAGTTGTTAACATTGATAATTTCTCCCTACCCTTCCTACTTAGCGCATCGGCTACTACATTTGCTTTCCCCAGATGATATAAAATATCATAGTCATAATATTTTATTAACTCTAACCACCTTCTCTGTCTCATGTTCAACTCCTTCTGTGTGAAGATATATTTCAGACTTTTGTGGTCCGTGTATATCTCACATTTCTCACCATAAAGATAATGTCTCCATATCTTTAGGGTAAAACTACAATGCTAATTCCGTGTCATGAGTAGGATAGACCTTCTCATAATCCTTCAACTGACGTGACGCATACGCAATGACCTTGCCATGCTGCATGAGCACGCAACCCAGTCCTTTATGCGACGCATCGCTATACACTACAAAATTTTCTGTATCGTCTGGTAAGGACAATACAGGTGCCTCACTTAACCTCTTCTTCAACTCCTGAAAACTGTTCTCACATTTTTTAGTCCACACATACTTCACCGACTTTCTTATCAGATTCGTTAATGGAGTAGCTATTTTAGAAAAGTCCGAAATGAACCTTCTATAGTATCCCGCTAACCCTAGAAAACTCCGAACCTCAGTTGGCATTTTCAGTTTCTCCCATTCATTAACTGCTTCTACTTTTGCCGGATCTACAGAAATGTCATCCTTATCAATAACATGCCCTAGAAACTGCACCTTCTCAAGCCAAAATTCACACTTTGTGAATTTCGCATACAACTTCTCCTTCCGTAGTGTCTCCAACACTATTCTTAAATGTTTCGAATAATCTTCTAGCGCCTTAGAATAGACTAGAATATCATCATTGAACACTATCACAAACTTGTCCAAATATTGTTTGAACACTCTGTTCATCATATCCATAAATGCGACTGGCGCATTAGTCAACCCAAACGACATTACCAGAAACTCGTAATGACCATAACAAGTTCTGAATGTCATCTTAGATACATCTTCCTTCCTCACCTTTAACTGATGATACCCCGTGCGCAAGTCTATTTTAGAAAAATACTTTGCCCCTTTCAACTGATCAAATAGATCATCGATCCTGGGCAAAGGGTATCTATTCTTAATCGTTAACTTGTTCAACTCTCGATAGTCGATACAAAGTCTTAACGACCCATCCTTCTTCTTTACAAACAACACTGGTGCTCCCCAAGGAGACACACTTGGTTGAATGTACTTCCTGTCTAATAGTTCTTGTAATTGAACCATTAACTCCTTCATTTCGAATGGCGCCATTCGATATGGTGCCCTCAAAATCGGTGACGCTCCTGTGAATGTATCAATTATAAACTCCACCTCCCTGTCTGGTGGAATACCCGGTAACTCCTCCGAAAATACATCCGCGAACTCTTGCACAACAGGTATCTGATCCAAGGATGTTCCCACTCTTTCAGTATCCACCACATGGCATAGATAACCTACACACCCTTTTCTCAACATCTTTCTAGCTTGTGTCATAGAAAGACAACAAGAGCGTCTCGGTGAATTACTACCGAAGAACACTACCTTGGTTTTCTTAGAAAGCCGAAGGTGTACACTTTTCCTATGGCAATCTATAATCGCCTCATGGTTCACCAACCAATCCATACCAAGAATTACGTCGAATTCTTTTAGCCTTATCGGTACCAAATCTACCAATAATTTATTCCCTCTAATTTCCACGTAACAATCCTTATGAATATGTTCAATGGGGATTATCTCCTTGTTCGCTACCTTAACGTCTAAAGGTATAAGTAACTTTTTAGGGATTAAACCTAATCTCTTAGCAAATTCACATGCTATAAAAGAACAAGTAGCACCCGAGTCAAATAGCACATAAGCATTTATCTCATTGACCAGAATGATACTTGCTACCACATCTGTTGATGCAACCGCATCTTTAACAATCATATTAAACATACGAGCTGAGGGTCTACCCACTGATGGTGTTAGTCTAGTAATGGCTAATTTACCACTACCGGAACTCTTATTCCCCTCTAAACCCTTCTTCGGGCAATTTCTTGCCATGTGGTCCATCGACCCACGTACCAAAACACCCCTCGGTTCTTCTTAGGGTTAGGATAACAGGTGACAAATGCCCTCCCCGCCCACAACAGTAGCATAACGCTTTCCCTTTAAAAGACTCCATGTGAGATTATCCGCATGTCTTACATGCTTCGCTCTCCGCTTTGGGATCTCCTCGCTTTACCCCTATTCCTGTGGTTAAAACTCTTCCTCTTTGGCAAGTTGCTGCTTCACCGCAACTTCAAATTTTATTACCTCCTTCTAACTTACTCTTAATCTTTTTGCTTCTTTGTGGTAATCGAGACAAAGCCTCACCACCACCTTTCACTATTATCGCTTTCTCCGTAATGGTCCCGTAGGAAGCACTGGAAAACCGATATCCTACTATAGAGCTGTGGTTTTAAGCCTCGCTCAAATCAAGCGCGCTTTCCTTTCCTCTGTATCCACCGATGAGGAGCAAATCTCGCCAATTCGTTAAACTTAGCGCATACCGGGAACCTCATATCCCCTGCTTAAGTTCTAAGAACTTAATTTCCATCCTACCTGCGATGCTAGTAGGAAAATAGTTCTCAAGAAAACCTTTCTTCAACTGCTCCTACGTAATGCCTTTCTGTCCTAGCCCCACCCCGTGAGCTTCCCACCAAGAGTTGGCTTCCCCTTCATCATGTAAGTCGCAAAAGAAGTTTTTTGCCTTCACCTACGCTTGTTATCACAAACGCCTTTTCAATCTCTCTAATCCATGTTTGGGCTTCTAGTGGATCCGCTGCCCTCGAACTCGAGAGGACCCACACTTTTAAAGTCCTTAAAGGTAGTTGTTCTTGCTACCCTGTGAGCTACAGAATCCCACTCCCCACTTGGTTAAATGCACTGCTAATAAATTAACGAACTCTTGCATAGGGTTGTTAGGACCCCCCGATTTTCATTATGAGACTCGGCCTCTTGGTTCTCATTGTCTCTCTTCTACGCATAATTCGATTAAATAAATAAAGCTTCAAGTTATTATCTATTTAACTACTCTTGGTATCATTTTAAATTAACAACAACCATTCATACCACAACAAGCATGTTTAATAAAAACTTCATTATATAAATATGCTTTCATAGTCAAAACTATTTACATCATGTTCCCTTAGTCAAAAGCTATTACATACTATCCCGCGATTGCCTTTTACAAAAGTTGGGATTTACAAAAAGACTACCCTTAGTTATACAAAAGAGGGTTTTAAGTCACTACTTATATACAAAAAGATCTAATGATCTACTAACACTGTCGAACGACATTCTCATATTTCTGATTTGCCAGAATCGACACTATATCTCGACTTATGGTATGTCGAGTCTGCCCGGACTCAATAGAATAACAAGCAATTTTCAGCTTGAAATCCTCGTGAACGCATTCATGGATGTATGACATCCTAGTTATTTTCTGGTCTTTCTCAACCAGTTTCTTTTGTAGCTTAAGGACCTCATCCTTATAGTTACGAGCCTTATCAGTCATAAGCACTTTCTCATCGTGCTTTGACTCAAAGTCTGCCTCTGCAAATTCTTTCGCCTCATATAAGGCAATTATTTCCTCAATCTGTGCCTCTACCTGAGTACGCAAATGCACATTCCTATCCAACATTGCCAGATACAATGCTCTAGTTGCATCCAGAGATGCTGGCTCCTGAGTAGGTAACACCGTGTTAATCGATGTCACCTCCATTTCCTCCTCCACATCTAGCATCTCGTTAAGGTATGATGTTAATCCCATAGTCTCCTCAGAGTATTTCTCCTCAGAGATGTACTCCTCAATGTCTGAGTCTTCTAGTACAACTATCGGTACCTCTGCCACTGGCATTGGTACAATCTCAACTTGGTTAACTGAGTCCTCACTTATCATTTCCACGTTTCTAAACATCAAGCTATCGGTTGACATCTACAAACACATAACACGTTGATTACTACATAATACACAATAGTATAAGCATAAATCACATTTAATATTTTTAAGATTAATTTCCATCTTTTAATCCTTTTGATACTGAGTTGTCTCAATATCTTCTTAATTCAATGGACTTGAATTTCATTCCTCGGACTTTACCTTCCTTACGAGGTTATTAGCCTAAGGTTTTCCCCCCCTTAAGTTTTATAACATAAGGCTTTGATACCAACCTGTGACGCCCCCAAATTTGGGTATCTCAACCCAACAGATGGTGCTCCACTGTACTAACATCCATACAATCATACCATTGAAATACAACAAAATGAAGGTAATTACTATCTTTTTATTACAATCAAAGTATATTCCTTCCTGTGTTCATAAACCTACACATCGCTTCATTGCTCATAATGTATAATACATACAAACTTATTAAACTATTACACAATGCCTAAGCATCCATCTTAGCTTTGCCCTTATCTCTCTTGGCATTCACAGTACGTTCATCTTTAACTGCAGTTATAAAATTCACGCAAGAAGTGAGCATAACAGCTCAACAAGTTTAATCAAGGATAACAGGAATACCACATTCATGAATTATATAACAATTCCAACATAACTGAACAATAGTTATAAAGTATTATGAATTAATAATACTTTAATAGTTCATAACATCAATTCCCAAAGTATAGAATAGATTAGGAATTCTGAACCGGTCGATAGACCATGAACAGTAAATTTCAGTTTTCATACTTGAAAAGGAGTCTACAAAGACTAAGGTTGTTCATCCGTATAACTTACGAGCACTTCTAGGTGATCAAATTTATAGTACTCTATGTTGATCAACACTACATTCATTAAACGTATTTACGCTTAATATTTTGGCAACTTGGGTGCCCATCGAATAATCGATGAAAATACTTTTGTTTGTTCATGACAAACCTTACCTTCACGTCCGCACTCAATTACTTGGCATAGGATAAATAAGTTAACATTTCTATATAGAATGATATGTATGATAATCAATCTATATATTACGAATAGTCTAGCCGAAAGTTAAAATCGCATCGACCCTTTCTTTAAAACAAGTCTTGCAATTCAGTTCAACGAATCACATAAAACTTGGCTAATATGGAAGTTAGACAAGCATTAAGAAAACTTTTCCTTTCAAATATCTTCAAATAACTTACTCGACTAACCACGCCTTTTTTACAGAATCTACATGATATGTTCACATAAAGCACAATCGTAATTAGCAATCAAACAACTATTCACATTGTTCCTACAAGCTTCTTTCTCTTCTATGTCTACGTGTTAACTTAATATCTTTATTAAAGTCAACACGACTTATTACCCTTCGTCCCGGTTTATCACTATATCGACGCTTTATTAACCTAACTCAAACATCGCTGATAAGGTACCAACTTTGTTCATTGTACATATCTTGTTAACATGCATTACATTCCTAAGTTTCATACCCTATACCTTAGTATAGGTAATATAGGATTAGTCTTAGTACATTTATTGAGTATATAAACTCAACTCGTAGGTCTCTAAACAACCAAAGTTTAAAACCTAACTTGTCAACTTTTTTCCACTCGGCACATTGCATGCTGCCATCCTTTGTATTTTAGTAGCGCATTGCATGCGCAGAAGTTAGCAGGTACTTTACCGAAGTCTCGCATCGCAGTGCCACCACTTTGTATTGGTTTTGGCCATGCCGAAGTCTCAGGAACCAGGTTAACCAAAAACCAATTTTGGTTTTCTAACGAAACTCCCAGCTTCCTAATTTGTTCATTTTACTTCCGAATTGACCCATTCGAATTCCTACAAGTCAGGAATTACATCCTTTACGTGTTCATATAAGAACTCAACACTTTCGAATGCGTTAACTCAGAATTCATTATTGAGTTCATTTTATATACGTTCGTAAACGTTAATGAGCGTTCAATGCTTGTTTTCTTCGTTCTAAGTCTGAATCCGACGATTCTCAAACCCACAACCCTTAATTACCCTATCTCACGTGTTGACATTGAAAACTAACGTTTTCAAGTCTCACGACAACTTTCGACTACCATTCCGGAATTTCTACGTTTTCGACATTTAACGTCTATTTCCGTAAAATTCGCCATAACTTCGTTACTAATGTTCTCTAAGCCAAATCACATGGAATACTCCATGGATTTCATATCTACATCCTAACAAAACAAGATGCATATACTAACGTATTGATGGAGCTCAATTGTTGATCAACAATCGATCTCAACTATCAATATTTTCATGGTTCAAAAACCTTATTATTTTTGTAATCTTATGACTTATAGAGATTGAATCTATGGTAAGTCATCTTTAAAACCTCATTCAAGACATATACCACCCCTTCATGATTCTCTAAAATGAAAGAAAATCAAAAAGAGATGGAGATGAGAAACAAGAAGTATTACCTCAAGAACTCTTAAGAAATCTTTTGGAAAAATAGAAGTTAAAGCTTGTAAAGTGTATGCTTGCAAGGATAGCTCTCTTTCTCTCTCAAATAATCTAGGTTGGCAAGTTGAAAAACTTCCAAATGAATCAACCTAACTTCTTATTTATAGAAAACTAGAATGGAGGGCAATTTGGACTATAAACCACCACCTCCTTACTATTCATGTGTGGTTACCAAGTAAAACACTTGGTGACCAAGCCTTATGCTTGGCTTCCACACCAAGGTGGCCGGCCCACGTCCTCATGTGACATCCCATGGGTTGCCCCATGGGTTTTACCCATTCGGTGACCCACTAGTTCGACCCACGGTTCGGTTTTAATGAATTGGGCTTAACTAAATCATCATTGGGCCTTGGTCATTCAAATTATTGGATTAATTAATAATCCAACTCAAATGAATTAGTCATTAAGTCTTAACTTGATTCTATAATACGAATCGTATCACATACAAACAATTCCGATTATTTCAGATACTACTCGTATAATAATCATATTGTACTTCAGATTTACCCAACGATATACATAGATAGATAAATAAATAGTATCACCAAAGGCATAACACTCGTCTTAACCCTAACGCCATTCCTTCTACGCATATTATTTCCTTCTCGGAAATCAATATACCCAACCCTTAGGTTTTAAGTTCGCAGGCGAAAACTGCATTTGCCATAAATGAAATATTATCAGATATTCCATCTCATCACAATATTCTATCATTACACGTTTCCCAGAATTTCAAAATAATTCCTCGAATAGAAACGGATGAATAGTGTTTTTACGAAAATTTCTCGAAAAATAATTATTATCGTCTTAGAAATTCCAAACAACTATTTCTAACACATAGCCAGAATACTAACCACGTTAGCACATTCTAGGTCATAGAACGACCTTCACATAGCTTACTCACAAAGAAATCAATTAAATTTATTTAATTCACATAATCAAATAAAAAATTTAATTGTCATAAAAATCCAATTTTCTCGGGCGTTACACTCATAATCATGTCATGTATTCTAGGACTAAGCATATAGAAATAAGGTATCATTTCATTAGGGATCATGTGCAAAATAGAACCATATCTTTACAATATATCCCTACTGAAAATCAACTTGTTGATGTCTTTACAAAGCCTCTAGATGAATCCAGGTTTAACAAATTAATAAGTAAGCTAGGCATGCTTAATTTATAACCATGAAATATATGCTCTAGTTTATGCTAACCATTCAGATATAAAGACTATGTTCGAAATCATAGACATGATCAAGGGAAGTCCACGATCGTAGAGCTGCAGTGACATGAAAGATAACGATCGTAGTGAAGACTCAACGATCGCATTTCAGACTCGACGATTGCTGAGCAGACACGACGATTTTTGAGCAGACTCGACGAATGCAGAGCATACTCGACTATCGCAGTTCAGACTTGACGATTGCTGAGCAGACACAACAATTGCTGAACAAACTCGACAAATGCAGAGCAGACTCGACGATCACAATTCAGACTCGACAATTGCTGAGCAGACACAATAATTGCTGAAAAAACTCGACGAATGCAGAGCAGACTCGACAATCACAAAGGCTACCTTAACGATGGTGTCAGGAATAAGCATGTGAATGATATTCCTATTTACATATGATTTGATTATGATATATATGAATGAATTTGCAAGTATGCTTGCATTAAGAAAAGTTATAAAGTCCTTTGATAGATAATAGAAACATATGTACAAGGACTTAGAATGAATTGATCAAATATGTTAGGTTAATCCTACATAAGCATAATAGCTATGTAAAGTCCTTAAAAACGAAATGATGTATAAGGACTATAAATATAGAAAGATCAAGCATGTTCGGTTGATCTTATGATATAATAGATAGGCTTGTCTGATCGTCGAGCACTGCACTAGAAATCGTAGTCTGTTAGGAGAGTCGAGGAAAACTCGAGAGCTATCAAGGCAGAATCGTAGTCTGCAAGATAGTAGATCTCGGAGTTCGTTGACTGCCAGAAGATACGAGAAAGGATCGTAGTATGTCGAGTAGAACTTCCTCGGAACCACAGTCTGCTGAGAAAGTCATGTTCAGAATCCTAGAGACAGCCTGCCTACGAGCCGACCGAGCATCTGCCGAAAAGACAAGAATCGTAGACTACACTCGGAGTCATAGAGTCTACTGATGTCAAAGCCAAGTCAAAGATAGTAGACTACACTTAGAGCCGTAGAGTCTATTGATCGTATCAGAGGCAGAGATCGTAGTCGAGCAAGATCAGAAGAAGACAACGAACACAAAGTCAGAAATCGTAGAGTGTCAAGATCTAATCTCGGAGTTGTAGTGTCTACACAGCTGAAGCTGAATCGTATAGTATAGAACTAAGACTTCAACAGATGTGCTCACAATGCCAAGGCAAAATCGTAGAGCAAATACGATTCTCAACAAAAGAGCACTCCCAGAATATCCAAAGGAATGAAGCCTCTGGTCTAAGCTACAAAGATACATCCCACCTGAAGGAAACCAGAGAGCACTCAACGAATGGCATTCAAGCTAACGAAAGATCTAAGCACCAACCCAATCAGCAGCCAGATTGAGTTGTGAAGCCATTCGAGATGAAGTCTTCCATAAGTTGATCAGAAGAAGACTTCAATAACTTACTAAGGAAAGTTAGCAAGTGCAATAGCTGTCAAGTAGACAGAAGACGACGATCTTGGAATCAACCAGGATCGTAGTGTTTGCCACACAAAGAAGGAACTGATGGAGTGTACACAGAGATACTGGTCAACCTCTGAAGAACAAGGCTAAAGTGATTAAGCATTGGGTTAGTCCATTGATGATAAGTGAACGGGAGATCATAAGGAGAAAGTGAGCTGGATACGCCACTAATCTGAAGTGTCTTTCTATTCAGAAGGGACCAAAGCAAGGAGTCAAACCATCAATATCTAAGAATAGTCGAAGCAAACAGAAGTGTTGAAGCACTACACAATAGATGGAAGAGGTGTTCTACACTGAAGATCTAATGAACACCCTTCAAAGATCGTAGTGTTGTCTCTACGTGTCAAATGAACAACATTCGACAAAACACTACTATCAGGTCCAAGAAATGCATGCATCAGAATCGTAGTGTTCGGTCATCCGAAGAATAAAGCATTGGCAACGGTTCAATCTGAAGGTTTGAATTCGGACAAGAGCTTATTGAGAGCATCGATGAAAAAGGACAACCTCTGATCGAGAAATCAAAAGGAGAAAATAAAGTCATCGACCTGCCCGAGACATCAGAGTGACATCTCTAACGTGGTAGGTGAAATAGTAGACTACAGTGTTAGAAAGTCAGAAAAAGTTATCATGTCACATCTGTAGTCTACACCAAATAACTCGAGATCTGCGAAGCATTTCAAAGAGCATTCAACGGCTACTTCTCAATGGAAAGATTGAGAAGGAGTATAAATTAGCAAGAGCTTCAAAAATCAGATAATGTTGGAGTTGCTAATTTTGAAGAGATGGTGGACTGATCTAGCCAACGTAAAATAGTGAGTGACCAATGAAGGTCTGAAGGCTCACTCTACACAATCCACCAAGAACACTTAGAGACAGAAAAATAAAGATGTAGAAGTGAGAGTTCTACTATAAGAAGAGTGTTCTAAACTACCGAGAGAGAGAAGAGCATCATGCCATCTTGATGTCCATCATGAGAAGACTCTAAGTAATAGAGAGAAGAACTTACAGTCATCTTAGCAAGTCCATCATGAGAAGGCATCAAGTATCAAGAAAGAAGATCACCAACGCTGTCATGATATTAAGCATGAGAAAGTTTCCAAGTACCTAGTAGAAGAGCTTACAGTCATCTTAGAAACTCATCATGTGCAGCCATCAAGTATCAAGGAGAATGATCTTCAAGGTAGTTCATCAAGGGATCATTAGAAGTGGTTTAGTAACTGATGAAGCTGAGCATCATGCAACACTCAACTGCACTTCAAGGATGATCACGCCAAGCTGCTATGTACAGAAGATGTTCAGAGCATAAAGACATCTTAGCAGCTCAGCACCAACTCCAACAAACAAACAAATAACTCAACAATAAGAAGTCGTATTCACGAGGGTCCTCGTCCTGAGGGGATTAAATGAAGTTCCAAGCTCATCGGGCTTGAAGAGTTCCTAGGGAACTACAGAAGTTCCAAGGTTGTTGGCCTTGAAGAGTTTTTAGTGAACTGATGTCCCAAGGCTGTTGGCCTTGAAGGAATCTTAGTGATTCAGGGTGTTGCCCTTCCTTAGTGGAAATCCTGCTAGTTGAAAGTAGAAGAGTGGATTAGGAGCTTGAATCTCTGAACCAATTAAAACCCCTTGTGTCTTTTACTTTATGTCATTTACATTATGTACTTTAATTGCTATAACGGCTATGTATGTTTTAATCGCTTATCACCGAACTAACTCTCTACGAACAATGTATGTATTGTTAGTTCCTGAGGCACAATAATTATCTAGAAAGGGGGGTGAATAGATATTTTAAAAATCTTTTTCGCTTTAACTTGTTAGTTGATAATGATTAAAACTCAATGAATTAATATTTATTTTAATCTCCTTCGATATAGTGAGTTAATGAGAGTGAGGCGCTTATAGCGATTTATTGCGCAGATATGGCGCTTATAGCAAGAATGTAATAGACACGGTCGTTTTAAGTGGCTCAGAGCACTTAAAGCTCCTAGTCCACTCTTCTACTCCTCGAGTAGGAAATCCACTAAAGATGTCTTATATACTTTTTGAATCACATAGATTCCTTCTAGACCAGTACTCTAGGAACTTCTTAGTTCACTCTTGAACTCTTCATGTCCAGCAGACTTGGCTCTTCACAGTTCACTTAGAACTCTTCAAGTCCTTCTGACTTGGAACTTTTACTTCAGTTGATTGGTAGTTGTTGAGTTCTTGATTGTTGCTATTCAGTTGCTGTTAAGCACTTGTTCGAAAGAACTGAGTAGCTGAGCAAGCTTTCTCTTTTTCTCAGATCGTAGAGTTGAGCGTTGAGAGTTCTTGTGCATTTTGTTCAATGCTTAATTGCTTTTGTCATCTGCACATGTTCTGCATATATGTGTTCCTTAAAATCTATCCGTTGAAGCCTTTTGTTGAAGCATTAAATGTGTTTGACATTTCTGAGCTTTGATGGAGACTTTTATGCACACCTTCTGATTTGCATTCTGGCCCACTGACACAGCAGTCTGCTTTCTCACCTAACACCTGAAAAGGTGTTTTCCTCTATCCTACAATCCTTTCCTTAACTTCTTCAATACGTTTCTTTCGTTGTATACTAAGGATATCTTTTGTACCGTTGGGATTGATGAGGACTTCAACATTTAAAACCCATTCCACATTTGTTGGAATTTGTCTCCTAACAAAAGGTAGGGCTCGATACTTCTGATATATGGCAGATGATACTCTACGATTCAGATCGTGGTGTCTTGTCACCTTGGTGCTTGGTCTGATGCTATCCAACAAGAGCACTACGATTTCTCTTAAGAGACTTGCACACTACGATCTTTACTTGCTTGTGTTTGCAAGCTCTATGTTTTTGAGAGTACACTACGATCACTAAGTTGTCTCGGCAAACGTTGGGACCACTCTACAGTTTTTGAAGAGGTCCTTCAAGGCAGGCACACTACGATCCTCGATGCTGTACGTTTCTGCCTTGGCTTCTGTAATCTTGATTAGCTTGATAAACTAACTTCAAAATGTAGATCAACCTAACAAATTTGATCTATCACTAAGTCCTTGTACACGTATTTCTCTAAGGACTTTACATATAATCATGAGCATTTATATTTAAACATCAAATCAAAATATGCACACTCCCAACAATCCCCCCTATTTGATGTTGACAAAACCAAGGAGATTTGATATCATGATTATTAGTTTCTAGATGCATTTGCAGGAAAATAAACATGACTTAATATTTCTGTGACGCCCCCAAATCCGGGTACTTGAAACCCAAACTCGGTGCTTCACGATACAAATAATAATAACAATAATATAAATATCATACTTAATTAACATATATCAAAGTCTAAATCCCAGGTACGAGACCTTTAAACAATCATTACATCATAGATAATAAGTATCATTATCTTAATAAATTATAACTATTACACAACATATTATAAATTTCATTCGAACAGCTTTCCTTTCCCCTTGTTCTTGCCCGAACCTTCTGGTTGATTATACTTAGCTGAAACGTTTAAATTTAAAGCAAGAATGAGCATTTGATTGCCCAGCAAGTAATAACAACAATATATATTAGCTGAAAGAATCAAATGTTTTCTTTGAAAGACACTTCTACAACGAATCAACAGTTGTGAAGTAAGCTGAACCAATAATAACAACATATCACTTCTATATGAAATTTTTGAAACTACGTATTGACTATAACTGGAGATAATTCAAAATACTATGAAAATTGTTTTATATTTTCGAAAAGGTTAAACAGAAATTCATCTGTAAACCATCATAACTTACGGGCATGGGGGGTGATCAGCCCGTTGTGCCATGTATTGATCAATACTACATCCAAGAACGATCTGGTGCACAAAAGTTTTCCCAGGTTCGGGATGTTCATACTTAGTCGGGAATCCAAACCAAAACAATCTGGTTGGATACAATAACGTTCTATCTTGTTCAATAATATTTTTATGTCTAGCTGAATCAAATAGCTTAGACAGCTTTTAAGTCAACGTATACATACTTGAAATCAATAAGTATGTATCAACATATAATTAAATACAATGGTTATCCAAGTGGGGACACTTGTCTAACCCTATATACGAATTAACGAACATAATAAATATCTGAATTATACAATAATACAATGATCGGACAATGTAAGAACTTGTATGAATACAAAGATTGGATACATAATCAATAATAATATAGTTAATAATCTGCCACAATAATAATATAATTCTGAAACTTTCTTACTCATGTCCATTGCATAAAGTAAATGCAAAAGTAGGATACTTGCCTGAGCTGCTGCTTACAATAACACAATTTAGATTAATCTTTTATACAGCGACCTATCAGTAATAAGATCATTCGTTCAATTAGAATAATATATCATATCACATAGTACTGCTAATTGCAGTCAGCACATAACCAAATCACATTGTCACATATGTTTAACAGTTATTGATTCACTAACAAACACATATCTAGTCAATTTATCTAAGTCTAGATCAATTTCTGAAATATTTCTGTAAACCGACGGCTTTATCGGGTATTTATCTAGTCTAAAAACTCTATCATGTAGTTCAATATTCGTTTAGATATTTTAAATATCAGTCATAATATTTTTCATAACCTTATAATAATTTTTAAATAATTATTATACTTTATCATGAATTTTCAAACACTGAAATCATTATGAAATGATTTAAATATAAACTAATTCCATTATCATTAATATTTAATTAATATTAAACTATTAATGAAACCATTGCTAAAATATTAAAGTTATTTATAATAACTCAAAATATTTTTAAAGTATTAATATTATCCTTAAATAATTTTTAAAATATTTATAATTATTTTTAAATAATTACCATTAATATTATAATATTAATTTATTATTTATCAAAATATTAAAAGTCATTTATTATAACTTAAAATATTTTTAATTCATTTATTAGTTTTTAAATGATTTTAATTCAATAAAACCATTTTTAAACTTTTTATTTAATATAATTATTAAATAAACTTAATATCATTAATATTAAATTTTAATGAAATTTACCCTTAAATATCAAACGTTATATTTTATAACTTAAAAATATTTTTATAATCTCTAAATCATTTTTTATATAAATTTTAAGTCATTAATTCTATTTTCCATCATTTATTTAATATCTTTATTAAATAACTTAATCATCATTAATATCTAATTAATAATGAAAATCATCACAAAATATTAAAATTATAGATAATAACTTAAAATATCTTTTTACATCATAACATATTTTTAAATGATTTTCATGTATTAAAATCATTTTTAAATAATTTATTTAATATTATACTTAAATAAATTAAATACCTTTTATATCCCAAAAATATTAAATATTTATGAAATATACTTAAAATAATTAAAAACTGATTTTCAGACTTTAAAATAATTTTTAGTAAATTAATTTATAATTTTAATAATTTAAAACTATTTTTTTTCTATTTATAATCATTTTCCAGAATTTAGTAAAATAAAATTAGGGCAAAGGTGCAAAAATGCCCCTGATGTTTACCCCGATATCCCACTTACACCTTAAATTATTTTTTTTCCCCAAAAGTACCCTTAACGTTACAAAATTCAGCCCAATTATGCCCCTCCTGTTAACAGACTTGCCAACGAGGCAAACGGAGCAGATACGTGGACAAAATTTGATGATGGAGCAAAAATAAAAAAAATTCTTCTCTTTATTCTATCTCTTTCCTCTCCCTTTCTTCTCCATTTTTCTCTCTCTCTCCTTTCTTCTTCCTCTGTTCTAAAATAACAAAACTGAATTCTCCAATTGAAATCACCAATCTCCAGTCAATTGAAATCACCGATCTCCAGTTGAGAAAATGTGCAACAACTATCAAGCTTGAATGTTTCAAAACTTCAACAAATCAAGAGTCGGTTTTTATGCCACCAAAAATTTACTCTTTCAGTTGTTTTACTTCTCCTTGGCAATACTCGAGCCAATCAAATTTCGGCCAAATTGCAACAAATTTCACAATCATCACAAAACAAACTTTTTTATAAACCCTAAATGTTGAATTCATTGTCATCTTCAACAAAACTCAAAACCCCAATTCTAAAACACAGAAAAAATATATTCACACATATAGTGAAAAAGATGGCGTTGAATTGGATTTTGGGAAAAAGCAAATTCAGATCTACTACTTCGTGCTAATTGAACAAAATCTAACAGACACTGGAAGATCTAATCTAACAAACCGTAAGATCGGAGGTGTAAGTGTAGGCATCATAGCGAGCCAAGAGCCGAGTGAAACAGAGCAATGGCTTTCTGAGATGCCCTAATTTTGTTTAATGTTGGATCCTCCATAATCCATCCAAAATTGGATCAGATACACAAAAACAAGACAGCATTCCCAGAAGACGAGAGTATTAGTGACCATTAAGGCGGCGGAGGTGGAATGGATGAGCGGCCAGTGCAAGTGTTTAGACGTTCGGAAAATGGCGACTTGATGAAGACGATGTCCGGTTTGCGTATGAGTGATGAAAGTCCGTCTGGATCTGATATTAGTGATTCACCTCGGTCAGTCGCCAGTAATGAAGATTTTGTAGCCACCAGGAAATCCTCTAAACCGGTGTTGGAGATTGGTTAACTCGATTCCTGTTTGGGTTTTGTTATTTTAGAACGGAGGAAGAAGAACGGAGAGAGAGAAAGAGAGAGAAAGGGAGAAGAAAGGAAGAGGAAAGAAAGAGAAGAAAGAGAAAAAAAAATTATTTTTGCTCCGTCAGCAAATTTTGTCTACGTGTCTGCTCCGTTTGTCTCGGTGGCAAGTCTGTTAATGGGAGGGGCATAATTGGGTTGAATTTTATAACGTTAAGGGTACTTTTGGAAAAAAAATAGTTTAGGGTGTAAATGGGATATTGGGGTAAATATCAGGGGTATTTTTGCACCTTTGCCCAATAAAATTATTAATAACCGTCGCTATAGGCTATAGCGACACTTATCTGTCATGTTAGGTGTTCTTCGCCTCAAGAACACTGACAAGTCAGTGGTCGAGGTGCCCTGTTTGACCGAGTCTAATTCTTATCTCGAAATGTTTCTAGGTCATGTAACATATTGTTCATGTAGTATTTATGTAACACTACAATTAACAATCAACATCCAAGTCATAACATACAACATCATGAAAATCTAGCCATTCAAACTTCATGTCAGGCGTTTCTGGGTTTTCCTAGAAACCCAGAAATTCGAGTCCTTTGTTTCGTGCTCAATTTACATTAGGTTCCAGCCTTGCTTCATGTGATATAACGATTTATACTTATAGATTACATGTCAGGTAACAATAACACAACGTCAGATCATCATATCATCAAAACAATCAAGATCTATAGGCCAGTCAAAGTACCCTCCCGGAACTGTTCTTGAATATTTCTGGGTTTCCCAGAAATGTTCTTGAGCCACTACAAAAAAAGGGCTTTTAGCAACGATTTTTCGGGCAACGACTTTATAAGTCGTTGCTAAAAGTATATGATTAGCAACGAAATTTGTCCTCCGTTTCAGATTGTATTGTCAGACTTTCACTTTTTGCAACGAAATTCATAAGTCGTTGCAAAATTTCGTTGCTAATTCATTGGCGGAAAAAAATTTCATTAGAAATTCGTTGCAAAATTTTCGGCCACTTGATTTTCCGTCATCGTGGGCAACGAAAGTTTTTTTGTTGCTAAAAATTGGGCATTAGCAACGCTTTTTCATGCAACAACTTTATAAGTCGTTGCTAAAAGTGTATGTTTAGCAACGAAACTTGTCCTTCGTTGTAGATTGTGTCAGGCTTTCACTTTTTGCAACGAAATTCATAAATCGTTGCAAAATTTGGAAACAAAATTTGTTAGAAATTCGTTGCAAAATTTCTAACCACTTGATTTCTCCTCATCGTGGGCAACGAAAAAATTTTGTTGCTATATTTCGTTGCCTATTATGGACCACATTCATTGGCAATAATTTTTATTTTCGTTGCATATCTTATACAACTTTTTGCAACGACTATTAAAATGTTGCCTTAAATTAAGATAATCCCAATAAACATGTCTTTGTAAGACCATATTCGGTATTCGAAGAATTGTCAAAAAAAATATTCATATTTAGTATTTAAAAATTATATCCAAATGCGAAACATATTCGAACCTGTGACCAATCATTTGGAACTTTGGTCATTTGACCGCTGGAGCAACACAAGTTATATGTTTGTTAATATCTTGCAAGGATTAATATTTATATCAAAATATGAGATTTCTCCCATATATTTCTTTCTTCTCCTTTACTACATACCATTAATATAATCTCAAGAAGTTATATACAATAATAATAATAATAAAAATAATAATAATAACAATAATAATAAAGTTGCACCAATGATGTGTAAATTTTTTTGAACTCCCATTTTTCAAATCCTCCTTTTTCTTGACTTGTAATTTTTTTTATAATCAAATATTAATTTCTCTTTATATCTTGTATTAGAGGGTGTTTGACAATGACTTATAAGTTGGTTAAACTAAGTTATAAGTCATTTGTTATTATTTAGTGTTTGACAATAACTTAAATTTTAACTTTTTTTTTACTTATAAGTCATTATTAAATTTTTCTCATGCTTCATGTGCTACTCCCTCCGTCCCATAGTTGTAGGCTGATTTTTTTTGGCACATAGTTTAAGAAAATCAGTTAAGTGACAATTTTTAACATAAATTTTCCATATATACCCCTTAATATGGAATTAATGAATAAATTAATTACTCATTACTTATCACACTGAAACTCTCAATTTTATTGATTGACGTGTACTAACCATTAAAATCCATAAACTTTAACCAAAGAGAATACAACAACATTAAATGTGGTGATAAAAATAATGACATTGAATGTTGTTTCTTCAAAAAAAGAGTAATGGTTGAATATTTATTATAAGGGTATAAAAGTAAAACAATGAACCAACTAACATTTATAAATAGTAAGTAGCCTATATATTGGGACATCTCAAAATGGAAAATAAACCTATAACTATGGGACGGAGGGAGTATATATATATTTTTTTTATTACTATTACTATTACTATTATTATTATAATTATTATTATATTTACTATTATTATTATTATTATTAAGTTTTATTATTATTATTATTAGAATAATTATTACTAATCTTATAATTATTATTTTATTATTATAATAATTATTATTATTATAATTTCTATTATTATTATTATTGTTGTTGTTGTTGTTATTATTATTTTTTATTATTATTGTTTCTATTATTATAATAATTATTATTGTTACTATTATTATTGTTATTATTGTTGTTATTATTATTATATAATAATAATAATTATTATTATTATATTATTATTATTATTATTATTATTATAATTTTTAGTATTAATTATAATTATTATTACTATTACTATTATTATAACTACAACTATTATTATTATTGTTATTATTAATCATTATTATAATTACTATTCATATTCTTATTCCTATTATTAATATTAATTATAATTATAATTATAATTATAATTATTACAATAATTATAATAGTACTAATAATAAAAAAGTCTGGCCCGACCCGTGGGCTTTTTAAAAAATAAAATAAAATAATGCTCTCCTTGAGAATTGAAGTCTAAACCTCCCACTCTCCTTAAACAAATGCTTAAACCAACTAAGCTATAAGGATTTTTTTATTATAAAGTCGATTCTAACACTAAAATACTAAAAATACTAATTACATATTTACATCAAATACTAAAATACTAATTAAAAAATTAAAATATAATAATAATAATAATAATAATAATAATAATAATATTATTATTATTATTATTATTATTATTATTATTATTATTATTATTATTATTATTATTATTATTATTATTATTATTATCACGCAATTAGTTATGTACATTTATGTATGTACATTTATTCTAATACAAATTTCAAATAGGAATACTAATTGAATATATTTAAAGTTTTTCGCTTTTCATTGGTATTTTTGTTTGTGCATCATAGATTCATTTGTAATAGCTTATCAAATTCATAAACTTACAATAACTTTTCAAATTCATAAACCAAATGCATATATGGTGTCCCATTTTCATATTCTTATTCCAATTAATTAAAGTGATGTATTATAATGATATCACTTAAAATTAATAAAATTATTATTATAAATATTGTCATTAAAATATGTCATATTTAAAATTTATCTAATAAATTATTTATAAATTTATAAATTGTACTTATAAGTTGTTCAATGTTATTTAATTTATTTTTTGCTAAATTTAAATGTATATAAAAGAAAAGAGATACATATACTTATGGACATTCTCCAGATCGATACAAAATGTCAAGAAAGGGAACTCAATATGACAAACAGTGAAACTCAGATTCTAAGAGCTAAACTTAGTTGTCAGTAGTTTATTTTTATTCATTTTTTTCCAAGATAAGCTTTGTTCCAATTATATAAACAAGATGACACGTGGCAAATTTTTGAGTCTTGGACAACTAATGATATTTATCCTGGACAACTGATTTCGAGTCGATATGGATCAAAACTAATTAATTAATTTAAAACTAAACAAATTGGAATGTGTTTTTAATATGTGCCAAAACTAGTTAAATTAGTTTCAACTAATATTTTTACTTTTTAATATGGGTCCAAAATTAAACCAACTCATAGTATAAAAATTAGTTAACTAACACACTAAAACCCAAATAGTTTTAGTTAATTAACTAGATGGTTCTCAACCCAAGTCTAGTTGTCAGTGGCTCTTGTTTTTTATTATAAGAAAATTTTAAAGATAAATTTATATGAATATTTGTTTATAAATATTTATATGAATATTTAGATATAAATTTATATATATATATATATATATATATATATTAAAATATTCATAGTTACAATATATAAATATTCATAATTAGGTTTCGAACCTAAGACCTGTGTGTTATTAGGCCATTAAGCTACCACTAAGCCATTCTAATTTATTAGTTAACTAAACTACCACCCTAACTTGTAACGGTAGACAGTGTAACACATGAGCAAATAAAGGGAAAATAAGTAATTTCTCATGTCACTACACTGTTATGTGGCGGAGAAAATCCATTTCAATCCGCATGCCATCCAATATTACGATCAACTAGTATAGATTATGGTTGTTGAAATAAGACCACAGTGACAACCGATTGCCAAGATGTTAGTTCCGGCCCCAATATAAACCCAACTTCATCAAATATGATTATTATATCTATCGCTCCCAATGTTTTCATTTCTAGATAAGTAATATATACTTACAAGACTTCTCACTTCCAGAGAATGAAAATGATAATTGATTTTATGCTAATTTTAGAGCAGTGTGATTTGAATGCTTCGTCTGTGATAATTAGAGGTTCTTATATGACAAACTTTTTGAGAATATTCTTTTCAGTTAGAATTTACCACTTATTTTTGAACGTCTGTTCACATTATTCATTTCGTTTTTCCTTGAAAGAAAAGTCAACATAGTTCGTGAAGTGCATTTATTAGACGCATAGCACATCCCATTGGAAATGCATGATGCATCTAGCTTATTATTAATTCAACTTAACTTCATATATAAGAAAACTATTTCGTTACATTACCCATTGCATGGTTCCATAAAACAAAAAGTCAGATGTGCACGATGACAGTATACGTTACACAAACTCACCATTTACAGTTTTACAAACCTATCAAAATTAGAAAAGGTAGATTTTAATCCATCGACTTATGTGTAGAAAAAAAATTTGCACACTTGACGAACCTTGAAGAAAAATTTTGTAACAAAAACAATTGTACACCAAGTACAAGCACTCACAACATCAATAACATAGACAATCAAAAATTATGTACATAATGAAACCTCAGTTTTGCAGCCCACTACTTGGTATATTAATTATTGCTGACACCTTAGACTATACTCACACAACTCACAAGAACTTTTTACTGGACAATACTCGCTCATAGACTTCCTATGCGTGAGGTCCAATTTTTATCATGATACCCAAATTGGAGATCTCATCTTATGTATATAGGTGCTGATCCACCGACCCAGTAACTCTCCTGAACACCTAGTATGTTCGTGTGGCATTGCATCTAGTTGTCAGATTCCCGTTCCAAGCACACCTTTAGAAATCATGGCTTTTTTCTCTTAGCTAGAATTAGATTTTCTATCCAATTCATTTTATCTTGGTCTTGAGAACAATTAACGATGGTGCATTATGGGTGTGCTTACTTTCATGTTGAATGACTCCACTTGATGGACTGGATGTCTGTAGGTGGAATGGAGTGGTGGCCCTGAAACAATGGAGGAAGTTCTTGCAAGAATTCATCTAAGAGAAGAAGCAGCGGTGAAACGAGTGCGAGCTATGGCTTATGCTTTTTCTCATCAGGCATGTCAACACAACAATTACTCTCATTTAGTTTCTTCACTTGGTGGTTTTGAAAGGACCAAGTAGAACCATCTTTTTTGTAGTGGAGGGCCAATTCAAACTCTGTGCTGGGTAATTATGAACTTGGCAAAACTATCTGGGGTTGGAGCTGGATGGAATACTGGATTGCTGCTCGGCCATGGGAAAGCAGAGCCCTCGTCCAGTCGAGTCCAAAGAGAGCAGCAAGTAGACAGCCATGCAAGAGCAGTAAAAACGTGAAATCACCAACAATGTAAACATTGAATTCAAACAAGTCCATTTCACCTAATGAGAAGGGAACTAAATAGGCCCGAAAGAGTCCACTACTCTTGCTAACGGTAATTCTAATGAAAATCATGTGGCTCTTCCGATGCTAGATGAGGATATAGCAGCGATTAGGATTCAAAGTGCATTTCGAGTATATAGGGTAATTAGGATTCAAAGTGCATTTCGAGTATATAGGGTAAATCTTGTTGCAAGTTATGCTTGCTACTGCTATCTTGTTTCTTACAACACTAATTCAAAATTTAAAAAGTACAAAGAATTTTATGGCGGGTGCTTAATTTGTCCCATCAGATATCTTTATTTATTTGGTAATGTCTTACATTATGTATTTCTTAAACTATGTTATCTGTTATTCTACGTGCTGACATTTTCAATATTCTGCTTTTAAAACTCGTCACATTCCACAAATATTTGGGATGAAAGCAGATGTCTTCTTTATGCACCTACATATTGAACGTAAATTGTTTTTGGACAGTTATTTCTGTTTGATTTCTCTCTAGCATATATGACAACTTTTTAGTCATGTTGTACTGCAGTTGATATTCATTATACTGAGCACTTGAGAAGGGACGTCAGAAAGATAATTTTGGCATGATTTTTTGTCATATCACATTTAGTACAGATGTTGAATATCATTTCTATGTGATTCTTGTATAACATATATTCTCTGTTTCTACTTACTAGCGATGGCTTTGGGTGGGAATACTATTATTCCTGTTGCTTATGAAGTGTTGCCGATTTATTTGGCTGCTCTTAAGTGGCAGAAACATCATGCTACACTCATTGCACTTGCTCAAATTGCTGAGGGTTGCTCCAAGGTATCAAGTTTGTGCTTTTGTTGTTGATATTTTATTCTTAAGTTCACTTGTTCACACCCTTAGACATAAATTGGAATTAGTTTCTACTTTATGTTCGGTTTGATTATAAGATTTTGCGCCTTTATTTGTTGATTATCTAGTTAAGTGTACTTACTTGTGTGATGTTGACTTTGTGTTTGATAGGCTAGACTGACTAAAATGTTTCATTATGGTCGGATATTATTGTTTTTTAAAATGTAGTTTTCTCTCTCTTGATCTATACAGGTAATGAGTAAAAATTTGGAACCGGTGGTGTCTATGGTTTTGAACTCATTTCAAGATCCCCAGCCTCGTGTACGGTGGGCAGCTGTTAATGCAGTTGGTCAATTGTCCACTGATTTGTCATATATACTTTGATTGAAGAACTGTGGTAGTTTTAGATGGTTAATTGTAAAGATAATGAATGATTATGTAGTGGATGATTTTATTAAATTAATAATATTTTAGTTTTTTGGATTTTTGCCATTATTTACTATGGGGACATTGAGCTAGCCAGGTACACAAAAAGAATGTCATATTTTGATTTGGCAACAATATAATTCGTTATCAAAGCATTGAATAAGTTTTAATATAGCAACAATTTTTTATACATTTAGCAACAAATTTTTGTTGTTAATGGCATTAAAAATATAATATTTGGCAACAAAAAATTAACCTAATAACAACGGAGAGGATATTGTTGTTAATACTAATATAAAAGGTAACATTTTTTATTGTTGCAAATCATATCAATTTTCGTTATACATATAAAGAAGCGGCAACATATAATGTCGTTGCTAATCGACCACTTTCGTTGCTATTGAAAAATAACTAGCAACAAACATTTTCATTGCTGATTTAGCATAATGTCGTTGCCAAATAATATAATCTGCAACGAAAATCGTTGCTAAAAAGTTTACATTTCGCAACGAAAGCAAGCTTAGGCAACAATTTTCATAATTTACTGCAACGAAAAATGTCGTTGCAAAATGGTGTCAATTGCAACGAAAATGCATGGTCGTTGCAAAAAAAAAAGAGTTCATTTCGTTCCCAATTAGCAGGCTTTTGTAACGAAATGGGGTTTTTAGCAACGAAATTTTAATTATTCTGTAACAATATATTTTGTTGCTAAAGGATCGATGTCTGTGTACGAAAGCCAAATTTCGTTGCAAAATGTATTACTTTTGGCAAAACGACATTAAAGTCGTTGCCAAAACCCATTTGTAATGAAATTTGGTACCTTTAGCAACGAAAATTGTTTGTTGCTGAAGCCCCATTTTTTTTGTAGTGAGCAGTTTCGGCTAGCTACGTTTGACCATCATTCAGATCGATTCTTTTAAGTGTAAAGGTGATATAAAAGCTTTAACATGTAGTCTTCATGTCAGTCTATAACCAAAAAATAACATGGAAAAATAACTTAAAAATAGCAAGATCCAAGCTCTGCAAAACACTGTCAGAGGTTTCTGGGCAGAATCTGGGTTTCAAGAACGCCCGGTCAATGCCGGTCAACCCACTTTGACCTTAAATAACGTTTAATATACAACTGATATGGACCTGATTCAAGTTTCATATTAAAGATCTCCTGACAGAGTACAAGTACAAATTTTCAAAACAAAAAAACACATAACATATCGTGATCTGTGGGACCTGATATTCACTGTCAGACCCTTATTTTCAAAAAAATTCAGATTTAGAAAATCATCACATCCGAGCCTCTAGATGTTATGGGTTTAACATCTAGCAACCCAGATCATTGATTAACACCCCATACAACATATTTAACACAAAAAAATTTACATCTAACATAAGATCAAAAGTCAACTTTCTAGATTAGGGTTTACCTCTTTATGCTCCAATTCTGATTTCTATGCTTCTGATTTGATGTTGGTGTTCGTGGGGCTTGCTTTGTGACTGATCTAACACTAAAATTTCATGGGTTTGAGCTTGAGAGAAAATGGTTAAGTGCTTGTGAATAATTTAGGCCATTAAGTGCACTTTCTCTCTCTTGAATCTAGCAAATGAATTGATGCAATGAACTTGTATACTAGTAGCTGATCATGTGCTGGTGATGTAGCTTGTATGTAGGTCTAGGGGCTGGCTGGCCAGATTTGCAAAGATTTGGCTAGCAATAATTCACAAATGAGACAAAAAGGGTACTTTAGTAATTTTATTTTAATCTCAAGGGTATTCTTGTCCAAGGTGCTTGAATCTAGGATTTATTCACTAGATTTTACATCTTAAAGTTTCCCAAATAATTACTAGGGTTTGGACAATTAAAAATTAAAGTGTAATAAAATTTTAATTTTAAACACACTAATTAAATTATGGTTTTTAATAGAAATTAGAGTTTTTAATATAAATTGGGGTTTTTAGTAGAAAATTAGGGTTTAAATAATTAGGATTCCTTAACATCATTAGGGTTCCCAAATTAACAATTCAATTTGCTAAAATAATAATTAGGGTTTCTAATTTTAGCAATTAGGGTTTCTAATTAGCAAATTCGGGTTTCTAATTTTAAATTAGGATTTTCAAATATTAATTAGGGTTTTTTCTAATTAACAAAAATTCTATAATACACAATAAAATTCATATACCACAATTACTACTTAGTCTTAAACTCATAACTGAGTTTAACAATTAGGGTTTAATAACACTATATAAGGGTTATAACATAATTTACCATAATTGGCAACCATTATTAGTCTACACAATTACAAAGACATATTTATAGCATCAAAAATTAAAATATAATCAATATTATATTATTATTCTCATCCCTTGATCAATACCCAAATTTTAGGGTTTGATTCCATATCCGATTTATTTTTCATATATAACATTATTAATTAAGTTAAAATAATTAACTTAATAATCAACTAAAATTCATATAATAAAATATTTATTATTATAATTCTAATAATCATTTCATATATTATTTAAATAATATAAAATTATATTTTCATAGAAAATAAATAATAAAGACATTTCTACTATAAAATTAATTATTATAAGTATATACTTTATAATGATCAATAATTCTAAAATAAAATTATTTGAAATTATTCATGTAATAAATAAATTTTATTTATCACATATAACATACACCTTACTTGGCACATATTCCCATCTTTAAAATATAAAAAAAATTATATGCAAAATTTCTTGTTTATTTACATAGAAAATATCGGGTTATTACATTCACCCTCCCTTATAAGGATTCCGTCCCCGGAATCACCGTTTTAAAAACTCATACGTACATACAGGGGTACGTAACATACACAATCATTGCAAGTAGATCTCGATCATAATTGATCGAACAAATCTTTAACTATTCATATAAATCTTGTCTATCTGATTAAACGAAAATTTGATTTCTAAAAGAACTCAAATTCCTCCTTCAAAATTTATGTATAAAATAATTTGCTATATAAAGGAAAATCAAATATATACACGAAAATAAAAGTTATTCAAATAATACCTGGAGTTCCATTCCCAGCTGCCACAGTATCCTGGACCGTCATATTGAAGACTCGTGCGGTTGGTTTGTTGGTTGAAGTCGGTCCTGTGATTGCCATAGTCGCGCTTCCTTTTCCCATGGTTACACTCGCTGCCTCCATTTTCCTCTTTGGATAATCCCTCACCTTATGTTCCATCGACCCACACAGAAAACACCCACTGTTCATCCTTGGGTTGGGGCAGTTAGGAGAAATATGGCCCTCCTGCCCGCACTTGTAGCATACAAACTTACCCTTCAGACACTCACTAGCGTGATTCTTCTCACATTTCCCACATTGAACTACTTGCTTCTTCACACCTTCCTGTTTTACCTGAACATTCCCAAAATAATTCCCCTTTCTTTTCTCACCCCTATTCCCACTATTAGTTTCCACCTTCACAACTCCTACAGCCTTGCCTCTGTTCCTCTTCTCCTTGTTGTAGAGGCTTATGGCCTCACTCCCCTCCTCAGCTATGATAGCCTTTTCCATGAGTGCTGCAAAAGTATTGATCTGCAACACTGCCACCTTATTGTAGAGCCAGGGTTTTAATCCCAGTTCGAACCTTCTTGCCTTCCTAGCCTCCGTATCAACTTGATGCGAGCTAACCTAGCTAACTCATTAAACTTTATGCGGCATACTCCGCAATGCTCATGTTCTCCTGCTTTTAACTCCCGAATTTTACCTTCATCCTAGCTTGCATGCTAGGCCGAGAGGTAGTTTTCGAAAACAAAGTCTTAAACCTAGCCCAAGTAACTACTCCTCTCGCCTCCTCGCTTGATTTGCTTCCCACCAAAAGTTCACCTCGCGCTTTCATCATATAGGTGGCAAAGAGGTCTTTTGCCCCAAGATCTACCCTAAAGCAACTACTGAACGCCTTTTCTATCTCGTTAACCCATGTCTAGGCTTCTATAGGGTCAGCTGTTCCCCTGAATTCTGATGGTCCTACTACCTTAAAGTCTTTAAAATTTGCCAAGCGATTATCGGTCGGTTTCCTCGCTACCGGTATTCCTCAACGCATAGCTTTGAGCTACCATGTTTACAAAGTTTTATGTTGGGTCTTCTTTGTTGTCCCTCGGCGTTGTTGATGATTCTTCGCGCCTTTGATTTCGTGTTTGACGTCTTGGCGACATTATCTGATTACATAAAATCATAAATTTAACTTACATTCTAAACCATATTGTATAAGTTTAACATGTAACACGAAGTTTTTTACAAAACTTATTCCATTAATGAAACATAGATTCGTATTCATCAATTCAAAGTACTTTTTACATAACATAACACATACTGCTATCCCTTTGTGACCACTAAAGTTGGGAATTACTGTAATAACTTATTCAAAAGTTTGAGAATATTATATTACACATGTACATTATCAAACATACATAATCAACTACTAATCCTACTTATTTCCTAAGTCATGGTCTTTCATCTTCCTTTTCCCTTTCTTGCTCGGAACTGCACATGATTTGTTGCTTATGGCTCCCATTTGATCAATTTGGATTTTAAGCTTATCTTGTTCTTCCATAGTTTCTATTAACGCCTTTCGCAATTGGTTATTTAGTAGCTTTTCTATTTTCCATGCCTTTTCTAGAGAAGAAACCTTGTTCTTCGATTCAGTGTATTTCCTTTGATGCTTGATCGGCTCCAACTTTAGTGTCTCGAATCACTATCTGTCGGCCCACCATTTCGGATCTGGTACTACGTTTTCCAATACCACCACCTCATCAAGGTTGTCTGCACTATGAGCCACTATTTCAGCTTTTGGCTTTGATATCGACTCCTTCTTTACGATCAGAGAGTATCCTAATTCTTTTCCACCTGACATCTACACATAATTTATCTTGATTAGTAAATAGTATATACACAGCAAACAATTATTTTATAAGAGTTATCTTTTATTTTGTTTAACGATGAATTTATTCAATTCATCTCCTTTTAAACTCTATATGAGTTACTTGTATTTTCAACGTTTCACTATGTTCTAAGGTTATAGCCTAATCCCACCTAAGGTTTTTAACCCTAAATCTTTGATACCAACCTGTGACGCCCCCAAATCCGGGTACTTGAAACCCGAACTCGGCGCTTCACGATATTATTTGTATGAGGGGAATAATACTAATAATAATAACAATAATATAAATATCAAACTTAATTTACATATATTAAAGTCTAAATTCCAGGTACGAGACCTTTAAACATTCATTACATCATAGATAATAAGTATCATTATCTTAATAAACTATAACTATTACACAACATATTATAAATTTCATTCGAACAGCTTTCCTTTCCCCTTGTTCTTGCCTGAACCTTCTAGTTTATCGTACTTAGCTGAAAACATTTAAATTTAAAGCAAGAATGAGCATTTGATTGCCCAACAAGTAATAACAACAATATATATTAGCTGAAAGAATTAAATGTTTTCTTTGAAAGACACTTCTACAATGAATCAACAGTTGTGAAGTAAGCTGAACCAATAATAATACCATATCACTTCTACATGAAATTTTTGAAACTACGTATTGACTATAACTGGAGATCATTCAACATACTATGAACATTGTTTTCTATTTTCGAAAAGGTTAAATTGAAATTTATCTGTAAACCGTCATAACTTATGGGCACGGGGGGTGATCAGCCCGTTATGCCATGTATTGATCAATACTACATGTAAGAACGATATTATCGTTCACTCTATCCACCTCAGGTACACAAAAGTTTTCCCAGGTTCGGGATGTTCATGCTTAGTGGATAATCTGAACCAAAACAATCTGGTTGGATACAATAACGTTCTATCTTGTTCAACAATATTTTTATGTCTAGCTGAATCAAATAGCTTAGACGGCTTTTAAGTTAACGTATACATGATAAGTAGGATTTTTACCTACTTATGGAGTACCAATTCATACGAACTATGCCCATCTCAAGTACATTTTAGTCTATTTTAGGTGCATTTTATGTTAAATTGCATTTTGCATACTTAAAACTCCTTTTGGTGAATAAGTGCAGGAATTAGCTTAATTTGGTGGTGATATTGGGCACGAGGCTAACAAAAGCGTAAGGCGAAGCAAAAGATAGGATGTGCATAGGAGTGAGTGGAGCATGGATGGACAAGAATGGATAAACATATGACATGTCAATAGCAGCAGCAACATTGCAGAACCAAGCTAAGGAGCAGAATCAGAAGACAACAAATACAAGCCGCGCGGCCTCGCGACAAAGATAGCTTGGAAGCGCGCGCCCGCGCGAGGTCCCAACAAAACCAGGACAACATACTGCAAGTTGCGCGGCCGCGAGAAGAACAAGCATAGGGAGTGCGGCGGCCAGCATGAGACCCAAAAACATACAAACTTATCGCAAGTCTCTCATGGTGCGAGTATCAAGTTGGAAGAGCGCCTTGGCCAAGCCAAGCTCTAAGTCTTGATTTATTTTATTTTATTTCCAAAATTTAAAGGTTGTATTTGATTTAAAACGATTCCTGACTGGTGTCAGGGGTATGACTTGACATTTTATTAGTTTTTTACGTATCTTTACATCGTAATTAGGGTTTTACTCTCTGGAGAGTATTCCAACGTAGAAGGAGGCCTTAACTCTACTTTTCTACTCCTTCTTGGGATTTCTCTACGAGAGCAGATTATTAGTATTAGTGTTTGCTAGAATCTTATGAGGATTGAATATTGATGCGTATTCAGCAATTGGGTTTGATAGTTTCATCTTTCATATTTTAATTGTCGTTTATTGACCATGTTTAGATTTGATCCCATAATGGCTTTTGGTTCAGTCATGAACTAAACTCCATTATGGGATTCTAATAAATTTTATTATACAGTTTGATTGCATGCTTAAATGCTGGGTTGTTTTGCATATCATATGGGATGTCTGTCATGATTGTTTTGCATACATGAATACTTGATCACTATTCGTTATAATATTTGTATGGAATTGACAATGAACATGCAAATATGGACTGTAATCATGATAGTATACGTATATAGGGTTGTGTTATATGGCTTGTGTATTTCGTGAACCAGATAGACATATACTGTTTCACCGTATAAGTTAGAATAAGAGCTTGAACTAAAAATCAATATAGTTGCAATTTCACATAGACATATAGTGATGTTGGTTATATTGATGATTACATAGAGTCTTATCATCTGTGGATGCTGTGTAAGTAGGTCTTAGTGCATTGAAAAATGGCTAATACTCTTTTAGTGCTCTTGGCTACTTTTCTGTGATATGTGAACAAGTCATGCATGATAGTGGCGATTGAATGAAATATTAAATGAAGTTAGAATCCCATTAGTTCTAATATCATTTATTATATCATTTTTATTGTTTTAGTTGTTATTTGTAGTTCAAGAACAAACCAAGTTTAATCCATAGTGTGAGCATATAAATATAGTGATTTAATTAATGAATAGTAGTTTAAGTTAAACAACTTTCTCTGTGGGATCGATACTTTACTTGCTCTGTATTACTTGTTGACGCATGTATGTTTGCATGAGTTAGAGCTCTTTTGTTAGTCGTAAAAAAGAGGCAACAATACATACTTGAAATCAATAAGTATGTATCAACATATGATTAAATACGATGGTTATCCAAGTGGGGACACTTGTCTAACCCTATATACGAATTAACGAACATAATAAATATCTGAATTATACAATAATACAATGATCGGATAATGTAAGAACTTGTATGAATACAAATATTGGATACATAATCAATAATAATAGAGTTAATAATCTGGCACAATAATAATATAATTAAAATTTTCTTACTCATGTCCATTGCATAAAGTAAATGCAAAAGTAGGATACTTGCCTGAGCTGCTGCTTACAATAACACAACTTAGATTAATCTTTTATACAGCGACCTATCTGTAATAACATCATTCTTTCAATTAGAATAATATATCATATCACATAGTACTGCTAATTGCAGTCAACACATAACCTAATCACATTGTCACATATGTTTAACAGTTATTGATTCACTAACAAACACATATCTAGTCAATTTATCTAAGTTTAGATCAATTTACTCTAAATATTTGATTGTCTGAAATGCTTTATCGGTTATTTATCTAGTCTAAAACTCTATCGTGTAGTTCAATATTCGCTTAGATATTTTAAATATCGATCTTATTATTTTCATATCCTTATAATAATTTTTAAATAATTATTATACTTTATCATGAATTTTCAAACACCGAAATCATTATGAAATGATTAAAATATAAACTAATTCTATTATCATTAATATTTAATTAATATTAAACTATTAATGAAACCATTGCTAAAATATTAAAGTTATTTATAATAACTCAAAATATTTTTAAAGTATTAATATTATCCTTAAATAATTTAAAAAAAATTAAAATCATTTTTAAATAATTACCATTAATATTAGAATATTAATTTATTATTTATCAAAATATTAAAAGTCATTTATTATAACTTAAAATATTTTTAATCCATTTATTTTTTAAATGATTTTTAATTCAATAAAACTATTTTTAAACTATTTATTCAATATAATTATTAAATAAACTTAATATCATTAATATTAAATTATGAATGAAATTTACCCTTAAATATCAAACGTTATATTTTATAACTTAAAAATATTTTTATAATCTCTAAATCATTTTTATATAAATTTTAAGTCATTAATTCTATTTTCCATCATTTATTTAATATCTTTATTAAATAACTTAATCATCATTAATATCTAATTAATAATGAAAATCATCACAAAATATTAAAAATGATGAAAATAACATAAAATATCTTTTTATATCATAACATATTTTTAAATGATTTTTCATGTATTAAAATCATTTTTAAATAATTTATTTAATATTATACTTAAATAAATTAAATACCTTTTATATCCCAAAAATATTAAATATTTATGAAATATACTTAAAATAATTAAAAACTAATTTTCAGACTTTAAAATAATTTTTAGTAAATTAATTTGTAATTTTAATAATTTAAAACTATTTTTTTCTATTTTTAATCATTTTCGAATTTAGTAAAATAAAATTATTAATAACCGTCGCTATAGGCTATAGCGACACTTATCTGTCATGTTAGGTGTTCTTGGCCTCAAGAACACTGACAAGTCAGTGGTCGAGGTGCCCTGTTTGACCAAGTCTAATTCTTATCTCGAAATGTTTCTAGGTAATGTAACATATTGTTCATGTAGTATTTATGTAACACTACAATTAACAATCAACATCCAGGTCATAACATACAACATCATGAAAATCTAGCCATTCAAACTTCCTGTCAGGCATTTCTGGTTTTTCCCAGAAATCCAGAAATTCGAGTCCTTTGTTTCGTGCTCAATTTACATTAGGTTACAGCCTTGCTTCATGTGATATAACGATTTATACTTATAGAATACATGTCAGGTAACAATAACACAACGTCAGATCATCATATCATCAAAACAATCAAGATCTATAGTAGGGCCAAAGTACCCTCCTAATCGTTCTTGAATATTTACGGGTTTCCCGTAAAATGTTCTTGAAAGCGATTTGGCTAGCTACGTCAATTGACCATCATTCAGATCGATTCTTTTATGTGTAAAGGTGATATAAAAGCTTTATCATGTAGTCTTCATGTCAGTCTACAACCAAAAAATAACAACATGGCAAAACAACTTAAACATAGTAAGATCCAAGCTCTGCAAAACAACGCCGAGGTTTCAAGCGTAATCTAGGTTTCAAGAACGATTTGGTTAATCTTTGGTCACCCCATTTTGACCTTAAATAATTTTTAATATACAACTAATATGGGCCTGATTCAAGTTTCATATTAAAGGTCTTCTGACATAGTACAAGTATAAATTTTCAAAACACAAAAACACATAACATATCGTGATCTGTGGGACCTGACATTCACTATCAGACCCTTATTTTCAAAAAAATTCAGATTTAGAAAATCATCAAATCCGAGCCTCTAGATGTTATGGGTTTAACATCTAGCAACCCAGATCATTGATTAACACCCCATACAACATATTTAACACAAAAAAATTTACATCTAACATAAGATCAAAAGTCAACTTTCTAGATTAGGGTTTACCTCTTTATGCTCTAATTACGATTTCTATGCTTCGATTTGATGTTGGTGTTAGTGAACTTGCTTTGTGGTGATCTAACACTAAAATTTCGTGGGTTTGAGCTTGAGAGAAAATGGTTAAGTGCTTGTGAATAATTTAGGCCATTAAGTGCACTTTCTTTCTCTTGAATCTAGCAAATGAATTGATGCAATGAACTTGTATGCTAGTAGCTGATCATGTGCTGGCGATGTAGCTTGTAGGTAGGTCTAGGGGTGGCTGACCAGATTTGCAAAGATTTGGCTAGCAATAATTCACAAATGAGACAAAAAGGGTACTTTAGTAATTTTATTTTAATCTCAAGGGTATTCTTGTCCAAGGTGCTTGAATCTAGGATTTATTCACTAGATTTTACATCTTAAAGTTTCCCAAATAATTACTAGGGTTTGGACAATTAAAAATTAAAGTGTAATAAAATTTTAATTTTAAACACACTAATTAAATTAGGGTTTTAATAGAAAATTAGGGTTTAAATAATTAGGATTCCTTAACATCATTAGGGTTCCTAAATTAACAATTCAATTTGCTAAAATAATAATTAGGTTTTCTAATTTTAGCAATTAGGGTTCCGAATTAGCAAATTAGGGTTTCTAATTTGTAATTAGGATTTTCAAATATTAATTAGGGTTTTTCCTAATTAACAGAAATTCTATAATACGCAATAAAATTCATATACCACAATTACTACTCTGTCTTAAACTCATAACTGAGTTTAACAATTAGGGTTTAATAACACTATATAAGGGTTATGACACAATTTACCATAATTGGCCAACCATTATCAGTCTACACATTTACAGTACATATTTATTGCACTGGAAAATTAAAATATAATTAATATTATATTATTATTCTCATCCCTTGATCAATACCCAAATTTAGGGTTTGGATTCCATATCTGATTTATTTTTCATATATAACATTATTAATTAAGTTAAAATAATTAACTTAATAATACGAACTAAAATCCATACAATAAAATATTTATTATTATAATTCTAATAATCATTTCATATATTATTTAAATAATATAAAAATCATATTTTCATATAAAATAAATAATAAAGACATTTCTACTATAAAATTAATTATTACAAGTATATACTTTATAATGATTAATAATTCTAAAATAAAATTATTTGAAATTATTCATGTAATAAATAAATTTTATTTATCACATATAACATACACATTACTTGGCATATATTCCCATCTTTAAAAAAAAAATATATGCAAAATTTCTTATTTATTTACATAGAAAATATCAGGTTATTACAATTTCAGTGAGCAGCTGAAATTTCTAGATAATAAGCATGAATGTATTGATGTTTGAAGAATAGATATTACAGTTAAGCTTTACATCAATAAGAATATAAGTTTTAACTTATCTCTATTTCCTTGATCTTTTACGAGGAGGATTGGCATACTCCTCAGCTCTTCTTTTCCTGCTTGCTTCATCCCACCTGGCTAGATCTTCCAGCTCACTAGGGCTTATCCTTGGATTTTGATCATGCCTATTCATGAATGCAGGATCTCCAGTTGGCATTCTAAGGCCTTTGGTGGTGACATTTTGTGAGCTGGTAGCTAGCCCTATACTTGGCTGAGCCATTAAAACTTCATGTTGATCAGATCGTTGAGTCTGATGGCTGGATCATGGAGTCTGTTGGGATCGTGGAGTCTGTTGGAATTGCCTTGTAGGAGGACTCCTTGAAGCTTGAGTTTGGAATTGTCCTCTTCCCCTGCCCTTGCCTCCTTGAACTCCTTTCCCTTTATTATCCCCCTTTATGTCAGCATCAAGGGTTTGAATGTCTTCGGATAGTTGAGTCAATCCTTGGACGAGCTCGTTGAGTTGGCTTTGCGTTTGAGCAATGTCCTCTCGATTTTCCTTGATGAGAGCTTCAGATCAACCTTCCCTATTTTTGAAGACGGCTAGAACATTGTCAGTTTATTGTCCTTGGTTGACGTAGGATTTTTGAAATTCTTTGACGGCGATTTTCAAATTGATGATGTTCTCCATCATAAGTTTATTCTGGCTTCCCAGTGTTCTCAGAATGCAAGAACAAAGATCTCTGTGTCTTTTGGCTGCTTGGAAGTGAATATCATCCCTGTCCTTTATGCTTTTAATCATTTCCTTGATAATCTCCCTTAGCTTCTTAGTAAGCTCAGCGTTTAGGGTGCCTGGGAGATTGTTTGCAGCAGTGATCATGTTTGTCAGTCTGAGATGAATGAGTTCTGAGTGAGCTTCAAGGCTATTATCGAAGTCCTTAATCACTTTCTTGGACACTTATATCAACTCAGCTTTGGTGGGCAGATCTGAGAGTAGTTCACTGAGTTGTGGATTGTTTAGAGGAGGGGATGTTTTCTTGTATTGTTCTTGCAAGGAGTAGAGGGCAAGATCAAGGTTGAATTATTCTTTGGTGGATGAAGAGGGAATATCTGATGGAGGGGACTTCGTTTGGGTGTCTGAAGAGGGTGGCTCTACGATTTGAGCTTGGGACTCTACGATGGGGCTAGGTTCATCAATCGTAGAGATGATGGGAGTTGGGATCAATATGAAGTTAGGCACATTTGGTTCATCAGTTACAAAATTTTGGAATTCTGTAACTGGGGATTGACTTGGTGGATTTAAAACTACTTCCAACCAGCTTGGAAATTCATAAAATTGGCTGAGAAAAGATAGTGGATAGTAATTAACTCTGAATAGGATTGGGATAGATAATACCTCATGCACCATCCTTGAGGAGGGACCATTTGTTATCAGCTTCTTGGCAAAGTTGAAGTTTCCTGGAAATCCATGAGCTAGCACAGAGATGGCTGGATATTCTTTATAGCTCCAAAACATGTGACTCCAGGAGTTTAGAATTTGAGCTTGATGATAGGGCATCATGGGGAGATAGGAGAACAACTGATTATAGAGATAACTCCTATATCCATCATGGCCCACGCCTGTGATCTCAAGTTCATCATCATCTTTGTCGTCCTCTTCTTCTTCATCTCCTTTTGAGGATTCCACTATGTCAATGACTTCTTTTTGATTTTCTTGCTCAGGCTCTCCCTCATTTTCTGCAGGAGCAGCTTCTTCTGTAATGGGGATATCATGAGGCTCCCCCTCAATATGATCATCCATCTGCAAGACTAATAGCTCCCCCCTCAGCTGGAGCATTTTCTATCATGAGAACTTCAGGTATTTCCCCCTCAGCTTGAGTATTTTTTAAGGTGAGAACTTCAGGTGTCTCCCCCTCAGCTTGAGCTATGTCCTTTTGTCTTTCTTTGGATAGTTCCTTTTTAGCAGCCATCCTCTTGTCTTCCTCCTTGAGCACTCCTTCATTGAAAAGGATATACTTCTTAACCAATTTTTGTCTTGGTTTTCTAGGTTGGGCCACAGCCTCAAGACTTCCTTGAGCTTCAGCTCTGTCCTGTTGATCAGTCAGAACATCTGGTGCAGCAACTTCCTTGCTAGAGGTGTTTGGTCTGGTCTCTACGATCGGTAGAGACTCTACGATCGAAGAGACAGATGGCATCTTGGACTTGTGACTGAGTTTGTTCTTCAGCAGCTGTGATATAGTGGCTCTGTCTTCATCTACCTCAGCCTGCTGTTCTTTTCTTCTTAGGATCCTCAGAGTCTCAATATCAGAGGACTCTATAGGCATATCAGTGGTAGACCCTTGAGGTTCTTCTATCATTCTAGTCTTTAGCTTTCTCTTGCCTTTGCTTTTTCTGACAAGGGCAGTGGGTTCTCCCTTGTTGGTCTCTTCCTCTTCTTCTTCAGTCTCTTTGACGACTGACATGTTTCCTGGAATCCCTGATTCCTTTATATCACCAGTTCTTCCACTGGACTCTGACATCATGCGTACATTCTCAGCTGGGTTCCTTTTCCAGTTCTCAAACAGATGCTGAGTTATTCGTCAGTTTGGATTGATGGATTCTCCTTCATTTTCCCCAATTTTATCACCTAGAGCAGACTGTAGGATGATGCTTATAAATTGCCCGTAGAGCATCTTTTGAGAGCTCTTTGTCTTCTTTGAGCCGGTGATCCATTTCCCAATCCATTCAAGCAGTAGAGCTCTATAGTTGAGTTGCATTCCACAACTTATGGCAGTCATGAGTTTGAGTTGTACCTCATTTGAAGAGTCGTGGCCAGAGCTTTTGCAACATATGCACTTCCCAATAATATCGGCCAGAAATTCGTACCTCTTAGGAAACTCCTTTTTCTTGTATCCCTTGACCGTGGGGATTTTCTTGTGATGCATCTTCTTTAGGCCTTCATAAAAGTCAATGCCATTTATGATCGGGAAACCCTCATTTTTGAAGCCTAGGGCTAGGTTGATATCCTTAGTTCTGAGTTTGATTTCCACGTCCTTGACCCTCGTGGTGATAACGTTATATACGAATATCCCATTCTTATAAAACTCCTTTATCAGCTTCGGGTAGATCCAGGTGCTCGTACACAGGGCTTCTTCGAGACCTGCCTTATTTCTCACTGTCAGAGTCTTGTGAAATTTGGGTTTAGCAGTTTTGAACTCATCGAAGCATAGTTTGTAGCCAGAGACAACGTTGGAGGCTGCCATTGATTTCTTTGCAAGGAGTATGGTTGTCTGAACTTTCTTAAGGGTTAGGGTTCCAGCTTTGTAGAGAGAGATAAGCTTTTAGAACTTCTAATTTCAAAAAGGTGTTTTCAAACTGTACTTGTAACTTCCCTCTCTTCACCTTTTTGTTTAGTGGGGCAAGTGTCAAATTCTGCTTGGCTCTACGAATTTGACTGAGGAGGATTGTACTGAATTGCCCTTAGCTCCTTCTGAGCTAATGTGTCCTTAGTGAGGACTACGATCGTTAAGGTAGCCTTTGCGATCGTTGAGTCTCGCTTCAAGATTCGCGTGTCCGATCGTGAATCGTCCGAGTCATCCCAAAGAGTCGTCGTTGTGTCTAAACTATGATCATCGTGTCTGTTCAGCAATCGTTGTGTCTGAACTATGATCGTTGAGTCTGTCCAGCAGTCATCGTGTCTGAACTACGATCGTCGAGTCTGTCTGGATCCTTGTGATGAGTTTTTGACTTAGAATTCTTTTAAGGTAACTCAGGAAGGGCCAACCTCATAGAGTGAGTCAAGGGTTAGGTTTATTCCTGAGGCGCTTATCAGAGGGGTTTCTTTGTTTTGAACTTTCTCATCATAGGATGCTCCTTTGTTTTGTTGATGGGGCTCTACCATCGTTGAGTCTGTGCTACGATCGTTGAGTCTGTGTTACTCCAGCTCTGTGATCGTGGACTTCCCTTGATCATGTCTATGATTTCAATCATAGCGTTTATATTTGTATGGTTAGCACACACTAGAGCATATATTTCATGGTTATAAATTAAGCATTCCTAGCTCACTTATTAACTTGTTAAATCTGGATTCATCTAGAGGCTTTGTAAAGACATCAGCAAGTTGATTTTTAGTAGGGATATATTGTAAAGATATAGTTCCATTTTGCACATGATCCCTAATGAAGTGATACCTTATTTCTATATGCTTAGTCCTAGAATGCATGACATGATTATGAGTTATTGCTATGGCACTTGTGTTAGCACAGTGAATAGGTATGGATTTGAATTCAAACCCATAATCCGCTAGCTGATTTTTCATCCATAGGATCTAAGCACAGCAGCTACCAGCAGCAATGTATTCAGCTTCTGTAGTTGAGGTAGATACTGAGTTTTGCTTCTTGCTAAACTAGGACACAAGTCTATTTCCTAGCAATTGACAGGTGAAATTGGTACTTTTTCTATCTATTTTACAGCCTTCAAAATCAGCATCTGTGTATCATGTTAGTTCAAATGAGGATTCCTTGGGATACCAAAGTCCCAAGTAAGGTGTACCCTTGAGATACCTAAAAATCCTCTTTACAGCAGTTAAATGTGATTCTTTAGGATTAGCTTGAAATCTAGCACATATGCATATTGCAAACATTATGTCTAGTCTACTGGCAGTTACATATAAAAGAGAGCCTATCATACCTCTGTATTGAGTTATATCAATACTTTTACCTTTCTCATCGTTGTCAAGCTTGGTTGCAGGAGCAATTGGGGTTTTCATGGGAGAGGCTGATTCCATGCCATACTTCTTAAGTAAATCTTTGATGTACTTGGCTTGGTTTATGAATATTCCTTCATCAGTCTGCTTTACTTGTAGTCCAAGGAAGAAGTTCAGCTCATCCATCATGCTCATTTCAAACTTGCTCTGCATAATCTTGGAAAATCTCTTATATATCTTTTCATCAGTAGAACCAAAAATAATATCATCGACATATATTTGAACCAATAAGACTTTTTCTTTATGTTTTCTAAGGAATAATGTGGTATCTACTCTACCTCTATTAAATCCATTTTCAATAAGAAAGTTAGTTAGTGCTTCATACCATGCTCTAGGTGCTTGTTTAAGACCATATATGTGAGACCCCAGATTTTATGAATAAAGATTTAATTTTCTCGAAATAATTTTTTAAAATATTATGGTGTGGATTTGAGATAATGTTATAGTTGTGGATAATATTTATAAATTTTGCAAAGTATGCAAGTTGTTGTATAATATTCGATTGGTCGGGGAATATTCTTTTTGTCGGAAAATATCCGTACGACGGTACAATCATTGGTGGACCCCACAACGGAATTATTGTCGGATTGAGAAAACGACAAAAATATTTTATGGAAATAACTGCGGAAGTTTTACCGTTAACTGTTGAAACACCCTTGTTTAAAAATACTGATAAGAATATCGTGGTTGCAAGTAGCACACTCAGTATTGATTATTGATGCTTCATGAGAAGTCACTCAAGATTGTTCAATCAATATTCGGGACACTTTTTGTGTCGGAGTACTATTCACGAGTTACTATTCATGAGTTACTATTCACGGGATACTATTCACCTAAATTACTATTCACCCGAATATTATTCACTCGGGTATTTGGGGTACTTTTTGGGTCAGAGTACTATTCACGAGTTACTATTCATGAGTTACTATTCACGGGTTACTATTCACCTAAATTACTATTCACCCGAATATTATTCACTCGGGTATTTGGGGTACTTTTCGTGTCGGAGTACTATTCACGAGTTACTATTCATGAGTTATTATTCACGGGGTACTATTGATTCACATTCTTATACTATAAGGGGTGGTGGTGCAAGATTGATAATACTTGCATGACTAAGTTAAAAATGGAGGTATAGTTGAAGGTACTATACTGTAATTAATTTTTTCACATGATTATACTATTTATTCACATGATTGTACTATTGATTCACATTCTTATACTATTAGGGGTGGTGGTGCAAGATTAATAATACTTGCATGACTAAGTTAAAAATAGAGGTATAGATGGAGGTACTATACTGTAATTGTTTTTATCACATGATTAGAACTATTGAGTCACATAATTTACTATTGATTCACATTATTTACTATTAGGGGAGTTGGTGCAAGTTTAATAATACTTGCAGGACTAAATTATAAATAAAAGAAAAGTTGGAGGTATTGTACTGTAATTTTTTGAGCCCCAAAATGTGCAATTATCGAAACTATATTTTCCTATAAATAGAAGCTCATTCTTCCTTCATTTCTCACCAATTCACAAAAGCTTTAGAGTGATTATTATAGAGAGAAATTTTAGAGGTAATGAAGAAAAGTATTCTGCTACTTCACTACTCCTATATCCAATTTCTTTCAAAGGTAGGGAATATTATTTGTTGTACTCGTAGGAGATATTATTTGTTGTACTGTAGGGGATATTATTTCTTTCTTTCATCTTCATGAAGAGAACTTCTGTTATTCCATTCTTTGTTATTATGTTGAATAACTTTGTTTATCTGCAATCGCATACTTGGTGAAATTCTTCTATTATTTCATTCTTTATTATTACTGCTGGAATATCACATGCATGCGTTCTACGGGGACTGGTTCCGCTCTTTATTATTCTTGGAATATCTTGTTCATCAATGTTCTATGCTGGGACTGATTCCGCTTTATTATTACTTAGAATATCACATGCATGCATTCTACGTCGGACACGGTTCTCATCTTTATTATTACATTGGAATATCCTGATGCATGCGTTTTATGCTGGGACTTTGATTCGTTATTTATTATTACATTGGAATAACTCACTGTCATATCTATCGCGCATGCTGATGATTTCTTTTGTTATTCCATTCCTTATTATACTCAAATAGTTGGTTAAAGTTTTGACTTCTATACTCCATGAAATTAGTGGAATATCCTTAATATTTGTTCTTCATCCAAAGATCTTTTCATGGAAATATTCTTCTGAGCATTCTTGAATTTTACTCTACAAAGCGATATCATGTTGACAGCTTTACGTTATTGGTTCTGGATAATTAATTCTTGAACTTGTTTTATTGAATTCTTATATCATTGTCATCATCCTCATGTTTATATTTTGTTGAAAGTCATCTGTGGCCTATAGTGCATAGATGGACTTGGTATGATTATGACCAGGGATTATTCGGTATAATCATAACCGTAATGTTACAAGTGATGTGGAAAAAAGTCTTCATTGGCCCGTAGTGCATTGATGGACAGTTTTTCGTATAATTATGGCTATGGATTCTCTTTGGCCGTAGTGCAAAGATGAATTGTTTTATGGCATGATCAGGACCGTTGATGAAAACATGATTATCTTTAGCTGTAGTGCATGGATAATTCGTGGTCGTGATACTAAAGAATATCCTTAGCCGTAGTGCAGGGGTGATTCGGTGATGTGGATTATTTATTATGCTGAGTCCTAGCGATAAAAGTGATGAAAAACCTTCTAAATCATAAAAGATAGTAGATTTTATTCTCTACTTGACTCTTTTAATGGATTTCTTGTTCCACTGCAGTTAAACTTGATGTTTGTTATATTTTATCAGTTTAACACTGTTGAAGGCTAATGATAAATTATTCTGCATTATCTTAGTCATAATATTTCCTACTGGGCTAGTTGAGCTCACCCTTTCTTTCACTGTTCTCTTCAGGAAATGAGAACGTAGCCGGAACTAGTTGGGGAACAGAGTGATGGTCCTAGATGGTGCATTAGTAGTCCTCACTATTCTGTGAAATAGTGTGATAATAATTGTAACGAGGACTCCTTTTGAGTTTGTGTAGTTTCTAGTAGACAATATTTGTATTCAAACTCACAGGCTATGTTTTGTCGTATTGTACACGACAGTTATATAATTAAGTTGTATTTAGATTTATGTACCATGTAAGTGGCGACCCAAGATGGGTGATGTATACCTAATTTTGGGGGCGTCACAGTTGGTATCAAAGCTTAGGGATATGATCCCTGGCTGAGATGTGAGACAAGAACTAGGAGGGGAGACGGGAAATTCCTTCGCTAGTATGACCTACCTAAGTTTATTTGATATTTAATTGGTCGGTCAGAATATAGGGATAATATGTTACATGTTAATTAACCCTTGTTTTATGACAGTGTTTGAAAATGGCATCTGAAAATGTTGAGATCAGCAATGAAGCACATGAGACCGTTGAGTCAGCTCAACCAAAAGGTAACGACCAACAACACGATAATAATCATATCACGGTGGTTGGCGGCTATCTCGAACAATGATAACCATCGTGGGGGAAATTATCATGCTTAAAATGGTAACCACTTCGGTGGTAATCATGGCTAAGATAATAGAAGTAGAAATTTCAAGAAAAGAAGGTCATTTATCTAGATTTTGTCGTATAGTGAAGTCAAGTCCAGCTGGGTTGGTGGCACCAAAGGCGGATACGGACAAAACAAAGTCGGTGGTTTCAGGGAGAACGCTTTTCGTGACGAGGAATCGAACGAAGTTATCACAGGTTAGTTAATTATAAATTCTCGCGAAGTCTATACCTTATTCGATACCGGTTCTACCTATTATTTTATCTCTCTTGCTTGCGCTCAATGATTAAATTTGACTCTAGAGAAGTTAGACTTTGACTTATCGGTTGAAACTCCGTTAGGAAAAACCTTCATTACATGTGCTATCCAAGTCTTGGATGAGAGTCACAGTTTTGAATGATATTTTTATTGTTAATAAATTTCCTGACGTATTCTTGAAGACTTCTTAGCCTACCCCTAGAGCGTGAAATCGAATTTTGTATTGACCCCAGTACAAAACCCATTTCTAAAACCCTTAAATATTTCTTTACATAAAACGAACATAACATGCACCAAAGACGTTGGCTCGAGCTGTTGAAGGATCATATCATTCAATACCATCGTGGAAAAGCGAACGTGGTAGCTGACGCGTTGAGTAGAAGATCGTATGCTTTTACAAGTGCGAATATACGAACCCATGTGAAGATAACGAATATACGAGTTGAATCGACTTTAATCGATAAAGTTAAAGCCGCTCAAGCTACACACCTGGAGCTGATGAATGTGAAGAATTAAGAAGGTTCAAGAGGGCGTTATTCTAGAAGCAAGAATCGACGAAGAGAAGAAATCTCAACCCTCGATTTAATTGGCCCATTTGAAATCCTTGATAAAGTAGGAACTGTGGCTTATAGACTCGTTTTACCACCAAGTATGTCGCGTGTTCATAACGTTTTTAACGTATCGATGTTACGTAAATATGGGGATGACCCGAACCACATTATTAATATAGAACCGGACGAGATATCGGATGATTTAACGTATGAGGAGATACGTGTTAAAATCTTGGATAAGAAGAATCGTATTCAACAGTCAAAGGTTATACCTTAAGAGTTAGAATTTGAAGTGAAGTCAAGGTATCCTCACCTCGTTGGCATATCAAGTACGTACTTAAATTTCGAGGGCGAAATTTCATAAGGAGGGGAAATTGTGAGACCCCAGATTTTATCAATAAAGATTTAATTTTCTCGAAATAATTTTTTAAAATATTATGGTGTGGATTTGAGATAATGTTATAGTTGTGGATAATATTTATAAATTTTGCAAAGTATGCAAGTTGTTGTATAATATTCGATTGGTCGGGGAATATTCTTTTTGTCGGAGAATATCAGTACGACGGTACAATCATTGGTAGACCCCACAACGAAATTATTGTCGGATTGAGAAAATGACAAAAATATTTTATGGAAATAACGGCGGAAGTTTTACCGTTAACTGTTGAAACACCAGGTGTTAAAAATACGATGTCTGGCATTAGTTGCATAGTAGTAGCACACGGTATTGATTATTGATGCTTATGTGAGAAGTCACTCAGTATTGTTCAATCGGGTATTCGGGACACTTTTTGTGTCGGAGTACTATTCACGAGTTACTATTCATGAGTTACTATTCACGGGTTACTATTCACCTAAATTACTATTCACCCGAATATTATTCACTCGGGTATTTGGGGTACTTTTCGTGTCAGAGTACTATTCACGAGTTACTATTCACGAGTTACTATTCATGAGTTACTATTCACCTAAATTACTATTCACCCAAATATTATTCACTCGGGTATTTGGGGTACTTTTTGTGTCGGAGTACTATTCACGAGTTACTATTCACGAGTTACTATTCATGAGTTATTATTCACGGGGTACTATTGATTCACATTCTTCTACTATAAGGGGTGGTGGTGCAAGATTGATAATACTTGCATGACTAAGTTAAAAATGGAGGTATAGTTGAAGGTACTATACTGTAATTAATTTTTTCACATGATTATACTATTTATTCACATGATTATACTATTTATTCACATGATTGTACTATTGATTCACATTCTTATACTATTAGGGGTGGTGGTGCAAGATTGATAATACTTGCCTGACTAAGTTAAAAATAGAGGTATAGATGGAGGTACTATACTGTAATTGTTTTTATCACATGATTAGAACTATTGAGTCACATGATTTCCTATTGATTCACATTATTTACTATTAGGGGAGTTGGTGCAAGTTTGATAATACTTGCAGGACTAAATTATAAATAAAAGAAATGTTGGAGGTATTGTACTATAATTTTTCGAGCCCCAAAATGTGTAATTATCGAAACTATATTTTCCTATAAATAGAAGCTCATTCTTCCTTCATTTCTCACCAATTCACAAAAGCTTTAGAGTGATTATTATATAGAGAAATTTTAGGGGAAAGAAGAAAAGTATTATGCTACTTCACTACTCCTATATCCAGTTTCTTTCAAAGGTAGGGAATATTATTTGTTGTACTTGTAGGAGATATTATTTGTTGTACTCGTAGGGGATATTATTTATTTTTTCATCTTCATAAAGAGAACTTCTGTTATTCCATTCTTTATTATTATGTTGGAATAACCTGTTTATGCGAAGTACCGCATACTTGGTGAAATTCTTCTATTATTTCATTCTTTATTATTCTGTTTGAATATCCTGCATGCGTTCTCTGTGGGACCGGTTCCGCCTTCTTTATTATTCTCGCTGAAATATCACATCATATGCGTTCTACGCCGGACTGGTTCCGCCTTTATTATTACGTTAGAATATCCCGTCTGCTCGCTTACTACACCGGGACTGGTTTCGCGTCTTTATTATTACATTGGAATATCACATGCATGCGTTTTTATGCTTGGACTGATTCCGTTATTTATTATTCTATTGGAATAACTCGCTTTTGTCGCGGTCTATCGCATGCACGGTGATTTCTTTTGTTATTCCATTCCTTATTATACTCAGTTTGTTAAAGTTTTGACTTCTATACTCCATGAAATTAGTGGAATATCCTTGATATTTGCGCTTCATCCAGTATCTTTTCATGGAAATATTCTTCTGAGCATTCTTGAATTTCACTCTAAAAAGTAGTATCATGTTGACAGTTTAGACGTTATTGGTTCCTGGATAATTAATTCTTGAACTTGTTTTATTGAATTCTTATATCATTGTCATCATCCTCATGTTTATATTTTGTTGAAAGTTATATGTGGCCTATAGTGCATAGATGGACTTGGTATGATTATGACCAGGGATTATTCGGTATAATCATAACAGTAATGTTACAAATGATGTGGAAAAAAGTCCTCATTGGCCCGTAGTGCATTGATGGACGCTTTTGGTATGATTATGGCTATGGATTCTCTTTGGTCGTGGTGCAAAGATGAATTGTTTTATGGCATGATCGGAATAGTTGATGAAAACATGATTATCTTTAAGTCGTAGTGCATGGATAATTCATGGTCGTGATACTTAAGAATATCCTTAAGCCAGTAGTGCAGGGGTGATTCGATGATGTGGATTATTTATTAAAATCGAGTCCCAAATGATAAAAGTGATGAAAAACCTTCTAAATCATAAAAGATAGTAGATTTTATTCTCTACTTAACTCTTTTAATGGATTGCTTGTTCCGCTGCAGTTAAACTTGATGTTTATTATATTTTACCAGTTTAACACTGTTGAAGGCTAACGATAAATTATTCTGCATTATCTTAGTCATAATATTTCCTACTGGGCTAGTTGAGCTCACCCTTTCTTTCACTGTCCTCTTCAGGAAATGAAAACGTAGCCGGGACTAGTCGGGGAACAGAGTGATGGTCCTAGATGGTGCATTAGTAGTCCTCACTATTCTGTGAAATAGTGTGATAATAATTGTAACGAGGACTCCTTTTGAGTTTGTATAGTCTCTAGTAGACAATATTTGTATTCAAACTCACAGGCTATGTTTTATCGTATTGTACACGACAGTTGTATATTTAAGTTGTATTTGTATTTTTGTACCATATAATCTGGTGACCCAAGATGGGTGATGTATACCTAATTTTGGGGGCATCACAATATAAGGCTTTGTCTAATCTATAAACATAATTAGAAAGAGATGGATTGATGAAACCTGGAAGTTGCTCTACACAGACTTCTTCTTGAAGTTCACCATTCAGGAATGCACTTTTGACATCCATCTGAAAGACCTTGAATTTCATGTGAGTAGCAAATGCAAGGAAGATTCTTATGGCTTCTAGACTGGCAACAGATGCAAATGTCTCATCGTAGTCAATGCCTTCTTCCTGAGAGTAGCCCTTGGCCACTAGTCTTGCCTTATTCCTGATTATTACTCCATCTTCATCCATCTTGTTCTTGAAGACCCACGTGGTTCCAATGACATGATGACTTTTTGGTTTTGGTACCAATCTCCATACTTTGCTTCTTTCAAACTGATTAAGTTCTTCCTGCATGGCTTCTATCCAGCTAGAGTCTTCCATAGCGTCCTCTATCTTCTTAGGTTCCATTTGTGACAGGAAGCTTAAATAAAAACATTCATTTTGGGTGGCAGCTCTTGTTTTGACTCTTGCACTCGGATCTCCAATAATTAAGTCTTAAGTGTGATCTCTTGCCCATCTGCTTCCTGTTGGGACATCTATCCTAATGCCTTCTTGTTTATGGTCTTCAAGATCTATATCTGCTTCTTGGTGTGGAGGTTCGTTGTCTTGTATAGGCCTCTCTACGATCTCATTTCCATACTCAACGATTTCACTATCTGGAACTATGATTGTAGTGTTGAGCTCGACGACCTCGTTCATAGTGTATGTCCGAATCTGCCGATTCAGTAGTGTCTTGAAGCACTGTTTTGTCTAAGTCTGTCTCATCAAAGATGTTGTGAATCGAGACTTCAATACTTAGTGTCTTCTTGTTGAACACTCTATAGGCCTTACTATCTGTGGCATATCCAAGAAAGATTCCTTCGTTTTACTTGGGTTAAAACTTTGACAAATACTGCTTTCCATTGTTGAGAATGTAGCATGCACAACCGAATACATGAAAGTAGCTGACACTTGGCTTTCTTCCTTTCCACAGTTCGTAGGGAATCTTCTTAATCGTAGAGTGTATGAGTGATCTATTTTGAGTGTAGCATGCACGTGTTGTGACTTACGCTTGAAGTATTCAGCGGATGGGTCATCTTTATTAGTAGAGTTCTTCCAGCCTCTATTAACTTCATGTTCTTTCTCTTAGCTACTCTATTTTGTTGAGGAGTTCGTGGAGCTGAGAAGTTATGACTGATGCCATTGTCTGTGCAGAACTGGTCCATTTTTGAGAAGTCAAATTCTCCGCCATGATCACTCCTTATAGCCTTGATTTTCTCCCCTTTCTCGTTCATCACTAGTCTGAACATCTTGATCAGTTGGGAGCTTGTTTCATCCTTTGAGGTTAGATAGAACACCCATGTGAATCTGGTGTAATCGTCAACTATAACCAGTGAGTATCTCTTCCCTCCGAGGCTCGTTGTTGGAATTAGCCCAAATAGATCCCTGTGGAGCAACTACAGGGGCTTGTCAATTGAGCTGGCAATTTTGCTCTTGAATGAGCTTCTGGTCTGCTTTCCAAGCTGACAACCATTGCACGACCTTTCTTTAAAAAAGCTGAACATGGGTAAGCCTACAACTAGATCTTTTGAGGCTAGTTTGGACATGCTCTTGAAGTTGAGATGAGACAGTCTTCGATGCCATAACCAGCTCATTTCTTCAGATGCTTTAGCGAGAAAGCATATTGTCTCGTTTGAGCTTAGTTGTCCAAGATTTACTGTGTAGACATTTCCTTCTCTTGTTCCGGTTAACTTTACATCAGATGTATTCAGGTCTCTTACTTGACATCAATTGTTGAGGAATGTTACTTGATGACCCTTGTCGCAGAGTTGGCTAATGCTTAGAAGATTGTGTTGCAGTCCTTCCACATAGGCCACTCTACTGAAGGACACTACTACATTTCCTGCTGAGCTATATCCTCTTGTCTTGCCAGAGCCGTTGTCTCCAAAGGTGACTGAGGGACCTTCCTTTTCTATGTAGTTAGATAAAAGGGCTTTGTTCCCAGTCATGTGCCTTGAGCATCCACTGTCCAGATACCAGGACGTGATCGTGGAGCTCTTTTTCTGTGGTAACATTAAACCTTCATTTTGGTACCCATACTTGCATGGGTCCTATTTTGTTAGTACCCTTGGGGACCCAAATCTGTTTGATCTTGGGTCTCACATGCATGGAATTATAATAGCACTTTGCAGCCTTGTGACCAATTTTGTAGTACACAAAACATTTTTTATATGATGCATGCTTCTGTGTGTGTAGGAATTCATTCTCCATTTGGACTTTTGTGGTTCTTTAGTCATCCTTCTATTAAACTGATTTTCCTTCTTCCATATGTCCTTGGGTTTTATGAATTGTGAGGAGTGTACCTTACCTCTACTATACCTTCCCAGTTGATTCGTAGAGTTAGTCTTACTTGACTCTACGATCCTTCGAGGTTGGTGAGTGGAGGATGAGTTACTCTTCTCTTTTCTGAAACCCAGGCCAGCATGAGATCCTTTACTTTTTGGAGTATGGATGGAATCAGTAGAACAGGGTTGGGCTGGTTCTTCCTTTTGTGAGGATTTCACAAATGTAATGCCTCTACTAAAACTTGAAGCATTACTAGTGTTAGTTTCCTTTATTTATTCCACACATGGCTCTGAGGTGGATTCCCTAAAGCCTAAGCATGTTCTGTCAAATGTACTTCTCTGACTAGAGAGCAGGGAGTCCATGGATAATGAGGATTTTTTCCATGTAGAGATAGTCTTTTCTAGTTCCTCAATTTTAGAGGTTAGACTTGACTCTCTTTGTGCATTGAGCTCATTGGTCTGTTTTAAGATCTCATTCTCAGCCTCAAGCTTGGAGAGAAAGTTAGTACTTAGAAGGGTTGTTTCCAGTTCTTCTTGAACTTTCTTTTTCTCCTCTTGAAGAAGTGAATAATCCTTCGACAGAACTCTGAACCACTTCATGTATTGATGCAGTTCAGTTGTTATGCCATACAGTGCAGTTCTCAAATCATTAATGTCTACATCAGAAGAGTTGATTTCAAATACCTCATCGATACTTACTTCATGTATGTTAGAGTTCAGTTTGTCATGTCCTTTGCATGTTTGGCCATTAGGCACAGATTAGCCATTGGAGGATCTTCATCATCTCTAGATTCGGGACTTGAGTCATTGTCTGAATCACTCCATGATCCTCCAGCTACAAGGCCTTTTTCTTTCTTCTGAGGCCTTTTGTTACCTTTGTATTCCTTCTTTGCATGTGATTTCTTCTTTAGTTCTTCTCTGAGAGGTTTGTTGCAGTTGGCAATGAAATGGCCAGGCTTCTTGCAGTTGTAGCATAGATCATTCATTTGCTCTTGGCTGCTATAGTTGCTAACCTTCTTTGGCTTACTGGTTTTGCCTTGATGCATGAACCTTCTTAGTCTTTTTATCAGCATTGCAAAGTCCTCATCATCGTCTTCATCATAGTCAGAGTCAATTTCAGTGTTGACCTTTGAGGCTCTTTCAGTTGCTTTGAGAGCAACACCCTTATCCTTCTTTCTTCCTTCTGATAGAGTTTACGCTTTCGTTGAGTCACCTCAATTAAGATATCGGAAGGTTTCCATATAACTGTTGAACAGTCATCTCATGGAGATTCTTTGACTCTCTGATAGCAGTGGTTTTGGCATCCCCCCTACTTGGTAAGGCTCTCATGAGCTTTATGATTAGATCTTTGTTTGGATAGATCTTTCCATAGGCTCGTAGAGAGTTGAGCAGAACGTTGAATCTCTCGTAGGTGGCAGTGACTTTCTCTCCTTGAACGTGTGCGAACATTTCATATTGCTGTGTTAGGAGAGATTGTTTATCTTCTCTTACTTCTTCCGTTCCTTCATGCATGATGAGTAGTGCTTCCAAACCTCCTTTGTTGTTTTGTTGTTGACCACATTTTCGAATAGATCATCTTCTAATGATTGAAACAAAATGTTTTAGCCTTCTTCTGTCGAGTTGAATGCCTCTCTTCTCATTGTCATCCACTCTCTTTGACTTTGATTTGTATTACATTTGGATCATCATAGTTGGTGCAAGCTTTGTTGGAACATAGGGTCCATTCTGAACAGTCTCAAATAGATCTTCATCTATTGAGTCCATGTATGCTTGCATCGTAACTTTCCAGTTTGCGAATTTATCTTTGTTGCACATTGGTGGCTTGTTGCCTCCTCCAGTCCTTGATTCGCTTGGTAAGTGTGCCATTGGATCTACTTAAGCGTTGTAGGCTATGTAATAGAACCTGCTTTGATACCAATTGTTAGTTCTCGGAGGTACAATAGTTATCTAGAAAGGGGGTTGAATAGATATTTTAAAAATCTTTTCGTTTTAACTTGTTAGTTGATAATGATTAAAACTCAGCGGAATTAATATTTGTTTTAATCTCCCTTAAGATAGTGAGTTAATGAGAGTGAGGCAGTTATAGTAGTTATGACAGATATGGCAGTTATAGCAAGAATGTAATAGACACAGTCGTTTTAAGTGGTTCAGAGCACTTAAAGCTCCTAGTCCACTCTTCTACTCCTCGAGTAGGAAATCCACTAAGGATGTCTTTTACGCTTTCTCGAATCACATGATTCCTTCTGCACCAATGATCTCAGAACTTCTTAGTTCACTCTTGAACTCTTCAAGTCCAGCAGACTTGGCTCTTCAAAGTTCACTTAGAACTCTTCAAGTCCTTCTGACTTGGAACTCTTACTTCAGTTGATTAGTAGTTGTTGAGTTCTTGATGTTGCTACTCAGTTGTTGTTAAGCACTTGTTCGAAAGAACTGAGTAGCTGAGCAAGCTTTCTCTTTTTCTCAGATCATAGAGTTGAGCGTTGAGAGTTCTTGTGTGTTTTGTTCAATGCTTTCTTGCTTTTGTCATCTGCACATGTTCTGCATATATGTGTTCCTTGAAATCTATCCGTTGAAGCCTTTTGTTGAAGCATTAAATGTGTTTGACATTTCTGAGCTTTGATGGAGACTTTTCTGCACACCTTCTGATTTGCATTTTGGCCCACTGACACAGCAGTCTGCTTTCTCACCTAACACCTGAAAAGGTGTTTTCCTCTGTCATATGGTCCTTTCCTTAGCTTCTTCAATACGTTTCTTTTGTTGTATACTAAGGATATCTTTTGTACCGTTGGGAATGATGAGGACTTCAACATTTAAAACCCATTCCACATTTGTTGGAATTTGCCTCCTAACAAAAGGTAGGGCTCGATGCTTCTGACATATGGAAGATGATACTCTACGATTCAGATCGTGGTGTCTTGTCACCTTGGTGCTTGGTGTAATGCTATCCAACAAGTGCACTACGATCTCTCTTAAGAGACTTGCACACTACGATCTTTACTTACTTGTGTTTGCAAGCTCTACGTTTTCGAGAGTACACTACGATCTCTGAGTTGGCTCGTAAAACGTTGGGACCACTCTACGATTTTCGAAGAGGTCCTTCAAGGTAGGCACACTATGATCCTCGATACTCTACGTTTCTGCCTTGGCTTCTGTAATCTTGATCAGTTTGATACACTACAATCTATCTATTTCACTTCAAAATGTAGATCAACCTAACAAATTTGATCTATCACTAAGTCCTTGTACACGTATTTCTCTAAGGACTTTACATATAATCATGAGCATTTATATTTTCACATCAAATCAAAATATGCACTCTCCAAACATGTATGATTATGAATATATCAATGAAGGGGATCTTTTACTTATTCCGTTGTGCTTGAAAAGATTCTTATGTTTGTCATATGCTAAATTATTAGCAATACAAAATAAACCAGAAAAGTATTTGAAACGAAAAAGGATCTATTCAAACCCCCCCCCCCCCTTCTAGATCTATTGTGCCTACTGGGAACTAACAGATGGCATCGATTTCCATGAAGGACTTAAAAGGATGCATCACAAGAAATTCTCCAATGTCAAAGGATACAAGAAGAAGGAGTTTCCTTAGAGGTGCGAATTTCTGGTAGACATTGTTGGAAAATGCATATGTTGCAAGAGCTCAGGCCACGATTCTATGAACGAAGTGCAGCTCAAGCTCATAACAGCCATCAGTTATGGGATACAGCTTAACTATGGAGCCCTGCTGCTTGAATGGATTGGGAAGTGGATTCTCAACTCAAAGAAGTCAAAGACCTCTGGAAAGATGTTCTACGATCGATTCATCAGTATCATCCTACAGTCCGCTTTTGGTGATAAAATAGGGGATGATGAAGGAGAATCAATCAATCCAAACAGACGAATGATGTAAGATCCCCAACTTTTATGAATAAAGATTAATTTTTCTCAAAATATATTTTTGAATATTATGGTGTGGATTTGATATAATGTTATAGTTGTGGGTAATATTTACAAATTTTGCAAAGTAAGAAAGTGGTTATATAATATTCGAATGGTCGGGGAATATTCGTTTTAACAGGGAATATTCGTACGACGGCACAATCATTGGTGGACCCCATAATGAAAGTATTGTCATAGTTAGAAAATGACAGAATTATATTTTTATAAAAATAACTACAAAGTTTTACCGTTAAACCGGTGAACTACCCTATGATAAAAGTACAACGATGTACGTCGTGCGATTGCATAGTAACACACAGATTGATTATTGATGCTTACGTGAGAAGTCACTTTCGCTTATACTCAATTATTGCTACAAAGATAATTGTTGCGATAATATCTTTCATATTATTGATTCAATTATTGTCACAGTATCATCTGCATAATATTTTATATTATTATATCAATAATTGAGATAACAAAGTTATTCATATTATTATTTACAATATTGACAATGTCTAGAAAGTTCTGTCAAGGAGAGGTTTGGTCACCTAATTGCGTGCCAATAGGGAGAAATCCTTATCGAAAAGCCCCCTCTTTCATGGGAATGATCTGGTTGTTAAATAATGTGAGCTATAATATTAATGATGAATAAGTTCGTATTGATTAAAGATGAAATTGATATTTTCATTATGTTGGGATTATTAGTGTTAGTGGCAATCGACATCTATTTCGATAATAATGGATGTCTGGAGGTTATATTGACCAATCGGGTAATTGGATAAATGAGCAATTAATTTCTATTTATTCACATGCTTATAACTATTTGTTCACATGTGTGTACTATTGATTCACATGCATGTACTATTAGGGGAGGTGGTGCAAGATTGATAATACTTGCATGACTAAATTAAAAATAGAGGTATAGATGAAGGTACTATACTGTAATTATTTTTTCACTGGATTGTACTATTGATTCACATGATTGTACTATTGATTCACAAGATGTACTATTAGGGGAGGTGGTGCAAGTTTGATAATACTTGCAGGACTAAATTAAAAATGAAGGAAAAGATGAAGGTATTATATTGTAATATTTCGAGCCCCAAAACGTGTAATTATCTAAACTATATTTTCCTATAAATAGAAGCTCATTCTTCTTTCATTCTCACCAATTCACTAAGACTTACAAGAGCAATTATAGAAAGAGAAGCTATTGAGAGAGAAGCTTTAGAGAGAAAGTAAAAGAGAAGTTTGCTACCTCACTATTCCAGTATCCAGTATTCTTCTGAGGTAAGGGATATTTTTTTTTCAGTATTCATAAGGAATAATATTTTCTTCAATACTCTGTAGTATGTGAGTAATATTATTTTGTCTCGTATTCCTGATTATACCCTCGTTTTGTTAAAGTATTACTTCTATACTACGTGAAATTAGTAGAATATCCTTGAAATTTGTGTTTCATCTAGTATCGTTTCACAAGGATATTTTCTACACATTCTTGTTAAATTTTAAGTTTTTCATGCCGGAGTACTGTCCATGAGTAGTATTCATTTTTACGGTACTATTCACAGTGCACTATTAACAAACTACTATTCACAGGTACTATTCACAAAGTACTATTCACGAATACTATTCATAAAGTACTATTCATGAGTACTATTCACAAAGTACTATTCATGGGGTACTACTCCCAAAGTACTATTCACGGGGTACTATTCACTCGGGTACTATTCACCCGAGGGATTATTCATGACAAAAATTAATTTCTTTGCTGTCCAAATCATTTTTGATACAATATTATTCTTGAATTTTACTCCACAAAGCAGTATCATGTTGACAATTCGACAATATTGAATTCTAGATAAATTAAATTATAAATCTTTAAATATTTATCCTTTGCTTGCTTTTAATTGAATTCTTATATCATTATCATCATCTTCATGCTTATATTATGATAAAAGTTATATGTGGCTTACGTGCATAGATGGATTGTTGATTGGTATGATTATGACCAAGGATCATTCGGTATAATCATGACCCGTAATGTTATAAATGATGTGGTAAAAGTCTTCATTGGCCCGTAGTGCATTGATGGACAGTTGTTGGTATGATTATGACCAGGGATTATTCGGTATGATCATAACAATTGGTGAAAACATGAATATCCTTGGCCCGTAGTGCATGGATAATTCGTGGTTCTGATACTATTTATTGATAAAAGTGATGATAAACTTTTTAAATCATAGAAGATAGTAGATATCATGCTCTACTTGACTCTTCTAATGGATTGCTTGTTCCGATGCAGTTAAACTTGATGTTTATTATATTTTATCAGTTTAACACTGTTGAAGGCTAACGATAATTTATTCTACATTATCTTAGTCATAATATTTCTTACTGGGCTAGTTGAGTTCACCCTTTGTTTTCATTTTTCTCTTCAGGAAATGAGAATATAACTGGGACTAGTCGGGGAACGGAGTGATGGTCCAGCTGTTTGCATTAGTAGTCCTCATTATTCAGTGAAATAGTGTGATAATAATTGTAATGAGGACTTTATTTGAGTTTGGATACTCTCTACGAGACATTATCCGTGTTGAAACTCTCAGCTACGTTTTGTCGTCTCAGATAAAAAGAAGTTTGTATTTAAATTTTGTACCATGTATTTGGCGACTCAAGATGGGTGATGTATACCTATTTTGGGGGCGTCACAGTTGGTATCAAAGATTAGGGATATGATCTCTGGCTGAGATGTGAGACAAGAACTAGGAGGGGAGAGACGGGGAATTTCTTCGCTAGTATGACCTAACTAAGTTTATTTGGTATTTATTTGGTCAGTCAGAGTATAGGGATAATATGTGACATGTCAATTAACCCTTGTTTTGTGGCAGTATTTGAAAATGGCATCCAAAATGTTGAGATAAGCAATGAAGCACATGAGTTCGTTGAGTCACCAACGATAAATACCCAGGATAATGTGCATCCGGATGGCAATAATCCTCAGGAAAACAACAACGCTGACCAAATGATGAACGATGGGATGTTCAGAGGCTATATGCAATTCATGCAACATAACGCGAGAACGACTCCTGTTCAAAATGCAGGTGGAAACACTGGTAACTCTCGGACGGTCACCGCTAAACAGTTCAAGGAGCTGGGACCACCGGAGTTTATTGGAGAGCCAAAACCACTTAAGGCGGAGACGTGGATAAAGCAAATCACCAAGATATTTGATGTCTTGGGATGCTCCGAGGAGCAAAAGGTTCCCTTTGCCACCTTTATGTTGCGAGGAGAGGCGATTCATCGGTGAGAATCGGTAAAGCGTACTCAACCTACCAGATCAAAGATGTCTTGGAGAAGTTCCAAGAACTATTCAACGACAAGTACTTTCCCGAAAGTATTCGTCACATGAAGAGGTAGAGTTTATCAAGTCGAGAGAGAACAATATGACCGTGTCACAATGACGATGCTAAGTTTGTCGAGTTGTCCCGGTTTATGTCCCCACTTGGTTGATAATGAGGAGAGAATGACGCGATGTTTCTAAGAGGTTTGAAACCCGAGATACGTCAATACTTAATTTCTCACAAACTGTGTTTGTATTCAGATGTTGTAAATAGGGCTTAGTTATTGGAGCGCGATAACGAGTCAACCCAACCAAGAGAGAGCAGCCGACAAAATGATAATACTAGTGGTGGTAGCGATCATCGAGCGGTGACAACAAACGTGGAGGAATCAACATGCCGAAATGGTAACCACTTCTGGGTAATCATGGCCAAGATAATAGAAGTGGAAATTTCAAGAAGAGGAGATTCAATAATGATGGAAAGACGTCATCACCAAAGACTTTGTTGTTAAGGAAGGGAACGACAACCAATCGTATGTTACAAATGCGGAGGGGAGGGACATATCAGTCCAAACTGTACGCAGCAATCCAAAGCGTGTTATAATTACGGAAGAGAAGGTCACCTTGCCTGATTTTGTCGTAACCAAAGTTAAGTCCAAATTGGGATGGAGGCATCAAAGGTCGTCCCGCATAAGACAAAATCGATAGTTCAAGGGAGAGCGTTTGTCGTAACCTCCCAAAAAGTGAGGAATCCGAATGAGGTGATCACGGGTAAGCTAATCATAAACTCTAGCAAAGTCTATACCTTATTTGATACCAGTTCTACCCATTCTTTTATTTCTCCTAATTGCGCTCAACGCTTAAATTTGACTCGAGAGAAATTAGACTTTGACTTATCTGTTGAAACTCCGTTGGGAGAAACCTTCATTACATCCACTGTTTATAAGTCTTGTTTGGTTCAAATCGGTACCCTCACATTACCTGTCGATCTTATTTCCTTAAAAATACTTGCATTTGATGTGATTTTAGGGATTGATTGGTTAACTACTCATCATGCAAAAATTGATTATTTTCGTAAGGTTGTTAGCTTTCATATTCCTAACCAACCTATTATGCGAATTCAAGCAACCAAACCACTAAAGTCAATCACTGTCATATCAAGCCATAAAGCTATTCGTTTATTAAAAAATGGATGTCAAGCTTTTCTTAGCCCATGTCACGATTTAAACAAAATACGTCAGATTTGAATGATATTTCTATTGTTAATAAATTTCCTGACGTATTCCCCGAAGAACTTCATGGCCTACCCCCGGAGCGTGAAATCGAATTTTGGTATCGACCTTGAACCCGATACAAAAAACCATTTCCAAAGCCCCATATCGAATGGCTCCTATTGAACTTCAGGAGTTAAAAACCCAACTGTAGGAATTGTTAGACATCGGTTTCATTCGACCTAAGACGCTCCTTGGGGTGCTCCTGCTTCTATTCGTGAAGAAGAAAGATGGAAGTATGCGACTTTGTATTGATTATCGGAGTTAAATCATGTCACCATCAAAATAAAATACCCGTTGTCTCGCATTGATGACCTCTGTTTGACCAGCCATTAAGGCGCCAAATTCTTTTCAAAGATCGATCTTCGTTCTGGATATCATCAGTTGAAGATTAAAACTGATGACATTCCAAAGACTACTTTTAGAACTCGGTACGGGCATTACGAATTCCTAGTCATGTCTTTTGGATTGACTAATGCTCCTTCTACCTTCATGGATATGATGAACCGAGTATTCAAAGAATATTTAGATCACTTTGTGGTCGTCTTTATTGATGACATCCTCATTTACTCCAAAAGCTGTGTAGATCATGAGAAACACCTGAGGCTTATACTCCAAAAGCTTCGTGAAAACAAGTTATATGCCAAGTTAAGGAAATGTGAGTTTTGGCTTGAGGAAGTAGCATTCCTTGGGCACGTAATATCAAATAACAGAATGTCTGTTGACCCAGAAAAGATTGAAGCAATTCAAAGCTGGGAGCAACCTAAGTCGGTGACCGAAGTACGTAACTTTCTCGACTTAGCTGGTTATTATCGGAGGTTCGTGGAATGATTTTCTCGAATCGCTACTCCATTAACTCAGTTGACTCGAAAAGATACAAAATTCGGTTGGAGCGAGGAATGTGAGAAGAGTTTTCAAGAACTCAAGAGGAGGCTCATTTCAGCACCTGTTTTGACAATACCAGCTGGTTCGGAGGGATTTGTCATATACAGCGATGCTTTAGGCAAAGGTTTAGGGTGTGTTCTCATGCAACATGGGAAAGTCATATCCTATGCCTCACGATAACTCAAAGAATATGAGAGGAATTATCCTACTCATGATCTAAAGTTAGCGTTTATCGTTTTTTTAAGCTTAAGATTTGGAGGCATTACCTGTATGGAGAGAAGGTGGAGATCTATACAGATCATAAAAGCCTCAAATATTTCTTCACTTAAAATGAACTCAACATGCGGCAACGACGATGGCTTGAGCTATTGAAAGATTACGATCATACCATTCAATACCATCCTGGAAAAGCGAACGTAGTAGCTGACGCATTGAGTAGAAGATCATATGCGGGTACGAGTGCGATATTGTCAACGCAAAGGCCCAATTTGTATGACTTACAAAGGATGGAGATAGAGTTAAAGACTCCAGGGACCCATGTGATGATGGCAAATATATGAGTAGAACCGATTTTAATCGATAAAGTTAAAGTTGCTCAAGCTACAGACCTGGAGCTGATGCGTATGAGGAAGAAAGTGAAAGAAGGTGCTATTCCAGAAGCAAGAATCGATGAAGAAGGAATACTTTGAGTCAATTCCACAATTTGTGTTCCTAACGATTCTGACTTGAAGTATAAAATCATGATGGAGGCACACAACACACCGTTTGCAATCCATCCTGGGAGTACCAAAATGTATCGTGATCTTCGACATACATTTTGGTGGAGCAATATGAAGAGAGAGATAGCGGGGTTTATCTCAAGGTGTCTAACTTGTCAACGAGTCAAGGAGGAGCATCAGGTGCCAAAAGGTTCATTGCAACCACTTGAAATTCTAGAATGGAAGTGGGAGCACATTACCATGGATTTCAAGCATCGGTCTTCCCAGGTTTCTCAAGGCATAGATGCGATTTGGGTCATTGTTGATAGATTGACCAAGTCTCGCTCATTTCTTACCTATAAGAGAAACTTATACACTTGAACGCCTTGCTCGTATGTACATAAATGAGATTATAAGATTGCATGGTATGCCAGTATCCATAGTTTCTGATCGAGACCTAAGATTCACTTCACGATTTTGGGTTAGTTTTCAAAAAGCTATGGGCATGGATTTACGATTTAGTTCAACATATCATCCTTACACGGACGGGCAGTCGGAGAGGACTATTCAAACTCTTGAATATTTATTAAGACTCTGTGTCCTTGACTTCAAAGGAAGTTGGGACAAGTTCTTACCATTGGTGGAGTTTTCCTACAACAACAGTTATCAAGCAAGTATTGACATGGCTTCATTTGAGGCATTGTATGGAAGAAAGTGTCGTTCTACAGTATGCTGGGATGAGATGGGTGAAGCAACGTTGTTGGGACCAAAGTTGGTACGTATGACTACGGAAAAGATTCAAACGATCCGACAACCTATAAAAACCTCACAAGATCGACAAAAGAGTTATGCCGATCTTCATCGAAAGGATGTGGAATTCAAGATTGGAGATCATGTGTTGTTACGTGTTGCTCCATGGAAAGGAGTTACGAGATTTGGAAAGAGGGAAAAGCTCAATCCTTGATTCATTGGCCAATTTTTATTCCTCGATCGAGTAGGAACTGTGGCCTATAGACTCGTCTTACCGCCAAGTTTGCCTCGTGTTCATAATATTTTTCACATATCTATGTTACGTAAATATGTGAAAGACCCGAACCACATTATTGAATTAGAACCGGATGAGATAGCGGACGATTTAACGCATGAGGAGGTACCTGTTAAAATCTTGGATAAGAAGGATCATATTCTACGCTCCAAGGTTATACCTCAAGTCAAAGTTTTGTGGAGAAACCACGATGTTGAGCAAATGACCTGGGAGTTAGAATCTGAAATGAAGTCAAGGTATCCTCACCTCTTTGGTATACCAGGTACGCACCCTAATTTCGAGGACGAAATTTCATAAGAAGGGGAGGTTGTAAGATCCCCAACTTTTATGAATAAAGATTAATTTTTCTCGAAATATATTTTAGAATATTATGGTGTGGATTTGATATAATGTTATAGTTGTGGGTAATATTTACAAATTTTTCAAAGTAAGCAAGTGGTTATATAATATTTGATTGGTCGGGAAATATTCGTTTTAACAGGGAAAATTCATACGACAAAGACAATCATTCAGTGGACCCCTAAACGAAAGTATTATCGTAGTTAGAAAACGCATACGTAATTATCTTTTATAAAAATAACGGCAAAGTTTTACTCGTTAAACTACTGAACTACCCGTGGTAAAAGTATGTAAAGAATAATCTGGCGTGGTTTGCATAAGAGCACACCAGTATTGATTATTGATGCTTACGTGAGAAGTCACTCATTTATACTCAATTATTGCTACAATAATTTGCCGCATAATATCTCTCATATTATTGATTCAATTATTATCACAAAGATCATCTCAGATAATATTTTATATTATTAAATCAATAATTAAGACGACAAAGTTATTCATATTATTATTTACAATATTGACAATGTCTAGAAAGTTCTCGAGAGGGTTTGGTCACCTAATTACGCTAATAGGGATAAATCCTTATCTGAAAGCCCCTCTTTCCTGGGGAATGATCCGGTTGTTAAATATTGTGAGTTATAATATTAATGATGAATAAGTTCGTATTGATTAAAGATGAAATTGATATTTCTATTATGTTGGGATTATTAGTGTTAGTGGAAATCGACATCTATTTCGATAATAATGGATGTCTGGAGGTTATATTGACCAATCGGATAATTAATCGGATAAATGAGCAATTAATTGCTATTAATTCACATGCTTATAACTATTTATTTACATATGTGTACTATTGATTCACATGCATGTACTATTAAGGGAGGTGGTGCAAGATTGATAATACTTGCATGACTAAATTAAAAATGGAGGTATAAATGAAGGTACTATACTTTAATTATTTTTCACATGATTGTACTATTGATTCACAAGATGTACTATTAGGGGAGGTGGTGCAAGTTTGATAATACTTGCAGGACTAAATTAAAAATGAAGGAAAAGATGAAGGTATTATACTGTAATATTTCGAGCCCCAAAACGTGCAATTATCGAAACTATATTTTCTTATAAATAGAAGCTCATTCTTCTTTCATTCTCACCAATTCACTAAGACTCACAAGAGCAATTATATAATGAGAAGCTATAGAGAGAGAAGCTTTAGAGAGAAAGTAGAAGAGAAGTCTGCTACCTCACTATTCCAGTATCCAGTCTTCTTCTTAGGTAAGGAATATTTTGTTTTTCCAGTATTCATAAGGAATAATATTTTCTTTCATACTCTATAGTATGTGAGTAATATTATTCCATCTCGTATTCCTGATTATACCCTCATTTTGTTAAAGTATTGCTTCTATACTCTGTAAAATTAATAGAATATCCTTGAAATTTGTGCTTCATCTAGTATCGTTTCACAAGGATATTTTCTACACATTCTTGATAAATTTTAAGTTTTTCATGCCGGAGTACTGTCCATGAGTAGTATTCATTTTTATGGTACTATTCACAAAGTACTATTCACTGGGTACTATTCACAAACTACTATTCACAGGTACTATTCACGAATACTATTCATAAAGTACTATTCACGAGTATTATTCACAAAGTACTATTCATGGGGTACTATTCCCAAAGTACTATACACGGGGTACTATTCACTCGGGTACTATTCACCCGGGGGATTATTCATGACAAAAATTAATTTCTTTGATGTCCAAATCATTTTTGATACAATATTATTCTTCAATTTTACTCCACAAAGCAGTATCATGTTGACAATTCGGACAATATTAAATTCTGGATAAATTAAATTATAAATCTTTAAATATTTATCCTTTGATTGCTTTTAATTGAATTCTTATATCATTATCATCATCCTCATGCTTATATTATGATAAAAGTTATATGTGGCTTACATGCATAGATGGACTGTTGATTGGTATGATTATGACCAGGGATCATTCGGTATAATCATGACCCGTAATGTTACAAATGATGTGGTAAAAGTCCTCATTGGCCCGTAGTGCATTGATGGACAGTTGTTGGTATGATTATGACCAGGGATTATTCGGTATGATCATAACCATTGGTGAAAACACGAATATCCTTGGCCCGTAGTGTTAGGTTTTGTGAAAATCAAAGTAGCAATCAAATTGCAAAAATAGCAGAAGCATAATAAAATCAGATTTTAAAATTTTTCACAAACCAATTACCCGGATCATCCTTTATGCATATTATTAATTAAAACGAAGAACAAGAAGTTATGTAATCATACCCTTGTAGATACGAACTTCCACAGGTACGAGTTCAACTCCTACTTCTCCGCGATCTCCTTGAATCTCCGGGTAGATTCCTTCCTTTGATCAATGTAAGCCACCCAAGTTTATGGCCTCTAGAGGTGATCCACCAAGAAAAAAGAATTTTCAAGAAGAAGGGTGTATTGGCTCAAACCCTAGTTTTTCCTATCTCTATAGAATAAGGGGGCGTACTCTCCAACTTTAGGAATTACGTATATTTGATATCTGATATAAGACTCCTCTTATAAAGATATCAGGTAACCCTATTTTAATTAAAATAAGGTATTATTTATTTAATTAAACTCTTTTAATTAAATGGGCTCCCTAATCTTATTAGGGATAATTAATTAAACTCCTTTAACTAATTTTCCCTCCTAATCTTATTAGGAATAAATGAGAGTACTTATATTAAATTAATTCCTAAACTCTTTTAGAAATTAAAATAATAATAATTATAATAACATTAATAAGACTCCTCTTATTAATTTATATTTAATATTTCTAAAATATTAAATAATAAATATTAAGCTATTTAATTTATTCTATCACCATAGATTAAATTAAATATACTTAACATATTATTACGATTTTGTCATTAACTTCTTAAGTAATTATTCTTCCTTTTATGGTGTGGCCCTTTAGGTTCTCCATATTAAACCGGTTGTGAATAAATCAATTAGAATAATTCTAATCTTATTTAAATAAATAAATTAAACGATTAATTTATTTAAATAAATAATATTTATTCTACAATAGGGATAAGCCTCCCTAGCGTTCAACGACTTTCCAGATAATATAGATTTCAACATTAATCATAAAAAAACATTTGAGTAAATAGTTACCGTACAATTCAATCTTTCCACCATACAATGTCCCAATTAAATATAAGACATAGAATTACTGTCAAGTCTTATTTTATTTAATTATATGTATTTCGATTCCCTAATGCACAACTCCTATTGAATGCAAATTAGAAATACTTTCTAATTTCATTCCACCTTGGCCAAAGATTCCTGGGTTGTCATTTATCAAATCACATAGGACATTCTCTTCTTTTACTAGAAGTGGTAGATTCTTTATTGATCATTCATTATCTTCATATATAACTTATTACACTCAAGCATACCCTTTGATATACTCTAAGAGTCTTAAAGAATAAGTCAAAGTGTAATTCATTATATATAAGATACTATGATGATCTCAAGTCTAAGGATCATTTGTACTACTATCACTATAGGAATTCTTATTGACAGTCAAGTAAAACTCCATTAGGTATTCCTTAGCTAGTCACGTTCAGTGAACTTATTCTCTAATAAGCACCTACATACTTGCTTTAGTGTCTCCACACAGATGATCATGAGATCAATCATTCTCATCCAATGAGCAAGCAACGTATGTATCAATCTATCCGGATTTACTAATCCCCTTTTTAGTAATCCATCAATTTAGAACATTTTAGCTTTAAGCTATCTAAGAATTTAGATCTCATTAGCATGATCTCATCATGATTCTAAAAGCATTGCTTAAAACTATGGGTTTATCACATATTATTAAAATAGCACCATGTTGATAATAAATGCCTTACATAAATAATTCATTTATTAATAAATAAATAAGATTGATTAGAAAGTATATGCTTTATCATCATACATGATTGGCTTGTATGCATGCCACATTCAATCTCCCACTTGCACTAAAGCCAATCGCCGTGGTATCTCATACCCATCTTCTCTAAGTGACGATCAAACTGCTGTTGTGTTAACGCTTTAGTAAATGGATCTGCAATATTGTCTTGAGAGTCCACACGCTACAGGGTGACATCTCCTCTTTCAATGATCTCTCTGATCAAATGAAACCGCCACAACACGTGTTTGGATTTCTGATGAGACCTGGGTTCCTTAGCCTGCGCAACAGCTCTGGTGTTATCACAGAATAAAGGTATTGGTCCTGTAATGCTAAGAACCACACCAAGTTCGGTAATGAACTTCTTCATCCAAACAGCTTCCTTTGCAGCTTCACTTGCAGCTATGTACTCTGCCTCTGTCACTGAATCAGCAAATGTTTGCTGTTTGAAACTCTTCCAACTCACTGCGCCACCGTTTAAGGTAAACACATACCCCGAAACGGATTTACTTTCATCTTGATCCGTTTGAAAACTTGAGTCTGTGAAGCCCTCTAGTTTCAATTCAGACCCACCGTAGGCAAGAATTACATCCTTAGTTCTTCTTAAGTACTTTAGGATATTTTTCACTGCCTTCTAGTGCTCTTCTCCTGGATTCGACTGATATCTGCTTGTTACACTAAGTGCATGAGCGACATCCGGTCTAGTACATATCATACCGTATATGATAGATCCTATTACTGAAGCATAAGGAATCTTACTCATACGGTCTCTCTCCTCAGGTGTCTTTGGGGCCTATTTCTTGGAGAGATGTATTCCATGGCTCATCGGCATGAGTCCTCTTTTGGAATCTTTCATGCTAAACTTCTTTAGCATCGAATCAATGTACGTTCCTTGGGATAAGCCAAGCATCCTTTTAGATCTATCTCTATAGATCTTTATCCCCAAAATATAGGATGTTTCTCCCAAGTCCTTCATGGAGAAGTGTTTAGATAACCAGATTTTAATTGATTGTAGCATAGGAATATCATTCCCTATCAGTAATATATCATCAACATATAATACGAGGAATGAAACAGCGCTTCCTACTAACCTTCTTGTGCACACATGGTTCATCCTCATTTTTGATAAAATCAAACTCTTTGATTGTCTCATCAAAATGGATGTTCCGCCTACGAGAAGCTTGCTTCAATTCATAAATGGATCGTTGTAGCTTACAGACTTGATTTCTTCCAACCTTTGAAACAAATCCCTCTGGCTGTGAATACACATCCTCCTCAAGTTTCCCATTGAGGAAGGCCGTTTTCACGTCCATCTGCCAAATTTCGTAGTCATGGTAAGCTGCAATCGCAAGCAAAATCCGAATGGACTTGAGCATTGCTACTGGTGAAAAGGTTTCATCATAGTCAACTCCTTATCTTTGTTTGAAACCTTTTGCAACCAGTCGGGCCTTATAGGTCTCTACCTTGTCGTCTGCTCCAGTCTTTCTTTTAAAGACCCATTTACACCCAATAGGCTTAATGCCTTTCGGTGGTGAAACCAAAGTCCATACTTGGTTTTTATACATGGAGTCCATCTCGGATTTCATGGCATCTTGCCACTTCTCTGAGTCTTTACTACTCATAGCCTGTTCGTAATTCAATGGATCATCATCATCTATGATGCTTACCTCATCGTCATCCTCTATGAATAGTCCATACCTATCAGGTATCTTTGGTACTCTTCCAGATTTACGAATAGGGTGTGGTACAGATGGAATCTCTACTTGGTTAGGTACCTCACTTTGATCTGTAGTATTTTGTGGTTCCTGAACCTCTTCAAGATATATCTTACTCCCACTGACCCCTTCAAGGATAAACTCCTTTTCCAAGAAGGCAGCATGTTTCGCAACAAACACCTTTTGATCGCTTAGATGACGTAAATAATACCCGATGTTTCTTTTAGGGTATCCCACAAATCTACATTTGTCAGATCTAGTCTGTAGCTTATCGTTTTCAAACTTTTTGATATAAGCTGGACAACCCCAAGTCTTAACATGCTTAAGATTTGGTTTCCTCCCTGTCCATAACTCATATGGGGTCTTGAGGACGGATTTTGTAGGTACCTTGTTAAGTAGGTATGCAGCCGATTCTAGGGCATATCCCTAGAAGGAAACTAGAAGGTCGATAAAGCTCATCATGGATTGAACCATGTCCAACAATGTTCGATTTCTCCTTTCAGATACACCATTCATCTGTGGCGTCCCTGGTGGAGTCCATTGTGGGATTATACCATTTTCTTTGAGACAATTGAGAAACTCACCACATAAGTATTCTCCTCCTCGATCAAATCGAAGAATCTTAATACTCTTATCAGTTTGCTTCTCTACTTCACTTCTGAACTCTTTGAACTTTTCAAATGATTCAGATTTGTATTTCATTAAATACACATATCCAAATCTTTAGTGATCGTCAATGAATGTAATAAAATAAGAATACCCTCCTCGTGCATTTGTTGTCATAGGTCCACATACATCTGTGTGTGCCAACGCTAACAACTCTGTAACTCTTTCTCCTTTTCCACTAAAAGAAGATTTAGTCATTTTGCCCATGAGACAAGATTCACAAGTTGAATATGATTCATAATCCGATAGCTCTAGGAGCCCATCTTTGTGCAACTTGGATAATCTTGTTTCATTAATATGACCGAGTCTACAGTGCCACATGAAGGTATAATTAACATCATCTCTTTTCCTTTTCTTAGTTTGTTGAATTTGAAGTATATTTTCATGCAAGTCAAGTATATAAAGTCCATTTCGCAAATTACCAACACCATATAAAACATTATCATTATAAATAGAACAACTGTTGTTCTTTATTATAATATTAAAACCATCCATATCCAATACAGAGATAGAAATAATGTTTCTAATGATATTTGGAACAAAATAATAATTATTTAAATTAATGAACTTACCCGTAGTAAGCGTTGTTAAACAATAAGTCCCTACAAAAATGCAAAGAACCTTTGCTCCATTTCCCACTCGTAGGGCGACCTCATCCTTGCTCGACTTTCTACTTCGACCGGTCCCCTCGCATATTATTACATATGTGAGAACCACAAACCGGTATCCAATACCCAAGTAGAAGATTGACTTTCGGAAAAATTAACTTCAATCATAAACAAACCTTGATTAGGATTGAAGCTTCTCCAAGCTTCTTCGCTTTTCGTTCATGAAGATAATCCTTGCAGCTTCCTCTTCCAATGACTTTCGCTTGTTGCAATGGAAGCAAATTCCTTCACTAATTGGATCGTGTTTCTTTTGATCCTTCACTTTCGCCTTTCCCTTAGCCTTCTTGGATTTCTTCTTTTCAGAAGACACCTTGGGCCTCTTCCTTTTCTTAGAAGAATCATCCACCAGTAAGACAAGGTTCTTCTTAGATGGGAAGTGACCTTCAGCAGTTTTCAACATGTTAAGTAACTCAGTCAAGCTGACGTCCAACTTATTCTTGTGAAAATTCACAACAAATTATGATAAGGTGTCAGGGAATGACTGCAAGATCAAATCTTGATTCAACTCCCCATCCATGACGAACCCAAGCTGTCCAAGACGTTCAATCAAATTAATCATCTTTAGGACATGAGTCTCAACAGTAGTACCCTCGGTCATCCGAGATCAGAAGAGCTCCTTAGATATCTCATATCTAGCAGTCCTACTTTGCTCACCATACAGCTCTTGCAGTGCAAAGAAAGATAGTAGGAGCATCCATGTTTTCATCTTGTGACGAAGCTCATTACTCATGAATGCGAGCATGATGCATTGAGCCACGATGCATCATCTTGCCACCGCTTAAAAGTAGCAATCTCTTCCTCGAGGTTGTCTCTCGCAACTTTGCAGTAATACAGGTAATTTAGGACATAAGAAATCTTTTCAAAGAAGGAGAAAAAATTCTCGATTCCTAACCACCCATGTAGTTCTTTTCGGTCGGTTTGTTAAAGATCAAGTATGTTATGCAATGAAATTAGTGAATGTGACATTTTCAAAATTCTGCATGTAAAAAGACAATATTTTAGCAAACATTCATTCAATTAATTACCAAAATAAATTAGGTCTTATTTTATATTAGTATCTCCCACTATTTTCTTCAAACTATATTACCCTCGTTTATATAGTTCGACAAAATCTAATTAAAGTTTTTGCTAGTGAGATTAAGGATCCCATTTCAAATATATATAACCTTGTTGTAAGACCCCGAATTTTATGAAATAAAAGTATTCAATTTTTCTTATAATTACGATTCAGTAAATGGTTAAATTGATAAAAGTTTAAAGTTAAGGGTGATATATGAATTTTTTTCAAAATACACAAGTGGTTATAAAATATTCATTGTTATCGGGGAATATTCGTTTGATCGTGGAATATTCTTTCTGTCGGAGAATATTCGCATTTACTGCACAGCCTATTTGTGGGCCCCATAATGGATAACCGCTTTGATGAAGAAAATGACAAAATTGAATAACTAAGTAGTTGTTATCGTTAACACTGTTGAATACCCGGTGGTTAAAATACGAATACACGCGTGGTTGCAAGAAGATACCAGATTGCACAAAGATTTGATGAATTATTGATCCTTACGTAAGAAGGCACTACTCAATAATTGTTATAGTAATTACTGTTCAATATTTTATTTTATTGATTCAATAATTGATGCGTTGATATTTTATATTATTGTTGTTTCAATAATTGTCACTACACAGTATTTCCCATTATCAGATCAATAATTCATATTATTTGAATAATATTATTAGATAGCATTATTAGCAATGTCTAGAAAGTTCTGTCAATGAGAGGTTTTTTCACCTAATTGCGCGCCAGTAAGGAGAAATCCTTATTGGAAAGCCCCCTCTTTCCTTGGAACGGCCTAGTTGTCATAAATGTGATTCTGTAATATTATTTGAGAATAATTAATTATTGATTTATATGATAAGGAAATATTTATTTGATGTGGATATAAATGATAGATTTATTTATGTGGTTATAAATGAAGGAATTAATGTTGAGGTATTTTATTAGTATTTTGTCGGATTGGAGGTATTAAAAGATCAAATCGGTGTTCTTACAGCTTTATTGTGTGAGTTATAATATTTAATCCGACCGTTGGATCGTTGTAATTTTTGGATATGTTATACATATATAAGTTGAGTATATATCCACAAATTTTGAACCGTTAAAAATGAGCATATAATTTGTTATGAATTTTAAGAGGTAACTGATTCGGAAATTAGGTTTTGGTGGAAAATTCTAGAATTGATTGAGCCCCACTTTTGGTTGTTGGGGAAGATGACTGATTTTTGGTGGGTAGAATAGTAGCAGGTAAAGCCATTAGGTTGCAGGTCAAGTCTGCTTCGGCGTGCTAACATTTTCCTATAAATAGAGGGTTAAGTTAGAATTGAAAATCACACCAGAATTCATAAGTTTTCTCTCTTTTTCTCTCTAGATTATTGAGTGTATTTTGTGAGTATTTAGATACTTGGTGAGTTGATATTCATCAATGCAAGTTTCTTTCAGCGTCATATCCGATATCCAGTCAGAAGTGCTGATCTTTTGAGGTAAGGGATAGTAAGAGATTTTAAGGGTTGTTATGTTTTTCAGTTTAGTAATTTTTCTGACCTTCAAAAATTCTGAAAAAATTTGAAGTGATATTTTGATGAGTTTTATTGATTGTGTCCAAAAATGGTGATTTTTGGATGTATAGATTAAGAGTTATGAATTTTATGAGAAAAGACTATTTTAAAAGTTACCGCTTATAATTCTTTGTGGTTTACTCTAAAATTGATGAAATTTTTATTGGGAGTACATCTATATAATATCAGTGTACTTTGTGAATTTCGGAATTTTTGGATAAAAGTACAATTTATGATAAATATCTAAATATTCGGCGGTTTTGGCCATATGAAAAATAGTAAATGAATTTTAAAAATTCTGAGAAAAATATATGTTCATTATGGGACTATATTATGCTAAATCCCAGAAAAGAAATATTTTTGGAACTGATTTGGTATTTTTCATGAAAATAGATTAGTTATAAATAAATGAATTAAATATGTTATGTGAAGGAAGAAAATTGAAAAATAGGATTTTATGGCTTGATAATCCTATATGAGGTATATGCAGATTTTTGATGAGGGTTTTGGTTATTGGTGATGAAAACTTATGAGTTTGGTATTTTAGGATGATTAAATGCATTATTTAGTAAAGTGTAAACAATTAAAATAAATTATTTATAAGTTTAAGAAATGTTATTCTTTTAATATCATTATACCGAAATATTGGTATAGATTTTATTGTGGAATTTCTACCTTTTTGAATCGGGGTTACTATTCACGAGTTACTATTTATGAGTTACTATTCACGAGTTACTATTTATGAGTAACTATTCACGAGTTACTATTCACGATAAAGTTGGTTTTTTTTCTGACCAAATTATCATTGATTTATGAATATTGCTCTTGAGATTAAGTGCAGTTGTTGATCATATTATTTTTATTATCATATATAACATTTTTATAACCCTGATGTTGAAATTCTCTTTCACTTGAGTATAAAGATGGGTGGATTATTGGTATGATCATGACTAGGGTTCTCTTGGCTAGTAGTGAAAAGTTGAATTGTGACTGGTATGATCATGACCATTGAATTTATAATTGAATATCTTTAGCTTAAGTGCAAAGGTGAAATAATCAACATGGTTATAATTATTGTTTATATAAATTCTGAAATTATTATATATTTCTTTGAGATATTAATATATTTGGCCTATAGTGCAAATATGAACTGTTGATGAATATATTTGGCTTGTAGTGCAAATATGAACTGTTGATGAATATATTTTGCCTGTAGTGCAAATATGAACTGTTGAGGAATATCTTTGGCCTGTAGTGCAAAGATAGTTTGTTGATGAATATCTTTGGCCCGTAGTGCAAAGATGACATGTTGTTGAATATCTTTGGCCGTAGTGCAAAGATGGTCTATTGACGAATATCTTTGGCCTGTAGTTCAAAGATGAATTTATCAGTATGATTATGAACAGAAAATGTTATTTGGTATAACCATGATCTTTAATGTTTCAGATGAAGATAGGTTATGAAAATTATCTTCGTCTTGGATGAGAAGAGGAATTTAGAACCACAATTATGATTATGAGTTATTCATATGATTGTGGAAAGGAACTGTTGAGTGATGTTACAGGGATAAAATATTGTTGGTGGATTTTTAACATGGAGAAGATAATAGACTTTATGGTCTATTCGACTCTTCTAATGGATCGCTTCGTTCACCGCAACTATGGTTGAAAATTTTATCATCTACCATATGTTCTAAATCTCCGATTTATTATCGATGAAGGCTATTGATAATTTAATTATCTTTAGTCATGATATTCTTTCTTCGAGCTAGTTGTGCTCACACCCTTTTGCTTCACAATTCCTTTCGGGTAATAAAAGTGTAGCTGGGTCGAGTGGGGATAACAGGGAATAAAACGGTGGTCTATAGCTGTTGAGGGTGAGGCGAACCCAACGTTGGAAGGGTGTTTTGTCACTATCATACAAGATGTCTAATGACATACAACCTCGTATCATCATAAGACAGGGATGTGCTCATCCACTTGCTGAGTATATATACGAGCACTACCTATATAATCTTGGTGTTTGTTTGAAGTATAATTCTCAATTAGAGACAGTGGAGATAATGATATGTCATGAGAAGACTTACCATTAGGAATAATATGATAGTAATCTTCTTGTTTTTCTTTGGGGTCTATTGGGTCAACCAAGGATAATTCTGTGGCCATATGATATCTATCATAACCTAGACGCATGGCCTCCCATGTACGAAGGTTTCCTTGAGCACTTCCCAAAGATTTTAATTTCTAAAACAGTTTTTGACTATACCTTTATGTAAGGTGTCACTGTGAGGTGCTGTCCATGGTTGGGACATGTGTCACATTTGGTATATATTTGTATCCAAACTCACAGCACATGTGTTGTTGTATTTTGTACGACAATTGTTGTAATAAAGTTGTAGTTATTTTCTGTACCATGTATTTGGCGACTCAGAATGGGTTGGATGGAATGGACCTATTTTGGGGTTGTCACACTTGTGGTGACACAACAAACTATATATAAATAAATACGTAGACAACTCCTTGTCAATTACATCATCATGTAACTCCTTATGTTTTGCCTCTTAGATTATTTTGATCAAGTGGTGGCGCATCCGAATCAAAATTATCTAAGTTAAGTCCTACCTAGCACTTCCATATATTCAAAAAAGAAAAATATTATCCTTGTGGTGACACAACAAAATAATATTGTTCAATTTTCTTTATAAGCATCAAATGTGATAAATTAACATCTTAATTACTTAATACTTGCCTTGTGGTGACACAACAAACTCATATTAAATATTTAATATTCTATTAATTTTATCATGCTAGAAGGCGATGTTCGATATTCTAAATATCTTTGAACGCTTAAGACTTAATATATAAAAACTTTGAGGGATTTGTTATTATTTGTCTCTTTCATTTTAGGCAGCATTATGCATATATATATATAAAATACGCGACATATTATTAAACATGCGAAGCATGTTTGCATAATATCTAATATATATATATAATACTAGCATGCACATATATAGAATACTATATTCTACCCTTGATTGATTATGGATTTTTATTACAGTTTGGTTCACTTAGATGGCCAAGTGAACCAAAAGGTCAAACCCTAGGTGCAAGAATAAACATTTAAATATAACTATTACATTTAAATCCGGACTCCATTACAAACGGGTCTTCGATCGCTCCTTGCTCCTTGATCTCCGGTTCTTCAAAAAATTCTAACTAATCCTATAGAATTAAACTATTTAATTAAAATAGAAACCTTGATCATCAATCAAGGGGAAGTACATAGGAGAGAGATAGAATTTACATCAAGAAGAAAAATAGAAAAGACGAGGTACGCAGACCCCATTTAATAAAACTCATTCATTCAAATATTTAACTAAAATAAATTCAATCTCATTGGTCAATAGTTCATAATCAATCCTAGTTATTATCATACATATCATCATATGTATCAATAAATAAAATCATTCCATATATTTATGAATATCATTTAATGGGCAATTTATGTTACATGAAATTCAATTTCAAGATTAAAATAAACTCTTTATTTTAATTATAAAATTATTAAAATATTATAATCTTATATAGAATATAATATTCGTGCGCGTGAATACTATATAACCGTTCCACCTGTTAACTATTATATATATATGTATGATTAATATTATATATATAACTATTTTATATATAACTATTATCATCAGTATATATAACTATTATATATCATATAAATATAAAAACCAAAGTTAAAGAAAACAGACCATCACGTGACCAACAGATTATTAACCAAAGGAATGATAATTAATATATATAGTATATATGGTTCTAAAAATCTCCTGGGCCACGTTTTGTTTTTCTTGAAAAACCCTGATAGCAGTTCGCAATTTAACAGGCTTTCGGAACTTATAACGTTTTGTTTTTTTCACTTTCATAAAATAATAATTTTATACAACAAATTATGCCCAATAAATTATTCTAAATACATACCCATACATATATGGAATTAAAACAATTAATAATTAGCATAAAATTTGGCTCATGATACCACTGTTAGGTTTTGTGAAAATCAAAGTAGCAATCAAATTGCAAAAATAGCGGAAGATAATAAAATCGATTTTAAAATTTTCACAAACTAATTACCCTTGATCATCCTTTATACATATTATTAATTAAAACAAAGAACAAAAAGTTATGTAATCATACCTCAGAATCTGAACTTCCACAGTGCTTTAGTTCAACTCCTACTTCTCATGATCTCCTCAATCTCCCAGATTCCTTCCTTTTCGATCAATGTAAAGCCACCCAAGTTTATAGGCTACCAGAGGTGATCCACCAAGGAAAAAAGAATATTCAAGAAGGGTGTATTGGCCAAACCCTAGTTTTTCCTATCTCTATAGAAAAAGGGGGCGAACTCTCCAACTTTAGGAATTACGTATATTTGATATCTGATATAAGACTCCTCTTATAAAGATATCGAGTAACCCTATTTTAATTAAAATAAGGTATTATTTATTTAATTAAACTCTTTTAATTAAATGGGTTCACTAATCTTATTAGGGATAATTAATTAAACTCCTTTAACTAATTTTCTCTCTAATCCTATTAGGAATAAATGAGAATACTTATATTAAATTAATTCTTAAACTCTTTTAGAAATTAAAATAATAATAATAATAATAATATTAATAAGACTCTCTTATTAATTTATATTTAATATTTTAAAATATTAAATAATAAATATTAAGCTATTTAATTTATTCTATCACCATAGATTAAATTAAATATACTTAACATATTATTACGATTATGTCATTAACTTCTTAAATAATTATTCTTTCTTTTATGGTGTGACCCTTTGGGTTCTCCATATTAAATCGGTTAATGAATAAATCAATTAGAACAATTCTAATCTTATTTAAATAAATAAATTAAACGATTAAGTTATTTAAATAAATAATATTTATTCTACAATAGGGATAAGCCCTCACTAGCGTTCAATCGACTTTCCGGATAATATAGATTTCAATATTAATCATAAAAGAAACTTTGAGTAAATAGTTACCGCATAATCTGATTCTCTTTCCACCATACAATATCCCAATTAAATATAAGACATAGAATTCTTTGTCAAGTCTTTTTTTTTATTTAATTATATGTATTTCGATTTTCTATAATGCACAACTCCTAATGAATGCAAATTAGAAACTACTTTCTAATTTCATTCCACCTTGGCCAAGGATTCCTGGGTTGTCATTTATCGAATCACATAAGAATATTATTTATTTATTTAAATAAGATTAATAGTTTAAATAAGATTATTTCGTGGTTGTGATACTATTTATAGATAAAATTGATGATAAATTTTTTAAATCAGAGAAGATAGTAGATATCATGCTCTGCTTGACTCTTCTAATGGATTGCTTGTTCCTCTGCAGTTAAACTTAATGTTTATTATATTTTATCAGTTTAACACTGTTGAAGGCTAACGATAATTTATTCTACATTATCTTAGTCATAATATTTCTTACTGGGCTAGTTGAGCTCACCCTTTATTTTTGTTGTTCTCTTCAGAAAATGAGAATATAGTTGGGACTAGTTGGGGAACGGAGTGATGGTCCAGCTGTTTGCATTAGTAGTCATCATTATTCAGTGAAATAGTGTGATAATAATTATAATGAGGACTTTATTTGAGTTTGGATACTCTCTACGAGACATTATCCGTGTTGAAACTATCAGCTACGTTTTGTCGTACTGTATAAAAGAAGTTTGTATTTAAATTATGTACCATATATTTGGCGACTCAAGATGGGTGATGTATACCTATTTTGGGGGCGTCACAAATGACCCAAAGAATCGTTTGAGAACCGGAAAAGGAATCCAAATTGAGAATGTATTTAATGATGTCTCGAGTCCAAAGGTGGTAGATCATTGATGCAAAGGAGTCAAGGATTCCGGGAAATATATCTGTGGTCAAGGAGACTGAAGAAGATGAAGAAGAAACTAATAAGGAAGAACCTTCTGTCCTGGTCAGAAAAAGCAAGGGCAAGAGGAAGCTAAAGGCTCGAATGGTAGAAGAACCCCAAGGGTCTACCACTGATATACCTGTAGAGTCTTCTGACATTGAGACTCTGAAAATCCTAAGAAGAAAAGAATAGCAGGCTGAGGCAGATGAAGACAGAGCTACCATCTCACAGTTGCTGAAGAAGAACAAAAACAGTCACAAGTCCAAGAGGCCATCGATCGTAGAGTCTCTACCGATCGTAGAGACCAGATTGGACGCCTCTCCCAGAGAAGTTGCTGCACCAAATACTCTGGCTGATTAATAGTTCAGAGTTGAAGCTGAAGAAAGTCCTAAGGCTGTGACTCAGCCTAGGAAAACTAGAAGAAAGTTGGTCAAAAAGTACATCCTTATCAATGAAGGAGTACTTAAAGAAGAAGACAAAAAGATAGCCACTGAGAAGGGGCTATCCGAAGCTAGACAAGAGAACACTTCTCAATCTGAGGGGGAGCTACCTAAAGTTCTCACCCTAGAAAGTGCTCGAGCTGAGGGGGAGCCATTGGAAATGCAAATGGATGATCATGTTGAGAGGGAGCCTCATGATATCCCCATGACAAAAGAAGTTGCTCCTGCAGAAAATGAGAGAGAACCAGAGCAAGGACAAAAAGAAGTCATTGATGTAGTGGAATCCTTGAACGAAGACAGAGAAGAGGACGAAGATGATGAGGTCGAGATCATAGTTGTGGGTTGTGATGGGTATAGGAAAGCTAACTACGATCAGCTGTTCTCCTATCTACCTATGATGCCTTTTCATCAAGCTCAAATTCTAAACTCCTGGAATCACATGTTTTGGAGCTTCAAAGAATATCCAGCCATCTTTGTGCGAGCTCATGGATTTTCAGGCAACTTCAACTTTGCCAAATAGCTAATCACAAATGGTCCCTCTTCAAAAATTGTGCATGAGATATTATCTATCCCAATCTTTTTAAGAATTGATCACTATCCACTTTCTTTTTTCAGCCAATTTTATGAATTTCCAAGCTAGTTGGAAGTGGTCCTCCATCCATTAAATCAATTCCCAGTTGCAGAATCCCAAAATTTTGTTATTGATGAACCAAATATGCCAAACTTCATATTGATCCCAACTCCTCTCATCTCTACGATTACTGTGACGCCCCCAAAAATAGGTATACATCACCCATTCTGAGTCGCCAGATATCACTTTATAAAAATCAAATACAAACTCCATTTATATTAATCATTGAACGTCAGATAAAATACGACCCACGATTAATCGTGAGTTTTAATACAATATTATCTCGTAGACAGTATCCAAACTCAAATTATTACAATGCCATATAAAATACAGCAGCAAATATTTCAAGACCCCAAAGAAGAACGAGAAGATTACTATCATATTCATTCTAATGAGGTGCACTTTTGACGCTTTCAAAGTCGGGTTTTCATCACCCTATTGTTGTTCGCCAAAATCAATTATTATGTGACGTATAAAATACAACACACACATCCTAGGTCTTCAATACAATTATATGTTGCATGTCATGCCGTTTTATAATGTATTGAGAAACTTCGACAGTCTCGAACCATCACACTATTTCCCTGTTATCCCCGCTCGACCCAGCTACACTCTTATTACCTGAAAGAAATTGTGAAGCAAAAGGGTGAGCACAACTAGCCCAGTAAAGAATATCATGGCTAAGATAATTAATTTATCAACAGCCTTTATCAGAATAAATCAGAGATTTAGAATATATGGTAGATAATAAAACTTTTCAACCATAATTGCAGCGGAAGCAACAATCCATTAGAAGAGTCAAGTAGAACATAATGTCTACTTTCTCCTCCAAATTAAAAGTCCATCGTTAATATTTCATTCCTGTAATACTCATCAACAGTTCTTTGTTGTACCCAAGACAAATAGAACTTTCATCACCTGTCTTCACCTGAACCACTAAAGATTTTAATTAAGTTCACAATTTATATTTATAATCATGTAAATCAACAGTTTCTCCTTGCCACGAAGGATTAATAGAATGTTTACTCAATATCCTTACCCCAAAGGCTGAAGATATTCAAATGTAATAACAATGATCATACCAATCAGTTGTCTATCTTTGCACTACGGGCCAAAGATATTCAACTATAAAACTAATGGTCATGATCATACCAATCAATTGTCTGTCAGTGCACTACGGCCAAAGACATTCAACTGTTAACTAATGGTCATGATCCTGCCAATCACATCATTGAATTATCCATGCAATACGGCCAAGGATATTCGTTATTATCACTAGTGGTCATGATCATGTCATACACCTGTCCATCTTCGCACTACGGGTCAAAGCTATCAAACAACAGATCATCTTTGCACTACATGCCAAAGATATTCAACAACATATCATCTTTGCACTACAGGCCAAATACATACAACTGTAAAACCCATAACCAACAGTATAATAAAGAATGGAATAATAAAAGAATTTTACCATGTATGCAAGATTTCCGATATAGGCAGTTATTCCAACATAATAATAAAGAATGGAATAATAAAAGAATTTCACCATGTATGCGAAGATTTGGCATGACGAAGTTATTCCAACATAATAATAAAGAATGGAATAACTGAAGAATTTCACCATGCGTGCGTAATCCGCACAGACGGGTTATTCAAATAGAATAATAAATGCGGAATAATAAATAATGGAACCAGGTCCGACGTAAAAATGTATGAGATAGGATATTCAGCGAATAATAAATAATGGAACCAGTCAAAGTAAATTACTTGCAAAGTGGGATATTCAATGAGAATATTAAATACGGAATAATAAAAGAATTTCACCAAGTATGCGGTACTTCGCATAAACAGGTTATTCCAACATAATAATAAAGAATGGAATAACAGAAGAAGATCACCAAGTATTGGGTAAACCGCATATACAGGTCATTCCACCAAGTATAGGGTAAACCACGCATACAGGTTATTCCAACAGAATAATAAAGAATGGAATAACAAAAGAAGATTGCCAAGTATTGGGTAAACCGCATAAACAGGTCATTCCACCAAGTATAGGGTAAACCGCGCATATAGGTTATTCCAACAGAATAATAAAGAATGGAATAACAGAAGTTCTCTTCATGAATACGAAAGAATAACACCCCTTACGAGTACAAAAAATAATATCCCTTACCATAATAATATCCCTTTACCTTTCAAATAAGAGTATTCCGACTAGTAGGGCGATGATATACTCGAAGAAAACTTGCACTACTCTCAAAGTTTTCTTAAACTCTAAAGAAATGCGCTCACGATTATAGAAGAAGAATTCTCTCTATAGTTTCTCTCTCTAGAGTTTCAGTGAATTCGTAAGAAATAATGAAGGAATGAGCTTTTATTTATAGAAGAATGGAATGAATAGTAACCAACCCATGAACGATCTAGATTGATTTACTTTAATCGGACGGTCCATATTTAAAGCAAAATCTTTTAAATAAAATATAATATATTCTATTTTATATAAAAAGATTTTTACTATGCAAACACTTTGCATAATAAAATATAATATATTCTATTTATAGAATAACTTTAATAAAGTATTCTGTTTTATATAAAAAGATTTTTATTATGCAAAACACTATGCACAATAGAATATAATATATTCTATTTATAGAATAACTTTATAAAAGTATTCATTTTATATAAAAAGATTTTACTATGCAAAACACTATGCACAATAGAATATAATATATTCTATTTATAGAATAACTTTATAAAAAGTATTACATTTTTATATAAAAAGATTTTACTATGCAAAACACTATGCATAATAGAATATAATATATTCTATTTATAGAATAACTTTATAAAAGTATTACATTTTTTATATAAAAAGTTTTTCATTATAATTTCAACCAACTATTCTAAAAATTAGCTCATCTTTTCATGGAATAATATTGTACTCAAAATGATTTGACCGAAAAAAATATATTTTTCTAATGAATAATACCAAGTGAATAGTAACTCATGAATAATACTCCGACACAAAAAGTGTCCCAAATACTCGAGTGAACAATACTAGAGTGAATAGTAATTTGGGTGAATAGTAACCCATGAATAGTAACTCGTGAATAGTAACTCGTGAATAGTACTCTGACACAAAAAGTGTCCCAAATACTCGAGTGAATAATACTAGAGTGAATAGTAATCGGGTATTTTATGACAATTTGTCTACTTTGAAATTTTTTTCACATATCACCTTTAACTTTAACCTTTTATCAATTTTAACTATTTACCAAAATAGAAAAATTGAATACTTTTATTTCATAAAATTCGGGGTCTCACAATTACTGACTCTAGTCCCATCGTAGAGTCCCACGCTCAAATCGTAGAGTCGCCTACTCTAGACACTCAAACACAAGCCCCTCCATCAAATATTCCCTCATCGTCCACAAATGAATACTTCAACATTGATCTTGCCCTCTACTCCTTAAAAGATCAATACAAGAGAACACCCCCTCCTCCACACATTCCCCAACTCAGTGAACTTCTTTCAGAACAGCCCACCAAAACCGAGTTATCAGACGTGTCAAAGAAAGTGATCAAGGACATCGATGATAGTCTTGAAGCACACAATGAACTCATTCAACTAAGACTAACAAAAATAATTAGTGCTGCAAATAGTCTCCCAAGCACCCTAAGCTCTGAGCTCACAAAGAAGCTTAGGGAGATCAACAAGGAAATGATTAAGAGTATAAAAGACAGGGATGAGATCCACTTTCTAGCAGCTAAAAGACACAGGGATGTTGTTCTTGTCTTACAGACAACTCAAGAAGCCCAAAATAAACTTACGTTGGAGAGCATCGTCAATTTGCAAACTGACGTAAAAGAATTCCAACAATTTTACGTCAGCCAAGGACAGCAGACTAACAATGTTCTAGTCGTCCTCCAACAAAGGGAAGCTCGATCTGATGCTCTGTTCAAAGAGAATCAAGAGGACATTTCTCAAACCCAAAGTCAACTCAACGAGCTTGTCCAAGGAGTGACTCGCCTCTCAGAAGACATTCGAACCCTTGATGCTGACATATAGTGAGAGAATAAAGGGAAAGGAGATCAAGGCAAAGGCAGAAGCAGAGGCACATTCTTAGCTCAATCATCAAGGAGTCCTCCTCCTCTAAGGTAATATCATCAACAGACTCCATGATCTGGCCATCATACTCAACGATCTGATGGTGAGCCAATTATCATGGCTCAACCATTAAGAAGTCTAAGGCCAACTCCCAACTCACAAGAAGTGACTACCACAGGCCTAAGAATGCCAATTGGAGATCCTGTATTCATGAATAGGCATGATCACAATCCAAGACTAAGTTAAAGTGAGCTGGAAGATCTAGCCAGGAGAGAAGAAGCCAGCAGGAAAAGGAGAGCTGAGGAATATGCAAATCCTCCACCAAGCAAAAGGTCAAAGAAACAGAGATAAGTTGAATTTTAATTCTTATTGATGTAGTAAAAATTAAATGTAATATCTATCTTTAAACATCAATAAATTCATGCTTATTCTCTATAAATTTCAGGTGCTCACTGAAATATTAAGTCATATTTACTTCACTGCAACTGCATCTAGAATTTAATAATCATGACAACAAATCTCTTTGGTTATGTCAACGTCAAATAGGGGGAGATTGTTGGAGAGTGAATATTTTGATTTGATGTTTAAAGTAAATGCTCATGATTATATGTAAAGTCCTTCAAGGAATATATGTACAAGGACTTAGTGATAGATCAAAATTGATAGGTTGATCTAAGCTTTAAATGGTTATCATTCTGTAATTGAATGTATAGATAAAGAGATCAAAAATGTTAGGTTGATGTATGTCTTGAAATGTAATAGATAGGCTTCAACCAGATCGCAGTCTATCGAGCTGATCAGAAGATTTCAGAAGCCAAGGCAGAATCGTAGAACATTGAAGATTGTAGTGTGTCTGCCTTGAAGGGCCTCTACAGTAATCGTAGAGTGGTCCAGACGTTTGCCGAAGCTAACTCGAAGATCGTAGTGTGCTCTCAAAAATATAGAGTTTGCAAAGATAAGCAAGTGAAGATCGTAGTGTGCCAGCCCTTAAGAGAAATCATAGTGTTCTCGTTTGATAACATTAGATCAGGCACCAAGGTGGCAAGACACCACGATCTGAATCGTAGAGTATCATCTGCCTATGTCAGAAGCTCTGAGCCCTGACCATTTGTTTAAAGATAAATCTCAACAAATGTGGAATGGATTATAAATGTTGAAGTCATCACCAGTCCCAATGGCACAAAAGATATCCTTAGTATACAACGAAGGAAACGTATTGAAGAAGCTAAGAAAAAGACCATGGGTTAGAGGAAAACACATTTTCAGGTGTTAGGTGAGAAAGAAGTATGCTGTGTTAGTGGCGCATGCAATTCAGAAGATGTGCAGAAAAGTCTCCATCAAAGTTCAGAAATGTCAAATGCATTTAATGCTTCAACGGATGGCTTCAATGGATAGATTTCAAGGATCACATATATGCAAAACATCTACAGATGATTCAATTAAGCAAGCATTGAACAAAACACGGAAGAACATTGAACGCTCAACTCTACGATATAAGAAAAAGAGAAAGCTTGCTCAGCTACTCAGTTCTTTCGAACAAGTGCTTAACGGCAACTGAGTAGCACCAACCAAGAACTCAACAACTACCAATCAACTGAAGTAAGAGTTCCAAGTCAGAAGGACTTGAAGAGTTCTAAGTGAACTATGAAGAACCAAGTCGCTGGACTTGAAAAGTTCATGAGTGAACTAAGAAGTTCCTAGACTGCTGGTCTAGAAGAAATCTGTGAGATTCAAAAAGTGTAAAAGATATCCTTAGTGGATTTTCTACTCGAGGAGTAGAAGAGTGGACTAGGAGCTTTAAGTGCTCTGAACCACTTAAAACTGTTGTGTCTCTTACATTCTTGTTATAACTGTTATAACTATCATAATTGCCTCACTCTCATCAACTCACCATATCTAAAAGGGAGATTAAACAAATCATAATTCCGCTGTGTTTTAATTATTATCAAACTAACAAAGTAAAATGAATTTTTTTTAAATATCTATTCAATCCCCCCTTCTAGATAACTATTGTGCCTCTGGGAACTAACAATAACATTATCAAATTTCTCATGCCATTATTTTGGTGCCTGTTTCAATTCATACTAGGATTTAACAAGTTTTCATACCTTCCTTTCCTGTTCAGGAGCAATGAAACCTTCAGATTGTTCTATATATATTTCTTCATCTAATTCACCATTTAAGAATGCAGTTTTCACATCCATTTGATGTATTTCAAGTCTATTTAAAGATGTTATTGCTATAAGCATCCGAATAGATGTAATTCTTGTAACTGGTGAATAAGTGTCGAAATAATTCAATCCTTCCTTTTGTCTATATCCTTTAACAACAAGCCTTGCTTTATATTTACCAATTGAACCATCAGTCTTCATCTTCTTTTTAAAAATCCATTTATACCCCAAGGGTTTGGAGCCAGGTGGAAGGTCCACCAATTCTCATGTATGATTTTGCATGATGGATTCAATTTCACTATTTATTGCTTCTTTCCAATGAGAAGCATCTGGAATGGATATTGCCTCCTTATACGTTTGAGGATCATTTTCTAACAAAATTGTTAGAAAATTCAGACCAAAAGATGTTAAAGTCCTTGCCCTTTTGCTACGTTTAGGTTCATCCACTATATACTCTTTGTCTATATTTTCAGGATTTATACTAGTAGCATCCAAAGGTCTTTTGTATGAATTTGTCTCTTTATTTCTATTATATGGAAACACATTCTCAAAGAATGATGCATCTCTAGATTCAATAAAAGTATTAACATGAATATCATGAATTTCAAATTTATGAACAAGAAAGCGATAAGCACTACTGTTATTTGCATAACCGATGAATACACAATCAATGGTTTTTGGTCCTATCTTAACCTTTTTAGGTTTAGGAACCATCACTTTTGCTAGACACCCCCACACTCTTAAATATGTATAGCAATGTCTATGACCTTTCCATAATTCTTAAGGTGTTTTATGAGTTTTCTTATGAGGCACTTTGTTAAGAATATAATTTGCAGAAAGCAAAGCTTCCCCCCACAAATTCTGGGGTGCTCCAGAACTAGTTAACATAGCACTCAACATTTCTTTCAATGTTCGGTTCTTATGTTCAGCAATACCGTTAGATTGAGGTGAATAAGGAGCGGTAGTTTGGTGAATAATACCATGAGTAGAGCAAATATTTTCAAATGGTGATTCATATTCACCACCTCTATCGCTTCTTATTGTTTTAATCTTTTTGCTAAGTTGATTTTCAACTTCATTTTTATAAAGTTGAAACATTTCTATAGCCTCATCTTTGCTTCTCAGCAAATATACACAATAATATCTTGTGCAATCATCAATAAAGGTAATGAAATATTTTTTCCCACCTCTTGTTTGCACAAATTTTAAGTCACATATATCGGTATGAATTAAATCTAGAGGTTCAGTTTTTCTTTTAATAGAATGAAAAAGTAATCTTGTCATTTTTGATTCCACACAAATTTCACATTTATATTTTTGATTAATATCAAATTTAGGCAAGAATTCTAAATTAATTAATCTACGCATTGTATTATAATTAACATGTCCTAATCTAGCATGCCATATATTTGAAGATTTTAACAAGTAAGTAGAAGAATTAATTTTATTATTATCAATAGACTTCGGTACAACAGTCATTACATTCATCTTAAAGAGTCCATCAGACATATAGCCCTTTCCTACAAACATGTCATTTTTGGTAAGTACAAATTTATCAGACACAAACACCAACTTGAAGCCATTCTTGCTAAGCAATGACCCAAAAACTAGATTTTTACGGATATCTGGCACATGAAGCACTTCATTCAGAGCCAGTTCTTTGCGAGATGTCATTTTTAGTACAATCTTTTCACGTCCTTGAACCTTTGAACTTGAGGAGTTTCCCATGAAGAGTTGCTCATCATTTTCTACTGGTTTGTAGGTAGAAAACATCCATTTGTTGGAGCAAATATGGCGAGTAGCGCCAGTGTCCACCCACCATTCTTTGGTGTTTCCTACCAAGTTGCATTCGGATACAACTGCAGAGAGATTAATGTTTGAAATATTTTCAGAAAGTTTTTCCAGTACTGTCACATTTACTTGAGCCTTTTGTTCTTTCTTGAATTTCTTTGGCATGCGACATTCATTTGATTTATGTCCTGGAATGCCACAATTGAAGCACTTGCCTTTGAATTAATTTCATCTTGGCTTTGAAATATAGAATTTCCTTCGCGCTTCCTTTTGTTTTTATTATTTAGCCTTTGTTATACCACATTAGCCTTTGCTTCAATAAAAATTTTCTCACTCTTCTTCTCAGATACTCGATTGTCCTCTTCAATCCTAAGTCGCACAATCAGTTTTTCAAGATTCATCTCTTTGCGTTTATTCTTAAGATAATTTTTAAAGTCTTTCCATGATGGTGGAAGTTTCTCAATCATTGCAGCAACTTGGAATGAGTCACTTAGTGACATTCCTTCAGAATGAATATCATGTAGAATTACTTGTAATTCTTGAACTTAGGTGATGACTGCTTTAGAATCTACCATCTTATAGTCAAGAAATCTACCGACTATGGATTTCTTCATGCCAGCATCTTCAGTTTTATATTCCTTGTCTAAAGATTCCTAAAGTTCCTTTGCAGTTTGAAATGTACAATACACATTATACAATGTATTGTCTAATCCATTCAACACATAATTTACAAGAAAGGAAATCAAGATGTTTCCATCGTCAATCAATCGCAGCCCACTTTTTCCTTGTCGGTTTCTCCTTCAACAAGAGTAGGACAATCCTCTTGAAGAAACCTTGCCAAGTTTAATGTTGTGAGATAGAAGAGCATCTTCTGTTGCCAACGTTTGAAATTAGTTCCATTGAACTTTTCAGGCTTTTCTCCATGAGACAAATTTACAGCAGGGATGGTGCTGGTAGATGTCATTTCTGTCATACAAAGAAGAAAACCATAAACAAATAAAAACAAATTTTTGTTCTAAGAACTTCTGTTTAACAGATTTGTATAATATTTTTCGACAGGTTTTGTTAATATCCAATATAATACAATATATATCTAACATTCAATACTATGTATTAACAATCTTTGTACTACTCATATATATTTAAACCAACATAATACTATATATTAATATTCAATAAAATTTTCCGAAAATTCAATCAACAAATTACATTTTTTTTACGAAAACTTGTTTTATAAAACAATTTTTGTTCAAATAAATAAACGATAATTTCGTTTTTAAAAGAGATACATATTACATAATTATATTAAATAAAACTATAAATACAGAACATATAAATTTGCTTTAAGATTGTAGTTCTCTATATATAGTAATATTAAATATAAATATATAATAACAAAGTTAATCAAAACAGAATTAGAAAAACAAAATGAATTATACTTACTTGAATAATAAGTCAGATTTTGGAAAAATAAAACAGATAAATCTGAGTCCTTTGAATTCACAAAGTTTCTTTAAAACAAATTTATTCCCTTAGTGGTGCTAAAGGATCTGTTGAATAATTGCTTCCCAAGATAAAACAAATTGCAATTCTTAATTGGCAGCACTTCAAAATTAAGAATTCGTCGAACACAATTTCTATGTTCTGTACTCGAACCTTACTATAATGATATGATTATGTTATGATTTTTGGAAGGAAGAACACTGGAACCAGAAACGGGAAGGAGATAATATATTGCAAACAAGCGGGAAAAACTTATGCTTTTTCTGAGCGCCCAGATGGATTATTTATAGAATAATTCAGTGGCTTATCAGTTGGGATATGACCGTTGGCGCGAAAAATCGTTTGTCAAAACTACGTAGTATCATGATAATAACTTAAACAAAATATGATAATATATTAAACAGATTTTGTCCAAAAATTATATATCACGACCCGAACAAACCCGAGCCCGGCCTGACCGATCGGACAGACTGCGGCGACGCGCGTGTGGGTTTGAACCAAGCCTTGTCTAGGTCCTCTCCCTTCCACAAAAGTGGGGTGCCCCTTGGGGCCCTTCCTATTGAGCAAACATCCCATATATATATTTTTTATTTTTCCATCTAATGCCCTATGTGGGACTTTTGCAATTTATAACATTTCAAGTAGGTCTCATTCAATTCTTAATGGATTTGAACACATAAATATACCTGTTATACTCTTCGCGGAGGAGAACGCATTGGTGCATAGACTCGATATTTCCGGAGTGTGGATCCCACATTAAATTAAGTCTCAAAATGTTTTAATATTTATTCTGTCAAACCCATTTCCAACATAAAAAAGAAAATACGACTTTCCCTCCTTTATTTTTAGAAAAATAGTAGCGAATGATACCTTTGTGGAAGGAAGGAGTATATATCATATATCTTAAGTAATTAGTTTTCGTGTGTGGTATATAGTCATTCCTAGAAGGTGATTGATATCAAAATTCATATTGTGAATTAATTAGTTGACTTTTTTAGACTTCTAAGAATCGTTCTTACATGTTAAGGGTTCATGCTTGGAGCAACGCGAGTCTTTTTATACATAAAAGCCTTTTTTCAACTTTTAAAGTAAGCAACAAATATATATATATATATATATATATATATATATATATATATATATATATATATAGATCTGATCCTCCAGGACTCTAGGACGAGGACTAAAATCTGGACCCCAATTTTTTTTTTTTAATACAACTAAAAAAAATATTTAATATTTTATGGAATTAAAATTTTTTCATAATACAGTGTTTTGGGTGTGATTTGGATACGTATAACAAAACATGTATGTACGATCTGTCTTGCATCGTACCACCATTTTTGGTATAGGTATTCAAAACACGCCCAAAATATTGTATTATGGAAAATTTCGATTCCATAAAATATTAAATATTTTTTTATTTTTAAAAAAAAGTAAAAATAAAATAAAATTTGGGGTCTGTTTTGATTAGGTCCGGGAATTCGGACCTGATCCTTGTTGCATATATATATATATATATATACACTTTAATATGTTCAGACGAAAACACAATTGTTTGAAAGTAAAAAAAATACTTAAATTGAATTAATTGCTATATATATATGATGAATGTAAAGCATATCTCTTAAATAGCATATCTCTATTAAAACTATGTTATTTTGAATATATATATATATATATATATATATATATATATATATATATATATATATATATATTGTATACATGTAATACACACGTCCAACTATGATAACGATTTTTTGGGCTATAGCGACGGATCACTCATCGCTATAGTTATTCTGGTCTATGGCAACGATTCACGGGTGATCACCGTCATTATAGCCCAAAAAACTATCGCTATAAGTGGTACATGTACTACACAACTATTGAGTAATAGCGATAACAAGAGCGATATTAACAAGACTAATAAAGCGAACAAAATTGGAACAACTTAACATTATATGAATCGAAGCCGAGAAGCGTAGCAAAAAATTCTTGTCTAAAAAAGTGATTCCGTCCTCACCGGTTAGAAACCTTGCACAATGAGCTTGAATGATGGCGTTCACTCTCCAGGATTCAACGGCAAGCCTTCGATTGCGTGTACTCGCAGAAGAAGACTATGGACCTGTCTTTGTGGATTGCCCAGAACAGAGTATATATGAACAGAGACAAGGAAGAGAGGGACTGTATAAACATATTATATATGTGTATGGAAAGAACAGATTTTGCTGTGTACTTTCTCTGCATAACAGACTGGTATTTATAGGACAAGAAGAAGAACAGCAAACTGATAACGGGAAGAATAACGCAAAACTGGCTTAGTATAAAAGGCGCACTAAGGTTTTCTGATCAAAAATCCAAGAACAAAGCTTTGCCTCGCCCAATTCTTTAGCCGTCCTCATGTGCACAAGCCCAACCCTTTTACACAACCAAGTTACTAAACCCATAGAAACAAGTGCTAATATGTACCATGAGAGTTCCAAAAATAGTCAATGTGGGACTTTGACAAAACTATGAATTTTGGAGCATCATACCAACAACAACTGTGTATATACATAAAGCCATATATATATATATGCTGGAACACCCGCTTATCATTTTGTCGTTCCAAAAGCTGGATGCGTATAGGATTAGAAAATTATGTAACAATAACCACAAAACATATTATTCCATGAAAGGCTAGCTATTATCCAGCGACTCACTGATTAATTGAAAAGTGCATGCTAATCAAAAAGTATAATTGTTATCCCCTTTTCTTGGGTGGAGCCAGCAGATCATTGATATACATATACATGAGTTTTCTGGCTTAAGGTTTGAAGGCCAATCTAAAGAAGATAACCATTTTAATTATTAACCTAGACTTTAAGGCATGAAGCAGAACAAGGAAAATAAAAGGAAAATATGAAAATTAAAGCTAGTATGGCTTGTAATTTGTCAAGCTGTTAATTGCTTTAATGTCATTGTGATTAGTACAAACATGGAATAACCAATATATAGGTAATATGTAAGGGCATGCTAAAATATTAAACTTTTTTTAAAAATTAATTGAGAATAGATTTGACACAGCGAGAAGCGCGTTTTCATCGAATGGACCACAAGAATCTAAACAACAACAAAGAGAGAATGAAGGGTGTTGAATAGCCAAATTATATTAAACAAATAATGATGAAAGTACTTAACTGAAACATAACCCTAACTGTGTTTAAATAGTACGGAAATAAGTCAGAAACCCTACTAGAACAATAAGTAGTGAAAAGACATAAAAACCCTGAAGTTCATAAAATTAGAAAATTTTCAGAAGGCCCAAATCACCCTTTCGCGTGTAATTTCGGGTAACAAACAGCACAAGTTATGGCCAAAGGCCATCTATTTTGTAGATCTTGTTGTTAGTTTCGATTTGATATATTATGAGTCCCATAACTCTAAACAGATTAAAAGTTATGCCCAAAACAAAGACTAATTGCCAAAAAAGGATCCACCTGCTGAGTCAAGATAAACCTTATATATATAAACACCTGACATGCACCAAGTACGTGCATGCTTACACTCTAGTTCCTTCCTTTGCATCTCTTAATTTTTTGATCGTCAAAGAGAGAATTAGAAGATGGCACGCTCCATGTCTATGTTTGCAACTGTATTCCTTCTGCTGATGGTTATAATGACCACTGGTTTGTGCTCAGCTAGCTCATTCTTCTTCAACTTAAAATTTCTCCTACTCAACTTTTATCCTAATATGCTTTCAATTAATATGTATGGCACTGTTTTACATATCAAAGGCAAAAATAAAATCCATCATTTGCTTTTGGTTAGACTTTAAATATTCGTTTTGCCTTATTATATATATTGCCACTGAATTAATATAATGGCTTTAGTACTTCATGAGAGCTAAAAGTTATTGATCAATTAGCAAATTTACTCCTTAAGTTCCATTTTCAAGATTTACAAAAATTAAAGACGTATTACACTTTTACCTTTACCCCTAAAAATAAATTTTAATAATTTTGATATGAAACTTGAGCGAGAAAATTTGTAAACGAGACCTTTTTTTTGGTGGGATGGAGACGGTATGAAAAACAGTATTAATGTGTTATAACGTGTAATGAAGAGACGGGGGCCGGCAATGGTTGCGGAAGCTAGGAGGACCTACGAATCAATGAGCCAGCGGTTCAAAAGAATGTGTGTGAGAAAGAGTAAAAAAACTACTTATAATAAGGTTTTGGGTGTACGAGATCTCGAGATTCATTCTTGTCAACGTTAAGAATGTTAAATTTCAGACGAATATAGCAAAAAAAAATAAAATTAACTGTGCTGCTATCTGCCAGACGTACGGCGGGATTGCATGGTGGCCACTACAGAAATTTCCGTCTCCGTTGCTTCTGCACCAAGCATTGTTAATTAATTAACTATCCATAATAGTTAAGTTGCATAAAAATATAAAATCCAAGTGTTGGGAACTTGTGACTCATAATAAAGAAGTCACTGAAAAAGGGCTAATGCGGAGTACCCAAAATTGGGGAACCACGTAAATATCTTGTGTTCTTCTTAATTCTCTATCGTTTGTGTGGGTGTGTGTGATCCTATTATTCTAACAAATGTATTTGTTTATAATTAGAGTGTGTTGGATATCCGTCTGGTAGATTTCCACGTTTGTCTTCAAATACTTAAAATGAGCCTTCATTTGGGGTTCTCTGTTTGTACTATTTGAGGACTATATATTTTATTATATGGGTGTGATTTCTTATTTTAAATAGAATATGTAAAATGAGCCTTTATTGGGAGTTTTCTGTTTGTACTTTATTTATTTGTACAGCCCATTTGTGCCATGCACCAATATTGAATTGATATTTCTTTCACTTTGATCAATGCAGTGTGCAATTTTACAGAAAATAAAAATTAAATTAAACATTTCTTTTACTGTTAGTACTGCAACCTATTTGATACATACATTTGCAGAAACAAACAATTGGACACAACTTATGAGCATGACCAAAGCTTGAAACCTCAAGACCATGTTTCAATTCAAACAAATTTCCAACTATCTATCATTGAAAATTCTCAGCTTTAATTAGCTTCCATTGGCTAAAAACATAACGATAACTTATCTTGGGTCGAAACTCTGCTGCAACCATTTTGCTTGAAGTTGTAGTCCAGCATCCCTCAAGGCATTCAAAGATGACCTATAAAGCCTCCCATAAAAGCTTAACCAACTCATCTACTCTACTCCTCTTTGAGAACACACCAACCATAATTCCAGCCATTGCCCTATCAATCCCACCACCATTAAGCCTATATTCATCATAGTATTTCACACACATTTCCAACTCCTTGGCCTTATTATACATGTTTATTATGCTAGTGTAACTAACCTTATCGGGCACAACCTTTCTTCTCTTCATCTCCTTCCATATTTTCTCCGCTTGTCTCAAATTCAAGACTTTCCCATGCATATCCAGGAGAGAATAGTAAATCCACACATTCGGCTCGCAACCTCTCTCTTTCATCTTAGCAACAAGCCTCATTGCATCTCTAATCCTACCTGTCTTCCCATACATTGCATTTGCAACCATGCTTGAGTACGCCACTACACATTTATGAATTCCCTTTGCCTCCATCTCGGAAAACACCTCCTCTGCATTGGAATATAATCCTAGTCTACAATAGACATTCAAAATCGAAGCATAAGTCACTTGCCCTGGCTCACATCCCTCCAAGATAAGATCTTCATAAACCTTAACCGCGCGATTTAGCCCTATTTTCTTAGAGAATCCATTCACAATCGCACAGAAAATGCAGTCGGAAACTCTAACATTCATCCGTTTCATCACTGCAGCAACGTCCAGAGTGCTTTCCATCATCCCTTGTTCAACATACATCAATATAAGTTTTAAATACACGGCTGGATCCCTCAACATTTTCTTGCTCTCGGCTTCTCTCATAAGCTCCTCAGCCACTTTCACTTCTCTAATGTTTGCAAATGAACAAATCAATAAAGAGTAAAATGAAGGGTCCTCAGGAAATCCCTTCTTTGTCATGTCTCTAAAGAACTCAAGAGCTTCAAAAGCTCGCCCTGATTTCCCTAATGACTCGCATAAGATTCGATAAATTTGAGGCAAAAATGGTGTCCAATCTATTCTCCTCTCAAACTCTTCAAACAATGAAACAATTTTCTCATTTTGGCCAGTTTTCAAATATGCTTCCATTACCTGGAAATAGCATCCAGGGTCCAAAACAATGCCAACAGATTTCATATTTTCGTACATGACTATTGTTGTACTATACATATGAAGCTTGTTATAGCCTTTCATTGCGGTTTCAAATGCCAAAACAACAATTTCTTCGTCAGCTTTCAGAATATCAAGCCATTTATTTACAAGTTTAAATTTCCTAGCTCTAATGCAGCTGCTAATTAATCTACAACAGGTAGAAGTATTAGGAAATACATGGAATTTCTCAAAATCTTCACATAGTGACCAAATTGAATCCCAATTTTTTAAACGTATCAAATACCTGATCAGATGCTTTATTGTAGATTTATGGGGACTAAAATCTGGGCTTTCTTTAGCTTTTTCATAGTATTGGAACCCTAGTTGTTGAGTCTTGGGATCATTAAACAAACTGCAAATGAAGCCATTTGAATCCTCTGCTTTTGGTGATTGAGAAGGCTGGAATTCTTGTAAATTGATGTCCAATTCAGTTTCTTCCAAGATTGGTGATGGGAAGCTGCCGGAGGAATGTGAAACTAACAGTGGAGAAGATGATGAGCTGAGAAGAGAGAGAAAGAGGAGGGTTTTAGTTGGGGTTTTTGAGGATGAATTGAAGGCGAGATGTGTTGGTCAAAGTCCTTGGTCCTCATCCATTAATGAGTCAAAGGAAACATCTCACCAACTCTCTTAATGCTCCTCAATTAATACTAATACTACTCCCTCCGATTTTGGCTATAAAAGGCAGCAGATGGAAGGAAGAAAAAACACACCAACAAATACATATTCTCATCCGAGGGTAGAGAGAAAAAAAAAAAGGTGCGTCAGATAAATCACATTCGGGGAGGATGAATGAAAATAATTCTATTCGGGAGAAGATGGAAGAGAGTTGAAAAAATAGAGAAAGAAAGATATTTCAAATGATAAGGTGTTTTATTTGAGTTCTATCACATAGTTATTGTGGTGAACTAATTTGGATTTGTACTCAAATTAAAATATCTTTGTATTCTCTTATATTATTTTAGTGAATTGTTCGGAGTTTGTCCCGTGGTTTCTACCTCTTAGTTTTAGAGGGTTTTCCACGTAAAAATCTTGGTGTCTCGTGGTTGTATATTTTTTACTTATTTCCTGCATGATTATTATTTTGGTGGAACTGCAAATTTAATTTATTTGACATATGCTGATATTTTATCCGTCTAATTTATCAAAGAAAATAGTATTTATAAGGTGATTTTTCCCAACAAGATGAAGGCTTGTTTTATTACGGTGAATGCAAGCAAATGACCAGTCCGAAGAAATGGGCATTGCCATTTTGGAGGTAAGGCATGAAAGGTTGACAACTGATTTTGGAGACTGTATGCTTATATATATATAGGGAGATGATCCATGGAAAGCGTTAGATATTAACACTATTTCATTAACATTGTCTAGCCGTCCGATATTAGAGTTAATGGTGAGATGAATGCTTGCGTAGCTAGAGGGAGTAGCGGCCAATAATATATTAAAATCCTCTCTCTTGGTAGCTGAGAGGAGTAGCGGCCAATCAAAACGTCGACGTTTTGATGGCCGCTACTCCCTCTAATGACCAGCAGAGAGAATTTTAATTTGGCCCAGAACTCCAATTAGCTAGAGAGAGTAGTAGAGGGCCAACAAATTTTTTTGAAGCTTAATTACATTATCCTGATTATCCTCCCACATACTACTTATTAATCAATAAATAAAATAATAATAAATTATAAGAATAACTATAAGGATAATCAATAATTATCTTTATACTTATCCTTATACTTATTAACATATTATCCATATACATATTACTTATTAATCAAGAAAATAAAATAATAAAAATTATAAAGATAATCAAGAATTATCTTTAAACTTATCCTTATACTTATTAACAAAATAAGTATGTATAATAATAATTACCGATTATCGTCTTATGATTTCTAATTATAAATAGAAATAGTGATTGAGTTTATATATTTGAGTAGAAATATAATATAAATTCAATCACTATTTTCTATTTATAATTAAAATTAGAAGAAGATAATTATTTAACTATCCTTATACATATTTATTTTATTAATAAGTATAAGGATAATTACTTATTATACTTATAATTTTTATTATTTTATTTATTGATTAATAAGTATTATGTATATGGATAATACGTTAATAAGATATGATAAGATAAAGATAATTATTGATTTTCCTTATAGTTATTCTTATAATTTTTTATTATTTTATTTATTTATTAATAAGTAGTATGATAATCACGATAATAATTAATTAAGCCAAAAAAATTGTTAGTAGTCTCTGGTAAATTAAAAATCCTCTTTCTTGGCCGCTAGAGAGAGTAGCGGCCAATCAAACGTCGACGTTTTGATCCGTAGCTACTCTAGCTACGCAATGCATTAAGAGATTTTAATATTTATTGGCAAAGTATTCCTCTAGCGATTGGGCATTCATCTCAGCCATTAACTCTAATATTGGACGGCTAGATTAGCGTTAGTTAAAATAGTGTTAATATCTAACGCTTCCCTCATTTTAAGAAAGTAAGTGATCCCTTACTTGATCATTTCTGTATATATATATACACGTTATCGTTAAATGGATTGTGCCAAGAATATTTCAAGTGAACCACTAAATGAGTAACACGTGCGAGATAATGGACCATGGAACAGGTTTAAGATGTTATTTTTTTAATAAAAAAATATGTATATGTTTTCCCTTCTTTCATTAATGGACGTTATGTAATGTCTGAATTTCGATTGGGACATTAAATTAAATAAAATTATAAAGTTGATCTATTATATTATATTTATTTAAAATATCATTAAATATGATTAATTATATAATTCGTAATAAAAAGATAGACATATAAAATCACAACTTATTGAATTTTTGGAGAACCCACAACAAGACTGGGACTAGACCCATATAAATACAATTGAGTCTCTCAGTCTCAAACCACCAAGCCATCTTTATACATTTATTATATGTGTCGGTATTTTATTGATCAATTAATCAACTTACGTAAAAATAAACTTTATGCTAACCCGATCTCAATCATAGGATCCACCCATCATTATTTTTGTATCCAGCTTTTTGTAATTATCTTTAGTAAATGGACCATTACTCATAATTATTAGGAGGAATTACATATTCTATTACATTTTTTAAAATAATTACAACAATAGTGAACTCATAAAATATTTATATAATTAATACACTTTTCATATTTATTTATAATATTAGTGTAATTAGGATTCCTTATTTTAGGAAATTAGTATGCAATTAAAATTTCTTAATTTAGGGGATTAGTATTAATTTACTTATTAAATTAAGTAATTAATATCTATACATATTATAGTCCTTTTGTCATCTAGAAGGCGATATGAGGAGAGAGTCTCCCATGAGAACCCCTTTAAATCGTAGAAACTTCATGATGACATTCATGAGAACATGGGTGATTATAGCTGACATGAAGTGAAATGAAATGAGTATTTTGGATTTGAGATATGAGGAAGTGGGTTTGAATTTCAAAGGGTTGTACCATATGCCAGTGAAAAGTACGAATTTGTTTTTGTTTGGTTGATTAAAGATTGAACAAGTTTGAATGAGATTCATGGACCTTATCTCTTTTGCTTTAATTTGCAGTATATACAAAGTTTGCTTGAATCTCAAAAATAAGATAGTGGAGTATCCCTCACCGCCTCCTCCTCCGCCTCCACCACCTCCGCCTCCATTAACCGTCTCCTGAAAAAATATTTCCCATAGTGCAGTTGGTAGCCAAACCTCCATACTGAGGTAACATATTCAGCTTTATTAGGATGCCAATTTATTTTGAATGTGATGCAGTTGATAGCCAAACTTTCTTACCAAGGTAACCTATTCAGTTTTATTAGGTTACCAATTTTATTTTGAATGTGATGTAGTTGGTATTCAAACCTTCATGCAGTTGGTTGCCAAACCTTCAGACAAAGGTAATCAATTCAGTTTTATTAGGTTACAAATTTATTTTGAATGCGATGCAGTTGGTAGCCAAATCTTCATACAAAGGTAACCATTTTAGTTTTTGTGGGTAACCAAATCGTCACAAAAAAATTCATAACAATAACTTAGGTACTTTCGGAGATTTGCGGAAGAGAAGGAGGATGATGAAGGGGAAGAGACGGCGGCGCAACGGCGGCGCAACCAAGGACTTCTGGAGATTCGCGGCGGAGGAGGATGATGAAGGGGAAGAGAGAGGAGGCGGTGATAAAGATAATGAGCGGTGAGGGAGATGAAGATTAGGATGAAGAAGATATTTTTTTGTTTTTCCCTCCTTTTGATTTGAATTATGGATTTGTTTTTGTTGTTAGATCCTAAAAATTTGATTCGAATTATTAATTATGGTAGTTATTTCTCCTTGATTTTAGGTTTCCTTATTTAATGTGAAATTGAATGGTTTGAATTTGTTACACTCTTTTTGTAATTATTTTGTGGATGCACTAATGGTATAATTATTTTGTTGATGCACTAATTATGTAATTACTTTCTAATTATTGTATATTTCTGTAAAGAACCCCTATTATTATGATATTTTGTTTTCGTTCATGGTCAATTCTTTAATTCTCTTTTAATATCTAATATATAATGCCTGAAGACTCCAACTATAAACAAGATTAAATTGAAGCTTTTTAGCATTTTTAAAAATGCCCTTCGACTTTAAAAAAAACCTGCCAGACGTGTGTCGAGATGAACATGCATTAGCTTGTTGAAAGATGATGTTTCAATCCTCAAGGACTGGTTCTTTATTATGGTCCCAAGTAGCCAACCTCTATAAGACCCCAAATTTTATGAATAAAGATTTAATTTTCTCAAAATATTTTTTTGAATATTATGGCGTGGATTTGAGATAGTGTTATAGTTGTGGGTAGTATTTATAAATTTTGCAAAGTATACAAGTTGTTATATAATATTCGATTGGTCGGAAATATTTGTTTTAACGAGGAAAATTAAATAAACGACACAATCATTGGTGAACCCCATTAACTAAGTATTATACGTAGTTAGAAAATGACCGAATTATCATTTTATAAAAATAACGACGAAAAAATGTTACCGAATTAAAACCGTTGAACTACTCTTCAGGTAGTAAAAGTATAAAGATGTCTGGCGTGGTTGCACACGGTATTGATTATTGATGCTTACGTGATAAGTCACTCGCTTATACTCAATTATTACTTTCACGATAATTCTTTGCATCATATCTCTCTCATATTATTGATTCAATTATTATCACAATATCATCCGCATAATATGATATATTATTAAATCAATAATTGAGACGACAAAAGTTATTCATATTATTATTTGCAATATTGACAATGTCTAGAAGTTTTGTCGAGGAGAGGTTTAGTCATCTAATTGCTGCTTGATAAGGAGAAATTCTTATCGGAAAGCCCCTCTTTCACGGGAGCGACACAGGTTGTTAAATATTGTGAATTATAATATTAATGATGAATAATTTCTTGTTGATTAAAGATGAAATTGATAGTTCCATTGTGTTGGAATTATTAGTGTGAGTGAAAATCGACATTTATTTCGATATTAATTGATGTCTGGAAGTTATACTGACCAGTCGGGTAATTAATCGGATAAATGAGTAATTAATTGCTATTAATTCACATGATTATAACTATTTGTTCACATGTGTGTACTATTGATTCACATTCTTGTACTATTAAGGGTGGTGGTGCAAGATTGATAATACTTGCATGACTAAGTTAAAAATGGATGTATAGATGGTGGTACTATACTGTAATTTGTATTTTTACATGTCTAGAACTATTGAGTCATATGATTTACTATTGATTCACATGATTTACTATTAGGGGAGGTGGTGCAAGTTTGATAATACTTGGAGGACTAAATTAAAAATAAAGAAAAAGTGGGAGGTATTATACTGTAATATTTTGAGCCCCAAAACGTGCAATTATCGAAACTATATTTTCCTATAAATGGTCCAGGATAAATGGCTTTAGTAGTCCTCACTATTCTACGGAATAATGTGATAATAATTGTAATGAGGACACCATTGAGTGTGGATATTGTCTAGATGAAAATATTCTTGTTTAAACTCTCAGCTATGTTTTGTCGTATATCACCCGACAGTTGTATAATTAAGTTTGTATTTGATTTATGTACCATGTATTTGGCGACTCAAGATGGGTGATGTATGCCTATTTTGGGGGCGTCACAGTTGGTATCAAAGCTTAGGGATATGATCCCTGGCTGAGATGTGAGACAAGAACTAGGAGGGGAGAGATGGGGAATTCTTTCGCTAGTATGACCTACCTAAGTTTATTTGGTATTTAATTGGTCGGTCGGATAATATGTGATATGTTAATTTACCCTTGTTTTGTGACAGTGTTTGAAAATGGCATCTGAAAATGCTGAGATTAGCAATGAAGCACATGAGACCGTTGAGTCACCAACGATCAATACCCAGGATAATGTGCAACAGGAAGACAATAATTCTCAAGTAAATAACAACACCGATCAGATGATGAAGATGAGATGTTCAGAGGCTTTATGAAATTCATGCAACATCAGGCGAGAGAGACTCCTGTTCAAAATGCAGGTGGAAACAATGGCAACCCACGGCTAGTCACTGTTAAGCAGTTCAAGGAGCTGGGACCGCCGGAGTTTTTGGGAAAGCTAGAACCACTTAAGGCGGAGACGTGGTTAAAGCAGATCACTAAGATATTTGATATCTTGGGATGCTCCGAGGAGCAAAAGTTTCCCTTTGCCACCTGACGCACTCAAGATGTCTTGGGAGAAGTTACAAGAGCTGTTCAATGACAAGTACTTTCCCAAAAGTATTCGTCAATGAAGGAGGTGGAGTTTATCAAGTTGGAGCAAAACAATATGACCGTGTCGTAATACGAGGCGAAATTTGCGGAGTTATCCCGGTTTGCATCCCATTTGGTCGATAATGAGGAGCAAATGACGTGAATGTTTCTAAGAGGTTTGAAACTCGATATAAGTCAATACCTCATTTTTCACAAACTTTGTTTATATTCAGATGTTGTGAATAGGGCTCAGTTATTAGAGCGCGATAATGAGTCAGCACAACCAAAAGGCAACGACCAACAACACGATAATAATCATACCGGTGGCAACAACCATCGGAACAATGATAACCATTGTGGGGGAAATTATCATGCCAAGAATTGTAACCACTTCGGTGGTAATCATGGTCAAGATAATAGGAGTGGAAATTTCAAGAAGAGAAGGTTCAACAACGATGGAAAGATAGCAGCACCAACACCCATTTTCAAGGAAGGAGAACGACCACCAATTGTATGCTTCAAATGCGGAGGGGAGGGACATATCAGTCCAAGTTGCACGATGCAGTCCAAAGCATGTTACAATTATGGAAAAGAAGGTCACCTAGCCCAATTTTGTCGTGCACCAAAGTTAAGTCCAGCTGGGATGGTGGCACCAATGGCGGATACGGACAAAACAAAGTCGGTGGTTTCAGGAAGAGCGTTTTTCGTGACTTCTCAAAAAGAGAGTAACCTAAACGAAGTTTGCACGGGTTAGTTAATTATAAATTCTTGCGAAGTCTATACCTTATTAGATACCGTTTCTACGCATTCTTTTATCTCTCTTGCTTGCGCTCAACGTTTAAATTTGACCCTAGAGAAGTTAGACTTTGACTTATTGGTTGAAACTTCGTTAGTAGAAACCTTCGTTACCTCCACTGTTTATAAATCTTGTTGATTTAAATCGACACTTTCATGTTACCTGTCGATCTTATCTCTTTAAAAATACTTACCTTTGATGTGATTTTAGGAATCTATTGGTTAACTACTCATCATGCTTTTCGTAAGGTTGTTAGCTTTTATATTCCTAACCAACTTGTTATGTGAATTCAAGCAACAAAACCACTAAAGTCAATCATTGTCATATCAAGCCATAAGCAAAGAGCCCCGATCCTTTCGTTGTTGACTTCCTTATGTGGAATGCACCGAAGCCAGACTTTCTGTAGGCGACGTCGTGAATAACGATGGCAAGTTGATAGGTATCAATGTGATGTACTATCCAAGTCTTGGATGAGAGTCACAGTTTTGAATGATATTTCTATTGTTAATAAATTTCCTGATGTATTCTTGAAGACTTCCTAGCCTACCCCTAGAGCGTGAAATCGAATTTTGTATTGACCCCAGTACAAAACCCATTTCAAAAACCCTTAAATATTTCTTCAACCAAAACGAACGTATCATGCGCCAAGGACGTTGGCTCGAGCTGTTAAAGATTACGATCGTACTATTCAATACCATCGTGGGAAAGCGAACGTGGTAGCTGACGCGTTGAGTAGAAGATCGTATGAGTTTACGAGTGCGATGTTGTTAACATAAAAACTCATTTTGTATAACTTACAAATGATGAAGATAGAGTTAAAGACTCTAGGGACCCACGTGAAGATACCGAATATACAAGTAGAATCGACTTTAATCGATAAAGTTAAAGCCGCTCAAGCTACACACTTGAATCTGATGAATATGAAGAAGAAGGTTCAAGAGGGCGTTATTCTAGAAGCAAGAATCAACGAAGAGAGGAAATCTCAACCCTCGATTTAATTGGCCCATTTGAAATACTTGATCGAATAGGAACTGTGGCCTATAAACTCGTTTTATCGCCAAGTATGTCGCGTGTTCATAACGTTTTTTTCACGTATCGATGTTACGTAAATATGTGGACGTCCTGAACCACATTATTGAATTGGAATTAGACGAGATAGCAGAAGATTTAACGTATGAGGAGATACGTGTTAAAATCCTGGATAAGAAGGATTATATTCGACACTCAAGGGTTATACCTCAAGAGTTAGAATTTGAAGTGAAGTCAAGGTATCCTCACCTATTCGGCATACCAGGTACGTACGTAAATTTTGAGGGCGAAATTTCATAAGGAGGGGAGATTGTAAGACCCCAAATTTTATGAATAAAGATTTAATTTTCTCGAAATATTTTTTTGAATATTATGGTGTGGATTTGAGATAGTGTTATAGTTGTGGGTAGTATTTATAAATTTTGCAAAGTATGCAAGTTGTTATATAATATTCGATTGGTCGGGGAATATTCGTTTTAACAGGGAATATTCGTACAACGACACAATCATTGGTGGACCCCACAACGGAAGTATTGTCATAGTTAGAAAACGATTGAATTATCATTTTATTAAAATAACGGCGAAAGTGTTATTGTTAAAACTGTTGAAATACTTGGTAGTAAAAGTACAGTAATACTCGTGGTTGCATAGTAGCACACGGTATTGATTATTGATGCTTACGGGATAAGTCACTCCGCTTATACTCAATTATTACTCTGATAATTCTTTTGCATCATATCTCTCATATTATTAATTCAATTATTATCACAGTATCATCTGTATAATATGATATATTATTAAATCAATAATTGAAACGGAAAAGTTATTCATATTATTATTTGCAATATTGACAATGTCTAGAAGTTACACAAGGAGAGGTTTGGTCACCTAATTGCGGCGCAATAAGGAGAAATCCTTATCGGAAAGCCCCCTCTTTCCTGGGAACGACCCAGTTGTTAAATATTGTGAATTATAATATTAATGATGAATAAGTTCGTGTTGATTAAAGATGAAATTGATAGTTCCATTGTGTTAGAATTATTAGTGTTAGTGGGAATCGACATTTATTTCTATATTAATTGATGTCTGGAAGTTATACTGACCAGTCTGGTAATTAATTGGATAAATGAGTAATTAATTGTTATTAATTCATATGATTATAACTATTTATTCACATGTGTGTACTATTGATTCACATTCTTGTACTATTAGGGGTGGTGATGCAAGATTGATAATACTTGCATGACTAAGTTAATAATGGAGGTATAGATGGAGGTATTATACTGTAATTCGTATTTTCACATGTCTAGATCTATTGAGTCACATGATTTACTATTGATTCACGTGATTTACTTTAGGGGAGATGGTGCAAGTTTGATAATACTTGGAGGACTAAATTAAAAATGAAGAAAAAGTGGGAGGTATTATACTGTAATATTTCGAGCCCCAAAACGTGCAATTATCAAAACTATATTTTCCTATAAATAAAAGCTCATTCGTCCTTCATTTCTCACCAATTCACTAAAGCTATAGAGCAATTATGATAGAGAGAAATTATAGAGAGAAAGAAGAAGAGAAGTCTGCTACCTCACTATTCCAGTATCCAGTTTTCTTCTAAGGTAAGGGGTATTATTTCTTTCATATTCATGAAGAGAGTTTTGTTATTTCATTCTTTATTATTATGTTGGAATAACCTGTCTATGCGAAGTACCGCATACATGGTGAAATTCTTCTATTATTCCATTCTTTATTATTACATTTGGAATATCCATGCATGCGGGATTACACATAACCCAGGTTCCATTCTTTATTATTACATTGGAATATATTTATGCATGCGTATTACATACATACACTGGTTCCATTATTTATTATTCTGTTGGAATAACTCATGCAATGCGGCCTATCGCGTGCTGCAGTGAATTCTTTTGTTATTCCATTCTTTATTATTACGCTGGAATAACTTTTATACTATGTGGATTACTGCGATGCATGGTGAATGATCCTTCGTATTCATTCTTTATTAAATTATGGAAATGATCTGTCTACGTGGATTACCGCATGGCGGGTGAAAATCCATTTGTAGTTTCGTATATTCTATTATACTCGTATGAGATATCATTTCTTTTGTACTCGTCATGGAATATTATTTTCTTTGGTATTTTTTTACAAGTTACTATTCACGGGTTACTATTCACCCGGTTACTATTCACTCTAGTATTATTCATTCGGGTATTCGGGGCACTTTTCGTGTCAGAGTACTACTCACGAGTTACTATTCATGGGTTACTATTCACCCAAATTACTATTCACCTGAATATTTTTCACTCGGGTATTTGGGGTATTTTTCATGTCGGGGTACTATTCACGAGGTACTATTCCCGAAGTACTATTCACGGGGTACTATTTACCCGAAAATATATTTCTTTTTTCATCCAAATTATTTTTGGTACATGAATATTATTCTTGAATTTTACTCCACAAAGCAGTATCATGTTTACAATTTGGACGTTATTGATTTCTGGATAAATTAAATTATAAATCATTAAAATTTATCCTTGAACTTGTTTTATTGAATTATTATGTCATTGTCATCATCCTCATGCTTATATTGTGATAAAAGTCATCTTTGACTTACGTGCATATATGGACTTGGTATGATTATGACCATGGATTATTCGGTATAATCATGACCGTAATGTAACGAATGATGTGGAAAAAGTCCTCTTTGGCCTGTAGTTCATTGATGGACAGTTGTTGGTATGATTATGACCAAGGATTATTCGGTATAATCATGACAATTGATAATTACATGAATATCCTTGGCCGTGGTGCATGGATGATTCGATTTTATTTATTAAGCTGAGTCTCAGCGATAAAGTTGATGAAAATCTTTTTAAATCATAGAAGATAGTTGATTTTATGCTCTACTTGACTCTTCTAATGGATTGCTTATTTTCGCTGCAATTGTTGATCTAAAACTTGTTGTCTATTGTATTCTATTAGTTGTTATACTGTTGAAGGCTAAGGATAATTTATTCTGCATTATCTTAGTAATAATATTTCTTACTGGGCTGGTTGAGGTCACCCTTTCTTTCATTGTTCTCTTCAGGAAATGAGAATATAGCTGGGATGAGTCGGGGAATGGAGTGATGGTCCAGGATAAATGCCTTTAGTAGTCCTCACTATTCTACGGAATAATGTGATAATAATTGTGTTAGTTCCCAGTAGGCACAATAGATCTAGAAGGGGGGGGGGGGTTGAATAGATCCTTTTTATTTCAAATACTTTTCTCTTTTCTCTTTTATTGCTATTAAATTAGCATATGACAAACATAAGAATCTTTTCAAGCACAGCGGAATAAGTAAAAGATCCCCTTCATTGATATATTCAGAATCATACATACATTGTTCGTAAAGTTAGTTCGGTTGTAAGCAGTTAGAATATACATAACAGTTATAGCAGTTAATATACATAATATAAATGACATAATCTAAAAGACACAAGGGGTTTTAAGTGGTTCAGAGACTCAAGCTCCTAATCCACTCTTCTGCTTTCAACTAGCCAAATTTCCACTAAGTAAGGGCAGCACCCTAAATCACTAAGATTCCTTCAAGGCCAGCAGCCTTGGGACTCCAGTTCACTAAGAACTCTTCAAGGCCAACAGCCTCGGAACTTCTCTAGTTCCCTAGGAACTCTTCAAGCCCAGCAGGCTTGGAACTTCATTTAGTCCCTTCGAACAAGGATCCCACATGCCCTGGCTTCTTGTTGTTGTTGTTATTGGTGCTGAGCTACTAAGATGTCTTTAAGCTTGATCATCTTTTGTACTTAGCAGCTTGGGGTGGTCCTCTTTGCATTCTGCTTTGAGACTGGACCACATCATCTTTGGTGCAACTGATCTTCTTACGTTCTGCTCATCTTTGTATATTGTCAGTTGTGCACCATCACCATTTCCTTAACCCTTCTCAACATGTTGGCAGACATGGTTCTACACTTGCTCTGCTTCAGCTTTGGGTTCATGATGAATCGTAAAGTGGCTCTTGGGACCTGCCTTGTGCTTTGCCACTCTTCGGAATGCTATCTTCTTGTCCTTCTCGGCTCTTAGCTTAGATGCCAATTCAGTGGGCATTTTTATCTTTGTTGAGTGAAGCTTTGATATGTTAATGTCCATCTTCAAAGTTGCTTCACTTCCACCTTCGTAGTCTCAATGTCATTGAGACTTGTTCTATTTGAGCTCAGGTGGAACTCGTACAGTCAACGATAGCATTTTTACCAACTCAACGATTCTACAAAATCGCAATCATCAGCAACTCTTGATCGTTGAAGTTATGGCATATTTATACTCCTTCCCAATCTTCCCGTTGAGAAGTAGCCGTTATAAGCTCTTTGAAATGCTTCACAGATCTCGAGTTATTTGGTGTAGACTGCAGATGTGACATGTCTTACTTTTCTGACACTGTAGTCTACTGTTTCACCTACCCCGTCAGAGATGTCACTTTAATGTCTTGGGCAGGTCGAAGACTTTATTTCCTCCTTCTGATTTCTCGATCAGAGGTTGTCCTTTTTCATCGATGCTCTCAATAAGCTTTTGTATAAATATTAACCTTCAGATTGAACCGTTGTCAATGCTTCAATCTTCAGCTATTTGTACTCTACGATTCTGATGCATGTCTTTATGGACCTGATCGTAGTGTCTTGTTGACTGGTAGAGACAACACTACGATCTCGAAGAGTGTTGATTGGATCTTCAATGTAGAACACCTCTTCCTTCTTTTGTGCGAAGGCTTCAACACTTCATTTTTCTCAATGACTCTCGGTGATGATGACTTGACTTCTTTGTTCTGACCCCTTCTGAATAGCAAGACACTTCAGATTTGTGGAGTGCCCAGCTCGCTTTCTCCTTGTGTTCTCCCGTTCACTTATCATCAATGGACTGACCCAATGCTTAATCACTTTAGCTTTGTTATTCAGAAGCTGTCCAGTGTCTCTGTATGCACTTCATCAGTTATTTCTTTGTTTGGCAAACACTACGATCCTGGTTGCTTCCAAGATCATCGTCTTCTGTTTATTTGACAGCTACTGCACTTGCTGACTTTCCTTAGCTAGTTACTGAAGTCTTCTTCTGATCTCCTTGTGGAAGACTTCATCCTGAATGGCTTCACAACTCAATCTAGATGCTGATTGGGTTGGTGCTTAGATCTTCTGTTAGCTTGCATGTCATTCGTTGAGTGCTCTCTGGTTTCCTTTATGATGGGTTGTATCTTTGGAGTTCTAACCAGAGGCTTCATTCCATTCTGGGAGTTCTCATTTGTTGAGAATCGTATTTTCTCTACGATTCTGCCTTGGCATTGTGAGCACATCTGTTGAGGTCGTAGTTCTGCACTCTACGATTCTGCTTTGGCTGTACAGACACTACGACTCCGAGATCAGATCTTGACACTCTACGATTTCGGCCTTGTGCTTGTTGTCTTCATCTGATCTTGCTCGACTACGATCTCTACATGTAATCAAATAGACTCTACGACTTAGAGTGTAGTCTATGATCCTTGACTTGACTTCGACATCAGTAGACTCTACGACTCCAAGTGTAGTCTACGTTTCTGGCTTGGCTACGACAGATACTCAGTCGACTCGTAGACAAGCTGTCTCTACAATTCTTGTGACAACCCGAGAATTTAGAAAATTTTTAAAATTTTTATTAATTGATTTAATGTTCAAAATTAGAACCTAGACAGAAAATAAGTGTATGTGTTTGATATTTTCAAGATAGAATTTTGAGAATTTCAAAATTTTGTGAATGATTTAGGTGAATTATTCAGGATTAAGTAACATGCACGTGAATATGTTTTGTGTATATGTGTGCATGATGTGGTTAAGGGTCAAGGGTTGACCAGATAAACGATATATGTAACAAACCCTAATTATATATTAAGAACATCAACGTTTGGTTAGAAAACTCTAGCGAATTACAAGAAACCCTAGAAATCGGTTCTGAAAACCCTAATTTCAGTTCTGGGAATCCGAAATCCTAATTCAGAAATCGAAACCCTAGTCTAGGAACTTAAATGATTATTTTAATGCTCAAGTGCAATTAATTATAATATTAATTAGGGTAAAGCTTAATTAATTAGCAAACCCTAGCTAATTTCACATTTTAAAAACCCTAATTTCTGGTTTAGGAACCCTAATTTGTAATTCAGGAAAACCTAAGTGTTAATTTAATAATTTTAATGTTAATTAGGAAACCCTAATCCTAATTTTCAAGTTAAGTAATTAGAAAACCCTAATCTAATTACGAAATCTAATTTCTATTTTAGAAAATTAACCCTAATTTTGGGTTATAAACCCTAATCCGTGATTTTGACCCTAATTGCGTAATTAGCAATTTTAATTAGGAATTACTAATCCTAATTTGCAAGATTTAAAGTATGATTAAGAAATTTTAATATAATTAGAAAATTCTAATTATAATTTAGAAATATTAATTTTCTATTTTGAAAATGAATTTTTGGAAATCTTAGAAATTAAAAATTTGCAAAGTTAAGGGTTAAACCCTAAAACCTAACCAAACCCTAAACCCTAAGAGTTTGGCTAATTGTCCAATTTGCCATTAAAACAAAAAATCAAAATGACTATAATGCCCTTCTTGGATTTTTAGAGGTTACTTGCAAATCTTGGCAAAATGGGAGTTGGTGGCCAACTTTAACCACCCCATGTGACTGAGCTCTCTACTAATTTCAGCCATTCCAGCCGAAAATAATCAGACCATAGCAACAAGTAGCAAATTATATAAATTAAAAGAGAGAGAAATGAGTCACTTACATTTTTATTTCTCTCCAAGACCTTCTCTCTCTAGAAATTCGGATCTTAGAGTGAGAGAGTGTGAGAAGATGAACCATGACCATATCTCAGCTTACCAAGAATAGATCCCAAGGTCAGAAATCAAAAATCAAGGCTCAAAGTGGTAAGAACCCTAAAATTTCGAAATCCTTTGATCTTATGTTGTTTAATGTTAGTTGTTGGTTAAATATGTATTATAAGGTGTCAAGTAGAGATCTGGGTTGTTGGATCATGGATCCATAACATCTAGATGCTCGAATCTAATGTTTTAAAAAAATTGAAAACTAGAAATTTTTGGCCTGACAGCCATATGTCAGGGCCCATATATCTTTGTGTGTTATTTGTTTAGGGGGTTTTATGTTTTGGATATGTTCTATGACATGAGTAGAGTAGACTGGAAGTGGAATCACATCCATATCAAGTCTAGATCTTCGATATATGAATCAATTAAAACCCGCTTGACCGCTTCACTTAAAACCAATCTGGGCAACCCAGAACCCAGCGTGTTGTTTGACAAGGTTTTGCAGGCTTCGGATCTTGTACGTGTTTAGTTTGTTTTGCTAATTTGTGGTTTTTATTTTGTAGCCTGACATAAGGACTACATACTCATGCCTTCATATCACCCAGATCCGTAGCCAAATCGTAGAAAGTAGTGGTCAATCAACCGTTGACTATCAGCGGGAAGAATAATCTGGAAAACCCAGATTGTTCATAATCCGTGTTTTTTTGTCAGACTTTCATCGTCCCTGATCTTTTAAGTTTGATGTTTATTTCTTGATCAGATGATGGGGTGTTGTACCCTAGAAACAATACTATAGGAGTGAGCCATTAAATCGTACAAACAAAGCTTAGAACACAATGATCAATGGCCCAGAAAGTAGACCCTCGAACTGTTCTTCATTTCTGGGTAACCCAGAAATGAAGAACAACCTCTGACATGATGTTTGAGGACTAATAACTCTCAGTTATGTGGATATATGCCCCTGAAATTTGATTTTAGTTGCAGTATTACACGAACACTACAACATTAGAACCATAACAAGCCCTGATTATATCAAGAACACTGTTTTATTGTTGGTCAAAGTTGTGACGCCCCCAAAATTAGGTATACATCACCCATCTTGGGTCGCCAGATACATGGTACAGAATTCAAATACAACTGTCGTGTACAATACGACAAAACATAAACTATGAGTTTGAATACAAATATTGTCTGCTAGAGAGTATACAAACTCAAAAGGAGTCCTCATTACAATTATTATCACACTATTTTACATAATAGTGAGGACTACTAATGCTATCCTCACGGACCATCACTCCGCTCCCCGACTTCGTCCCAAATTTATATTCTCATTTCAAAGAGAACAATGAAAGAAAGGGTGAGCTCAACTAGCCCAAGAAGAAATATTATGACTAAGATAATGCGAGAATAAATTATCATTAGTCTCCAACAATGTTAAACCGATAAAATATAATAGACATCAAGTTTAATTGCAAATAAACAAGCAATCCATTAAAAGAGTCAAGTAGAAAATAAAATCTACTATCTTTTATGATTTAAAAGGTTTTTCATCATCATTATCACGAGACTCACCAATAAATATTCCACATCATCGAATCACCCTTAGACTACTACTGACCAAGGATATTCTTTAGTATCACGACCACAATTATCCATACACTACGGGCCAAGAATATTTGTGTATTCATTAATGGTCATGATCATGCCAACAATCATCCCATCAATGCACTACGGGCCAATGAGGACTTTTACCACATCATTTGTAACATTACGGTCATGATTACACCGAATAATCCTCGGTCATAATCATACCAAGTCCATCTATGCACTACAGGCCACAGATGACTTTTAAAAATATAAATATGAGGATGATGACAATGATATAAGAATTCAATAAAACAAGTTCAAGAATTAATTTATCCGAGAACTAATAATGTCCAAATTGTCAACATGATAATGCTTTGTAGAGTAAAATTCAAGAATGCTCGGAAGAATATTTCCATGAAAGATCTTTGGATGAAGCCTTGCAAATATCAAGGATATTCCACTAATTTCATGGAGTATAGTAGTCAAAACTTTAACCAACCGAGTATAATAAAGAATGGAATAACAAAAGAAATCACCATGCATGCGGTGCCCGCATGATAAAGTATTCCAACGAGATACTAATAAAGACTTTAATCGTCCTGTAAAACGCATGATAGATATATATTCAAATGTAATAATAATAAAAGACGGAACGAGTCCAACAGAAAAAGCATGCATGTGATATTCCAACGAGTAATAATAAAGACGGAATCAGTCCCAGGATAAAACGCACAAACAAGATATTCCAATGTAATAATAAAGACGGAATCGGTTCTAGTGTAAAAGCGCATGCATGTGATATTCCAATGTAAATAATAAAGAGATGTAATCATGAAGAATGTCACCAAGTATAGGGTAGATCACAGCGTGATACGAGTTATTCCAATGTAATAATAAGAAATGGAATAACAATGTTCTCTTCATGAATAAGAAAGAATAACACCCCTACCGTAAAAAGAAATTGAATATAAGAGTAGTTAA